>OY757310.1:76239688-76713688 GCA_963583905.1 Stenurella melanura | reverse complement strand
CAATCATATTTTAATAGGTTAATAATATCAAGCATTAACATTTTGTACTAAATTTGCTCACACGTCATTAAATAAATGGTATTAATATTAATTTTTTTGTTTGAAGTATACGTCTCTTTAAATTTACACGTGTCAATAGCATGACTTAAATTAAGATGCCGCATAGTAGTTCCAGTTATTTTATTTTTTAATCTAAAGTTTGACTTCAGATTTACAGGCAAAATTGCATTTTTGTATACACGAAAAACAGGGTGTTCCTGAATGACGTGCTAATATTTCAGGATTTGATTCTTTACTTTAGGCCAATTTATGAAGAAAAGTTCATATGAACATTGTTCGCAACGGCTAATTTTTTTTCCTGAATGATGTTGATTTTTTTTAATCGTTATTTTTTTATATCTCAGAAAGTACTTTAGATATTATTTTCCATTTTGGTATGTGTTAATAAGATATAAAATCACATATTCTAGTTAGAAAAGTTATTTTATCGCTCCACCAGTCGTCCTCTGATATTTTTTCCAAAAAAGTGGTACGCCACTGACATTTTTCCTTGTGGATATTTTTCGTGATTAGCATGATCAATTCTACATGAAAACACAGACGCACAATTCTTGATTGAAACAAATTATAATTGCTTCATTTAGCAGTATTGACTAATAACTTTTGAACACAAATCTAGTTATCCTGGAATAAATCACCTTTTCACAAACATCATTTTCAACACAATATTTGTTGACATAAAGTAAGTTGTTGGTGTTCAAGCGGGGGGATAGGTGAAAAAGCAGGGCCACCCCTTACGAGGCCGGTCCAGGTCTACAGTGATGATTGGGGCAAAGAGCTCAAGCTCGTCCCTTAATCATCCGAGACCATGATCTTTAGTCAAGAATATTGGCGTGGTGTTCAAAACCATCTCATCGTATTATTTCTTCGATTTTTAGTGTTTCATTGAATTTGTTTTAATTTTTCGCTGTTATTCGAATATCAGTAATTATACGAATGAGGAAATGGATTACGTACATGGTCGGGGAGGACCTCGGCAATGGCCAGCAAGATCCCCCGATCTCAATAGTTTGATTTTTTTTGTGGGGTATTCTTAAAATCCTGGTGTATACAACTCCCGTTAACACTTTAGAAGATTTAAGAGAACGAATAGTTGCCTAGTGTAAAACAATACTGAATACGCCAGGAATATTTGAACGAGAGCGCAATTCGATGCTAACAAGTACGGAAGCATGCCTATTAAGTGAAGGTGGTCATTTCCAACAATTTTGATAAAACAAAATTTATCATTTTCAGTGATAATAATAATTAGTTTAAAAAATATCCACATGGAAAAATGACAGTGGCGTACTACTTTCATAGTAAAAAATATCAGAGAACATGTTTTCAAGGACGCCACTGGTGGAGTTATAAAATAACTTTTCTAAATAAAATATGTGGTTTTATATCATATTAACACGTACCAAAATTGAAAATAATATCTAAAGTAGGTACTTTCTGAGACATATAAAAATAATGATTTTAAAAAAATTCAACGCCCTGTAGCAAAAAAATTCAGCTGTTGCGGACATATGTTCATACGAATTTTTCTTCATAAAATGACCTAAGGAATCATACCCTGAAATATTAGCACGTCATTAATGAGCACCCTGTATTTATGTGTGTATTCCTGAATCATTCCAAGATATTCAATTGAGCTTTATGGACCAGTAAAGTAATTACTGGGCTTATAGTACAGGAGCTGAACAGCATGTCATGCGTCATCGTTTTATTGAATGAAGTTATAGCACGTGATCGTTACAATTTTTTTTTTTATTAAAAATATTTATTTAAACATATTTAATACATAAAAATATTCCCAAAAATGTTTGCAAATTGAGAAGAAATTCAAATTTTTATTGTATATTTTATCTCGGAATTCTGAACTCATTGTTACAATTTGGGTCTCTTCTTTAAAACGTAAATATATGATCCCTTGATTGATTTGCCCGCGTAAGGTAGGCATTGCTGCCCCTTCCGGTCATTCAATCTGAATGTTTTTATAGGATTAATAAACCAATAAATAGAACTTATCTTTTCGTCCGTTGTACTCGTTGCTTTATCCTTCTTAGGGACAGCCCGTTGTTTTTCACTGAAAAGATAACATTGTGGTGCACAGCTTATATTATATTGCCAGATGTTTGTGTCCATTTTTCAAGTTGTTTATATGACGCCATATCTTAATACATCTTAATTAAATATCAACTACACGAAATAGCCATGCTAATTTATTTATATCAATCAATGTAGAATTGTCTACGCATCAATTCAACACAATTTCGGATGACTTCTTACAGTTTTAACCGAGTTTATTCGAGATTTCGTAGGAGCTACACCCGCGTAACTACCTCCGCCATTCGAAATCGAACTCAACGTAAATATATGCTTCCTTAACAACAAAATAACCTTTCCACAATTTTATAATTGTAAACAGGTATTCTACACCCTTAGTAGACCAGTTACAAAAGACGAAAAATTGCTCAAACGTTGGAAAGAAAACTGGAACGGCTGAAACTCGGCATACAGTTATTTTCAAAGTATATTACTTAAAAAATACAAATGTTTACATCTTTATAGGAGGCGCTTCGGTGAGAAAAGTGAGGTTAAACTTTAGTTTGTTATAAATACCTCAACAAATATTGATTTAGCCATAAAAGGAGAAAGGATTTAAAATTAAAAAAGGCCTCATGACATTTTATGTAGGGCAAACAAAGTGAAACGAATATTTTTTATGTTTTCTTTTTTAAATTCGATTAATGTATGTAAGCTTATAAATTTTATCATATTTTTTATAATTCTGAGTAATAACACAGCCCCACAAAAAAAATTCGAATCTGGATGACTGACCATGGTATTCCTATGTATTCATGGAAAGAAGTATGAGTGGAGACTTTTTATCTCTCGCACTCTTCTTCTTTAATGAAAAGGGCTTCAGCAAAGGGGTAACAATTCTCCCGAAGGGGTTGATACACCCTCTGCACCCCTTCTATACCCTTCTGGACATAGAACTGTGTCATAAAAGCTTCTAGCTTACAAGCCTTTGAGAATGCAAAAAATATGGTAGAGGGTGAATGCCGCCCTGGAACCAAATCTTCAAAAAGGTATAAACTACCCTGCTGGATGAGGAATACAGGGGTGAAGGGAGATCTGGGAGAGCAAGTGTTTCTTATTTTTCCTGCAGAATGGTCGCAGTGCATTAACAAGAATCTCCTTCAATTGTCTTGACTGCATCCTGCAAGGGGCGAAAACTAACCCTCAAGCCCTCAAAAAGGGTTTAGTCCAGTCAAAAAAGACAAAAGAAGTGCAAAACCTCGACCTTCGGTTAGGAAAGATCGATTTTCATGAAATGAACGGCATTCGATTCGTAATTGATAGTATTGCAAAGTCTACGTGGTTCGAAGCTGTGCTTTTACTCTGTGGGTGGATGCCACCCCTTCTCGGGGGAGTGGAAATTAATAAACTGAATATAACTACAGAAATCGGTAGAGGGGTGATGGGGTGAATTCTAAGCAAAGAATACTCTATAAGTTTTTTCGATAAATCAATATTTTTCGAGTTATTCGCGATTGAAAATGGTGGTTTTTCATTTTAAAAAATGCATGTTTTTAAAGCGATTTTTCACGAATAACTCGAAAACCCTAGGTTTTGTCAAAAAAATCATCACGAGCAAAAATGAAGCATAAAATAACAAATCGATTGATTTTCTTGGTTTATTTCTGTAGATGCAATACGAGCCGAGGTATGGGCTTGTTGAATTGTTCGCCGAAAACTGAATTCGAACCTTTCAACTTTAAATAGCGGAAGGACGACGAAGTATTTGAAAAGACCTTTAAAACAAATCGATGTGTTATTTTATAGGCTTCATTTTTGCTCCTGATGAATTTTTTTTTTAAAACGTAGGGTTTCCGAGTTATTCGTGAAAAATCGCTCTAAGATATGCATTTTGTAGATGAAAAATCAACATTTTCAATCGCGAATGACTCGAAAAATATTGATTTATCGAAAAAACTTCATAGAATATTTTTTGCTTAGAATTCATCCCTCTATCGATTTCTGTGGTTATTTTCAGTTTACTAATTTCCACCTCCGAGAAGGGGTGGCATCCACCCCCAGGGTAAAAGCACACCTTCGAACCGCGTAGACTTTGTAATACTATCAATTACGAATCGAATGCAGTCCGTTGAGCGTGTTCGACGGACGACCAAGCTGCGTGTTGGAACGAACCTCCATGGTTGCCCGGAATTGGCAGCAGTGCCCACCTTACGCTGGCAAATCAATCAATCAGTCAAAATATAAAAATGATATTTCAAATCGAAGATAAAAAAAAATTCCAACAATAAAATGAAATTCAAGATCAAAATACATACAGATTGGTAGGTCTAGTTTCTGGGTCTGAACTTTTTTTATATATGTGGCTGTCATGTAAAAAATGCGGCATTTTTGACATGCCCACATAAAAGATAATTTAAAGAAAAAGTTAATTGTGAAATTAAAAACTATGTTATGCCCTACATAATATACAGTTTTAGTTTGGCTTCATTTTACATATTTTTCATTTTTGTTAGGAATGAATTTCGCGATTTCACAGCAATTTTTTACTTATATTTTGTGGTTAATATCGAAACTGTCGAAATTCACAAATTTCAAAGTCTGTCTTTTAAAGTCAGTAAACGGAAAACGGTTTGCGTCGTTATTAAATTAAAATATATACTATTAAGAATTAAAAATTATACACTTTGATTTATTTTTAAAGATTAAACAACACGTTAAGTAATAATGTGTTTTTTCCGCGAATCATTTTTTTAAATGCATATACATTCTTCATGGGTAATGCCTAAAAGAAAGAAATCAGCACATCTTCTACGTTAAGATCTTTTCTTCCGTTTTATTTATTTATTTTTTTTTAGATTAATTTTTGACGGAGATGACACTTTTTATGAAGTTACGTCTATGAAATTTATGATTTTTTAGTTTCCCCCGAAAAAGTAAATTCGTAGTGACAGTGCAGTTAGTTGCACTTCATTTTACATGAAAACTTTTATTCCTGCGCGAAAAAATCAACTGACCTTTTTTCTCCCTAAATATCCTCTTCTTTGAAAAAGAATTTTAACTTTCTTTTTGGCCTATAAATATTTATCGAGATATTAAAAAAAAGAAACGGAATTTTCAAAATTCAAATTGTTTCAGTGAAGCGCCCGTATACCGATGTCAACATTTTTATTTTTCGAAGACTACCTAATAATACTTTGAAAATATCATGGGCCAAGCATTTTAATACAAGAAATGTACGTGAAAATTGTGAAAATTTTTGTCAAGATTGTACCACGCAATAATAGTGGAGAGCATACTGAAGAACGTTTTTCCAGTCATGATGACAGAATCAGGGCTTGAGTGAAATCAGAGGGGCACTTTTCAATATTCATCGTTATATCCACCGGTGGGAGAAATCGGTTAGAAATATTTTATTCCGGTAGATGACTGGTACTGTGCGGTTGGTTAAACATTTTGAAACGCTTCGGTTGAATTACCCGGTTCTTTTCACGGCTTTGGCGTTTGTTTTTGTTTGTTCGCAAAATATTGGAAATAACTTTGGGACCGTTGTGTTGCCAGCTTTTTTTTTTACCAATATTGACAATATTTGAGGAAATGAATATATTACTAGCAAAAAATACTCGTAATTATTTCAAACTCTTACTAAAGACTTATCATAGATAAGTATAGTGGAGTATTTTTTGCTAGCAATATATTGATTTCCTCAATTCTATTTTACAGTACTCTTACATTGTAGGGAATTTGCATTTGCATTTAATTGACAATATTTCTTTGCTTTTCAACTTGTACTAATATAATTGCGACGTGGAGAATACTAATAAAGCTGCTAGCGCGCCAATATTCTTGACTAAACATGACGGTCTTGGATGACTAGGGGTCTAGCTTGAGCTCTTTATCCCAATCATCGCTGTAGACCTGGACCGGCCTCGTAAGGGGTGGGCCTGCTTTTTCGCCTACGGCATTAAAAATTAACTTAATATAAAATACTTAACTATATAAGCAACAATGAAGAATATCAGTCTTTTTTAACAAGCGCCTCAGCTAATTTTAATATACCTAACACTAATTTTTTTTTTCCTTAATTGTTTCTCCTCGTCCCATTTTTGCTGAACTAAATGAATGCAATTTTGCGTTTAATACTGATAGTTTTCAGGACTAAATTTTATTAATTAAAACAAATATAATAAATCAGGTTATTAGAAATACCGAGATTCTACCGAAATTCCAAGTATAAAAATTGATGGTTGTGGTGCCTCGCTGGTTGAAATACCTGGTCACACCGGTAAATTTAGAAACAACTTGTTTTTGGTAATCGGTTAATTTTGAAATGACTCGGTGAAGAACCGGTGAATATTGAAAAGTACCCTGGTAGTATAGCAAAATTTAAAAACACTACGCGAAGAGTATATTATAGAATGTTCTGTGACTATAGAAAATCAATAGTCCGACGAAGAGTGTAATATTTACATAAACTTTTTAATACATTAAAGCATGTATACAGAATATCAGTTATAAATTAAATGCTGTCTTCTAAAGTTATCTCTTAAATATACATATCAAAATTGTAAACATGTTTTATAATCACGCATATTTTTAGTATTAACAATTAATTTATTTTGTTTTTTACTGTGATTCATTGGCAGTAATCTATAGTGACTTGTCCTATTGTCTAAACGTACGTAATTATGCACAATATTAATAATATGTCAAGTTATGAATTATGATATGAATGAGGTTTAATAACATTTACAAATTACTATTTTTTTGATGCAATGCAAATCTGTCATGTGAAAAATGTTTTAATAATGATATTTAATTTGTGTATACCAAGAAAATTAGATCAAGTTTGATTGTGTTACAAACACATACAAATGACCAATTATTATACCCTTCACAAATACGTTAGACGATAAGTATATTGCATTCGATCGGCACATTTCTAAAACTAATAGTTTCTAGCGAAAAAATTTTCAAATCATTGTGAATTCTGAGTATCTCGTAAAATGATGATCCGTTCTTCCATCCGTCATGTTTCTTTTAAACATGATAACTCAAGAACTGAAAATCCGATCGTGTTAAAACAAGAATGATAAGTGATTGTTAACGTGAGTAAACATTATAATAAAATAGTGTACTAGAAGATGATACAGTTCTATAAAAATAAATGTACTACATAAAACACAGCGATCATTTCGCTAATGAAGTAGGCATTATTCGGATATGTTGAATATTTATAATAAAGCAATTGCACTTAAAAATTTACTTATTCCCAACAATAAATTGCTGAACATATTCATTATTAAATAATTAGGTTGCATCATTTTCTGTACAAAATCCGTTTATTGGAACAGCTACATTACGATAAAAATATTCTTTGAATGGAGGATATACCTAACTGCCACAACGCAATTTTGCCCTTTAATGCCCGAATTATTATTTTTAAAAAACCGGATCTGTTGTTATTTTCAACAGTTTAAAGAAAAAATTGAAATAAAATGGAAATTACCTCCTGCTCTAGGAGGAATTTTGTAACTTTTTATTTATATTATTGCTAGTATTGATTAAAATTTATGTTGAGTTGTTCAAGTTATTACATATATTAATTATTAAAAGTTAGTTAGTTTTTCATTCTGGACATAAACTTCACATATAGTAGACATAACCCCCAAATCCAAAGCCACGGCTGTACGAAAGGGGGTTACACATTTGAAGTAACTCGAGTCAGTCATTACCCACCGACATTACCAGTGACGGAGCTGGGAATCCAACCCAGTCCGCGAGAGACAGTGTGACTTAGCGCCCTTACCACTGGCACGCGTTAGTTCACTGTGCTATCGAATCGATAAACAGAAAGTATCACAAGCACGTTTTTTGGGTGTCTCACTAACCCCCCCCCTCTTCCATTTTTAGTCACACTACGAATGTGACGAAATAAATCCACACCAAAGATTATAGAATTATTCTTTGTCCACACCATAATACTAGAAAATAACTGATACGCTCTCGTGCAATAATGCCCTCCTCACTCTGAGCACGTGCTGCTACTTCACCAGGCGTCTATTAATCTGTCTAGTTTAGCCGTATGTATTTCTTGGCGATTTTGTATATGTTATTTTTGATCATTTACGTTACGAGATTATGTAGAGGATTTATGTGACATTGATTGATCTGATCAATGACCTTAATTATTAATATAAGTATAGAGTGAGTTAAATAGGCGGACGCGCAATTTTTAATCGCACATTCAAACCATAATTGCCGAGAAAATTCCATGCAATGCTCTACTTGGCCTTCTTTTGCTGTGCAGTATGTCGGACAGCCCCACTCCATCTTTGGGAATTGCCGGTTAGGTGCACGACCTCATCATAGTTCCTTCCCATCAGCTCTTTGGTGACATCAACCCACCGTTTTGGAGGTCGTGCAAAAAATTTGAAAGATACGTTGCTGAAAAATAGCTTTTTGGGAAGTGCTTCTTGGAGAGTCGAACTGTTGGTAGCATGGGCTATCTGGAGAATTCGTAATAAGCTCCTCCAGACCTACAAATCATAAATATGCCTTCTGTCTGCCTCCCTAATGGGTCATAAACTCTGTTCACTGATAGAGTCCCGGTGTGACGTCACGAACGCCTGAACTAAGATGCCGTAGGCTACTTGATGTTTTCGAATGCACAGTGGCGTCGCTTTGTTTTATATTTTACTTGGTGTGTTTAATTAGATTTATTTAAAAGGAAACTGAATTATAAGCATATGTAATCTATTGTAAATTGATAGTAACTTAAGTTAAATAAATAAATTATAATATTGAATTGTTTTGGTTTCCAGTAAAATGTATGATAGAGCAAAAATACAAAATAAAGACACTTAAATAGTTGCAGCTAAATCTTTTTATTCATTAATAGAATTTTGTCAAATAAGTATAGGTAATCTTAAATTAAAAATATATACTTAATACTAATTATGCCGAACATAAAACAAATATGGTAGTAATACCTAGTATAAGATAAATAAATAAATTTAGTTTTCTTCGTCGGTGTCTAATTCTTCCTAGTTCGCACCGTCGCTTTCATTATTAACACTTATAATGAGTGGCATAACATCTTCAGTATGAACCTCTCGATCATTGATTGATTGATTGATTTGCCAGCGTAAGGTGAGCATTGCTGCCGATTCCGGGCATCCATGAAGGTTCGTTCCAACTCCCAGCTTGGTCGTCCGCCGAACACGCCCAACGGACGGCCAAACCGCTGCTGGAACCAAATCTCGGATATTTTATATACCCCCGGACCAGCTGCATACTCTGGACTGGACTTGGGTCATACTTGTTGTCAGCCGCGAGAGCCACATGACGCATGGGGTAGGAATATAGGGTGGGAAGTGTAGGTGTTTTTGAGATGCTTCTTTTTAGTTTCCATGCTTCTTGTAAGTTTCCATCTATTATCATCTCTTTATTTATTCCCCAAATCTTCCAGGTCTGAATCTAGCAGTGTACACCTCCTTCTGCCCGCTTGCGTTCACCTTGTTTGTCTGCCAAAATATATAAGCATTCGCTCGCTGCAGGGAGTTTTTTTTTATTAACCGTTCCACAGGTAAATTACCATTTACGGTGGAAGTGCCCTATCTCGCGATAAGAATCTTTTTATGGCGAGTGGGTTATGAGAAACAGGCCCGAGAGAATATTTTTCATACCCTGTATATTAGTTTGTTACTACAGTAATTACTTTCAACTACTCCAGCTTTTTAATTCCAGCTATTTTCTATTTTATTACCTATATTTGATACCTTTTCATTTTTACCTCTTTTTCTCTGTTGTGTAATAAACTGTCCTATGACAGGGATTAATAAACCAATAAATAAAACTTGAAAATAAATAAAAATAAAACTTATCTTTTCATCCTTTGCTTTGCTTATGTTACTTTCCACCCGTTAGAAACCAGTCCGTTGCTTTTCACTGATGTATGTGTCGATGGTGTATTATATTACCAGATGTTTACGTTATCACATTAACCACTTGAGAAATGGTGCTCGGTCGTCTTAGCATAGGTATAGGCACTTACAACACACTAGCTTTATTTGATTCTATTTAATAAACTGTACGCATAATTATTAATTCTATATGAACTTTGTTTTTCTATTATGGCGTTTCACTTCGCGCAAAATTTCTTGATGTATCGGTGGCTTAAATTTTATCGAATTTAACGTGGTTTTTACCGCATTTTTAGCGATTTCTTTTGAGAGAATTTTACAGCACGTCTATACACGCGGCTAGTCCAACGCGTCTCTCAGTATGAACCTCTCGATCATGTCTCTAAAATCAATTTATTTGCGTGATTTACACACTTGGCCAAATTGAACTGGACACTTGAGATAAAGCCTCATTCCACATAACAAGAACAGCTTCGTCACTAAAACCGTCTTTCCCGATGTGTTTGGCATAATACTCCTTACAAATTCCCCAAACAAGTTCTATTGGGTTAAACTGACAGTGATATGATGGAAGCCGCAGTACTTAATGTCCATGTTATCTAATTAAATTGTCGACAACATAGTGTTGCTCTGTTCTGTTAGTTCCAGCTATTTGGAGCAATTCGGCTTTAAATGCGGTATCACTGAAATATATGTTTCTGGTCTTTAACCAGATTTGTATTTTTTCTTTCGTCCAAGATCGGGTTGGTTGTTTTTCTTCAACCCGAGAGTGGTACTTAGCATTATCTAAGACAATAGTACTTGGATTTTGTAACCTCCGCAAAAGTCTCTCTGTCAGTCACTTTTCAAAATTTTCAGTGTTCATGTCATGGTAATCTGCTAACTTATTCTTGATGGAGGAAACTAAACTCGCATCTTCAGCAAAGCCATGAATAGATCCTGCATGTACAACTATAAATCTTTTACATTCTGTAGCTGTACGACGCCGTTTAGATTTACTGGAATCAACTTACCAAGAATGTTTTAATCCTGCTCTGCCTAAAGATCCAAGTTTCATCTAAGAACACTACATCTTTGGGGTCATTACCTTTCAAATTTTTTTACGTATTTGCATAAAAACTCTGGCAGTTCTAGATAAATTTGTGGTGTTTGACACAGTACTTTTCTATTATCTTTTTCAAAGGAAAAGCCTAATTTTTTAATCAGTTTTTGGACTTTTTACGATTCATTTTAACCGAAGCTTGAGGTTCCATATTTTCTTTGCCGTTCTTGGCTATTTTTCTTACTTCTCTTTTCATAGATTTTTAAAGTCTCACCCAGTCACCTTTGAACAGCTTTTATTGACAATAACGGTCCACGTACCATTTTCATTTTCCTCTTGAAAATATTTCAACAAATTCACAACTAACTGCTGTGATTGCGGATTTAAAAATTCACCAGGATGCATGTTTACTATTTTAACAATAGAACAATAAAATTGCCCTCTTAGGCATTAATTGAAATAAGTGCACTATGCCTACTATACCCGAGAAAATCGACCCGCCTCTGAAATCACCAGACGGATTCGACGACGACACGCGTTACGCAAATTCATTTGCTGTCTAACAATAGAAATGCCGCACCTCGCGTCGATTATAACTTGACGAACAAAGATTAAAACTTACGTTACAGATTAGATTACAAACAATATTTCAATAAAGACAAGGAAGGATAGAGCTCCGGACGATACTCCTTACACTATACTACCGAGATTCTATTAGCGAACAGACTTTCTCTCAAAGGTTTAATAAAAAATCGGTAAAGGTATTTACACAGAACTTCCCTCTTTTCATCCATACACCACGGTCACTCTAAAAAATTATTAATTAAGATATGACACATGAGAATTATAATCGCCATGTAGTTAGCCCTATTATTACAGAGAATACCTGATTACTTTTTTCCATCATCCACTGTATAGTGGTGGGATTTTCAAAACATTGTTTTTATTGAAATAGGTTGAGAATATGAAACGTGGAAATTTTAAAATTGAGGAAAAAATGTTTTCCATCATCTATTCTATTGTAGTGGTAAAATAATAAAAAACTAATATATTTTTAAAATTTTCAAAACAAATTCTTTCTTGAAATATGTTTAGAATGTCATGAAACGTGGAAATTTTAAATTTGCGCTAAAAAATTTTTTTCCAGCGTCCATTTTATAAAAACGTTTACATTTTTTAAAAATTTTCTAACAAAATTTTCTTTGATAAATGTTTAGAATGTCATGAAACGTGGAAATATTAAATTTGAGCAAGAGTGTTTTTTCCCATCATCCATTTTATACAGAATTTTTAAAATTTCAAATTTTTTTTCTATTTTAAATTTTCATAAAGAAAAAATTTAAATCGGTTTAAAATATCACGAAACTTGAAAATTTTGAATTTGAGCAAAAGAAAATTTTTTCCATCACCCATTTTATATAAAAAAAAAAAATAAAATTTCAAAATTTTTTTCTATTTAAAATTTTCCAAAAAAAAATTTTTTTTGAGAGGTTTAAATTAGAATGTCATGAAACGTGGAAATTTAAAATTTGATCGAAACATTTTTTTCCGTGATCTATTTATTTCCTTTAGACGGTCCACGGCCCATGTTTTCCAGTGAAAGTCTAACCATTTCTTCGGTGGCAGTGGCGTTAGCTGCCTGTTTTAGTTGAAATAGGTTTAGAATGTAATGAAGCGTGGAAATTTTAAATTTGAAGAAAACATTTTTTTCCATCTATTGTAGTGGTAAAAAAATGTTGAATATGAGTAGAATGAAAACTTTTTAAAATTTTCAAAACAGTTTTTTTTTATGTAGGTGTGTTTAGAATGTCATGAAACGTTGAAATTTTAAATTTGAGCAAAACATCATTTTTCCATCATCCATTTTATGAAATATATTGAAATTTTTGTTTTTTTGCAATTTTCAAAAATATTTTTTTTTAAATATGTCATGAAACCTGGAAATTTTAAATTTGAGCAAAAATAATTTTTTTCCATCCATTTTATATAAAATTTTCAAAATTTAAAAATATTTTTCTTTAAATTTTCAAAGAAATATTTTTTTTGAAGTAGGGAGAATGTCGTGAAAAGTTTAAATTTGAACGAAACATTTTTTTCCATTATCTATTCCCTTTTGACGGTCCACCATATTTTCCAGTGAAAATCTAACCATTTCTTCGGTTCAGTGGCGTTAGCTACCTACCAAATTTGACTGTTCTCCGTCAAGTAGTTTTTTAGCTAATGCACCAACACAGACAGACATACAGACTGACGGAATTGAAAAAACCTATATTTTCGTAATCTACATGTTCTGAAACGTGGAAATCCGAAAAAATCTCGGAGGGTGATTTTTTCTCGAATACAATACTTCTCTTCGGTATGCGATGGAAGTAAAAAGATGGAGAAAACTAGAGGGTTAGCAAGTCTGTCAAATTGATATCTGTATTCTTCATCGAATCTCATATTAGCAGTTTCCGATATTGTCCGTGAGGACTTCAAGGTAAATCGAGTGGTAAACTATCTTGTTTACTACCTCACAATCACCTATCCTTGGCCTATCTGTGTGGTTCTCATTTGCTCGGTCTACAATCATAATTTTTGTTTTCTTGTAATTTATATTCAAACCGTATTCATAGCTTATTGTTAGGAGGTTGTCCAGCAGATGTATAGACTCATACTCGCTTACTACAACTAAGATGGTATCATCTGCAAAGGTAAAATTAGAAATCTTAGTTCTGCCCATAAATTCTCCAGTCTGTCAGCCCACCATCAGGCTCCATATGACGTATTCACTATATACTATATATGTTAAAGAATATAGGTGACAAAACGCAGCCCTACCTGAAGTCTTTGCCAACTTTCAGTTTGTCGGAATTAGTGTTATCAACTTTCACCACTGCAGAGTTTTCTTTATACAGTGAACGAATAATGGAGAGCACCCATATCTAATAATACATCCCGCAGTTTGTCGCATTACATGTTGTCAAAAGCCCTAATGCAGTCTATAAAATAAAGGTACATACACACGTATACTATCTTACCTTCTCCGTAAATTGACGTAAAAGTATTTGCTCTTATGGTTTTATAACCCTATGTGGGTGTTTGCCTGCGACGAGTATTTTCCATTCTGCCCTCTCAGAAATAGTCCTTCTCCATTCTCTCACTCCCAATGTCCTAATATCTTGCTCCACATCTTCGATCCATCTCTTACGTGGCCTTCCTTTGAGACGTTTCTATGTCGGCTTCCATTGCATTATTCTGTTTGTTGTCCTTTCGTCATCCATTCTTTGCACATACCCCAGCCACTCTAGTCTCCTGCCTTTTATGAACCTAACAGTATCGGCTCCTTGGATCAGATGGTCAAATTAATGGTTCATTCGTATTCTCCAGGCGCTGTCTTCCTCCTGGATGAAGCCATATATTCTTCGTAGAATTTTTCTTTCAAAGACTTTCAGCTGGTTCAGATGAGCGCTGGATAATGTGCACGCTTCGCACCCATATGTGACTACGGGTCGTATCAAGGATTTATATATTATCAATTTCAGGCCTCTGTTTAGAATTTTAGATTTCATTAATTTTTCATGGGCAAAATAGCACCTGTTTCCACTCAGTAAGCGTGCCTTTATTTCATATGATACCAAATTTTCGTTGTTTATTTGTGAACCTAGGTAAGTGAAATCGTGTACATGCTCGAGGTTAAATCTTTCTATACATATGTTGTTGTTATTAATATTTGTTATTCTTTTCATTTCCATGTACTTTGTCTTTGTTTCGCTAATTTCAAGCTCTCTTAACTGAGTCTCCTCATCCAGTTGTGCTGATGTTTCCCCAAGCGCAGTCTTATCTCGACTTATAACAATGTCATTGTCATGTGCGCAGAATTGTACTGATTTTGTACCTATATGGCCGGACATTTTAAGCTTTCGGGTGGATGCTTCTAGTGTCAAGTTGAAGAGCATGGTGGATAGTGCGTGTCCTTGTCTCACTCCAGCGTTTATACTAAATGGAGTTGTTAACTCGCCATCTACCTTTACCGCTGCTTTGGATTCTTTTAAGGTGGCTGCAATGAGCCTTACATATTTTGAGGGGATGCCTAGCATGATAATATCCCTCAGCATTCGGTGTCTATTAACACTGTTGAAAGCCTGCCTAAAATCTACATGAGGACTATGTAGGTCGATGTCATATTCATAGTTTTTTTCCAGAATTTTCCGTATTACAAAGATCTAGTCAGTTGTGGTGTGTTTTGCCTGAACCCGCACTGATATTCTCCAAGAGTCTGCTCGGAATATTCAGCCAGTATATTGTATAACACACCCTATAGAACGTTATATGTTGCATTTAGTAATGTAATGCCCCTTTAATTGGAGCAATCCGTTTTGTCACCTTTTTATGTCTGTATCTGGTATTTTCTCTTGTAACCATATCAGTATTCTTAAAGCCATTAAACTTAATATTTAGAATAAGTTAGGTTAGGTTAGATTTCTCACCCCTTGTTTTTATCCCATTGTATATATTCCTTCCTTTCCGTGGTCTTACTCTTTGCGTGTGCCATTATAAAATGCCCTGACAGACCCCGGGGTGAGAAGAGAGTGTTCTTGTTTTATCCCAGAGTCTCTATTTGTGATCGGTAATATAGGTTAGGTTAGAATTAGGGTACAATTAGTTAATTAATAAGTACATGTTAACTTCGCATCTGGCTGTATCGACGTAAGTCGCAATGCCAAAAAAAAACCATATCAGTAAAATAAGCCTGTGAATGCGTTTCCATGATACGTTCCCTCCCTTTTTCAGTAGTTCCGCGGTAATCATCGGTCCCTGGCGCTTTCAAGTTCTTCAGACATTTGGTGATTTTTATCATTTCTTCATAGGTGGGCTCTTCGATGTATAGTTCCACTGTGTGATACGTAAGTTGTTCAGCTTCCGTTTCGTCCTTTGATAGGATATTTTCAAAATACTCCCTCCACCTGTGCATTATTTCACTGTCAGCAAGTTTCTTCGTCTATCTCTACATGCTGTTAATTTTGGTCTATATTTTCGTGTTTGATTCTTTAGTTTTTTGTAGAATTTTCTGTTTTCGTTTCTACTATGATGTTCCACCAAATCCACAATTTTTTGTTTTATCGCTTCTCATTTTTTCCTTCCACACCCTAGCCGCCTGAGTTCTCTTTTCATCTCTAGTACCTGTTCCTTAATAAAGCATGCTTGCTGAGGATGTATTTGCCAAGACAGATAATGCTGAAGTCTGAATCGAAGAATTGATTTACAATGTGTGACTTAATGCCAGCAATATGTAATTATCACAAACATCTGTCGCTGCCTTCTTATATAGTGGTACGAAGATTGAGGTTCCCCAATCATCAAAACAGGTTCCTATTTCCCATTTTTTTCTGCATATTCTGTGAAGGATTGGGGTTTCATTTCTACCAGCTGTATTGTAAGTTTCAGCTGCTTTGCTAGTTTTCAGTTTTTGTTTTATTTTTATATTGGAGATTCGCATTCGCAATTCTGCAGCCAGTCTCAGGATGGTCGCCCTCGAAAAGCATTTTTCAATTATGATATATCAGTTGTCGAGTGACAGAGTCCTTAATTGGCCACGTTTTGAGTTTAAATTTGCGTATAATCATCCTCCATGTTCGGGAAAAGTTCTGCTACATTGTGATCAGCGTGCGACTCCAGCTCTTTACTGACCACACTTGCATTTCTCCGAAAAGTTCGGAAGCAAAGATGTGAATACTTTCGTCACCTTTTGTAAAGATGTTCTATTTTTATAAAAATCAATGTTTGGTTCATTACAATTTTACTATAGACCGTACGAAACTTATAGCAGTTTAAGTCGTAAAACAGAGAAGCGCTCGATCTAATAAAGACATGACGTTCGTCTGTTCGACAAGAAGTTAAAATATTAGAATTCTGCTTTTCCACCAAGGCTACAAATAATTGGGGACACAAGCGAATTCTCTTGCTGATTAAATTGGATTGGCTGAAGTCTTACTGAATACTTCTTGTTAGTTAAATCTTATTGAACAACAGGCATGTACACTTGCTTGAAAACAAAATAGTACATTATTAATATTATTATCTAAATTGCCGGCTACTGTGGAAAAAAAACACGAGTAAAATTTGACGCCGGAACTTTTGACTCGAAACGCTGCCAATACCGTTAGTTATGAAAAAAATGGACATGAGACAGTTTCATGGAGAATTAAATTTTCTATAAAAAAGTCAGTGATGTTTATCTTCAATACTTTGGGCGTGAGAGTGATTGAAAGTTGATTACAAAATTTACAGTTGTCCAGTGCGCGACTTTCAACCATATTCTCACCAAAAGTATTTAAGATAGACATATGCTACCATAATTTAATTTTTTATAAAATTGTTTACGTCCATTTTCTTCACAACTCTAACGGATTTCACAGCGTTTCAAGTTTCAAGTTAAACGTGCAGGTGTTCAGTCACCGAAGAAACCGTGGTGGAAAGACAATTCTTCTAAAAGCGCAAGCCAAACATTCGACAGTGTTGTACGTCTCTATCTTCGTCGTACAGCAGCATTAAAATGAAACGAAATGAGGTACACACATTAATGACACACGTCGCGTAGTAATTGCCCGCATGTCGGCAGTGTAAAAGAATGAGACGGCATTTCGTAGCTTGGCTGGACACTTTTACAACTCAGAATGCTATAAGTTTGGTATAATGTTTAATTGTGTAATGATGTAAGAAAATTAATGACCTGATATTAATGATAACATTGATATTGATAACCCACAAGTATCTATTTAGTCAAAAATGTATTTAAATGATGGCTATAAATTTTATTAAAACATTACGTAAGATTGATGTTTACGATTATAATCTGATCATTTTAAAATAATTCAATCGTCGACTGCTTGTTTACATTACAAGCAGGGCCGGCCTAGGCAATATTTTGTAGGCGACCTATATACAGGGTGCATCAGTAGAAACTTCCAGGCGTAATATTTCGAAACATAATATATTATTATATATTTGAGTTCTGCAAAAGACAAGAATGTGTAAATGACTTCGGCGAAATGAACATAACAGTGATATGTTTTATCCTTTACTAGCTTTTACACAGCAGAAGCACTCTATAGATGAGTAACATCTAATATCAGCACACAAGTAAACGCACAGTTGCGTTTCTTCTACTCACTCTGTTGTATTATGAATTACCTAAAAATAGTACAGCGTGCAATCACCTGACATATTTGTGAAAGCTAGACATTTCCTTAGACAGTTCCTTAGAGCTTGGCAGACAAAAAAAAATGACGAGAAAAAATTATTTGGTGGTGGAAACTTCACTTGAAAGTCGACATGTTTTCCACAGTTGTTGGAAATATTTGTATAAAACTCTTTTTTTTATCAATTACTTACCACACAGTGAGTACAAAAATATGATTGGCATACATATCGGTTGGTGAGTTTCCAGAGGCATAAACTGTTAACCTGCGAAATATTTCACTGTGGATGACAGATTTTTTTTATCTATTAATTACCACTGGGTAGTTACGAAAATATGACTGGCACACAGATCGGTTGTAGGTGGAGAGCCGGCTGTATAATTTCCTATGAACAAAATTCATGAAAATCTTTATGTGAGTGAGTAAGTACTACCAGAGACACACAGGGAGCCACTTTTCATTTTTGCAAATTTTGCCCGCGTCATGGAATTCTGACGTCACTTCCGGTCAAGGTTTTTTGTGTTATCGAATACATGAATAAAACCTACATCAAAAGGTTTTGAGGTATACACCCTCGATTATAGTATTTATTTTGTGTTTTCTTAAGTCATCGAATACATAAAAAAAAATTAAGTTAAAGTACAAGCCTTCTAGTTATTAAAAAAATAGGCTGCCTCTTCTTATTTGCCCGCATCCTCCCATTTTGACGTCACTTCCGGCAAAAGTCCATGACGCGGGCAAAATTGCTTATATGAAAAGTGGTTCCCTGTAAGTCTGTGGTAGTACTTGCTCACTGATACAAAGGTTTTCATGTATCTTATTCACAGGAAATCTATACAACCGGCTCTCTACCTATTGGTGCCTTTCCAATGGCAGAAACTGTTGTTCTGCAAGATATTTACACAAGGCACGTCCTAATCTGGAAAACGATCCAATGACTTACTAGAGTTGCATTTTACTTTACAACTAAAATCACTGATAAAGCTGACCTTTGGACGTCGACCTATAATATTTTCTGGTTTTATACGATGTATCGTTTTTTTACAAATTTGAAACGCCGTCGATTGACAATGCAGCCACAACGGAATTACGACGTGGATTTTATTGTTTAACGTTACAAATTACAATACATCTCATTGTGAAAGATGATCAAATCATATACCTAAAATATCTATCCTAGTCCGCTAACTATTATAGTTTCAATTAAAACTGTTCTTAAGTCGGATTAATTGCTTGGATCTGGGTAAACTACACATTTCTTATCGACTTACATGTCAAATATTATGTCGTTACAACCAACAATGTTCTCAACAATATCATTTATTGGTAATATATTTTTAAGTTTAATATATATCTTACTACAAGAGGTTGATAGAATTAATGTAGTTAGAGATAGAAACTTCTTATTACTCAGTAAAATTGGACCTATATAATGATTTGGCATGTGGTAAAGTGTACTTGCATGATTTAATTTCAAGAATATGCTTACTTCGTGATTGATTTGCTAAATGCAATAATGATTTTTATTCTTTTTCAGTCACGAAGGAAGCCGAAGAAGGTTAGAAAAGCAGATGATTTGGATGATCTAAAACAAGAATTGGACATCGATTACCACAAGATCTCACCAGAAGAATTATACCAACGTTTCCAAACACATCCAGAAAATGTAAGACACTTTGAATTAAGTAATTTGTTTTTTATTTTTACGCGTTGGTCAAATTTAATGATGCATCGGCATTTTCGAAATACCTGGGAAAAAATTATGTAATAAAATTCAATTTATTTCGATATATCGTATTTTTTTAAGAAAAAATCTAAGAATTTGAATAATTGTGTAATTTTTAATTTGCTAGTCTTGAATAATCAATAAATAATTTCGATAAATACTTCGGCGATGTGAATAAAGTTACATTCTTGGGGCAAGGAGCTCAAGCTCGACACCTAATCATCCGAGGCCGTCAAAAAGTCAAGAATATTGGCGCGCATCTTAGATTGCTACTTTAAAGCTATCAAGTTATGTTTGTCGTATTAAAAATAAGGAAAGCGAGAAGATTAGTGGAAACGGGAGCAATAAGCTAAAATGAAGAGATCTTCCTAATAGTCAAACTTTGATAACGTGAGCCAATTTGCCAAAACTAGCTTACTACTAATCATTATGTTAGTAATCCTCTTTTAATGGAGCCAAACGTTTCTATAGACCTCGTAGTCAAATCAAGAGCCACAAATTCAATCATAGAGTGTGCACTTGAAGATATAATTTTGAAGAAGCACATACATTAGGCCTTATGGATCCAGATGTGAAGGGCGCCATTCCCCTATTGCAAAGAAGTTTAAAAATATGTTTTCCAATAATTTTTATGCTGAAAATGGGTTAATTTTGTGCTTAGGCCGCATTTGCGCTTATTTTGTAAATATTTGTTAATAATTTTTAAACCAATGAAAATCCTATTATTTATAGATTCGGGTGGTGTCAAATTATTCTCGAAATTGTTATTAACAGATGTTACAGAAGTTGTTTAAACGAGACCCGAAAAGTGCAGTGTAAATTTCAGCATCTAGACATTTTTGAAACTATTGTAGATAGATGTAGACTTCTATAATATGAAATCTGTGGTAAAGAATGGAGCATCATTTAGTAGAATTATCAGCATTATTATAAAAAATATGCATGTCTCTGTTTTTATTTACCAATTTGATTTTATAGATTCACTTCTTGTGCACTTTGGCCGATCAGTGACTTGCATCACAATATGTATAGTATGCATACTGTGATTGCAAAACATTTACAATACGTCCTTATCACCACAATGCAGCCGACACTAGAATATTTGCTGTAATTCAATGTTTACCAAACATAGAATACAATCGTATAATAATAAACGCCACAGGTAAAGGCATTTTTCTATTATGTTATGTATTTAAATTAACTACTATCCACGAATTATTGTTTCGCAGATTTCGTATAATTATATCGATTCTCAGAAACTTTTTTCTTATGACAGGCCCAAAAAAAAGTTTCTGAGATTTAAATCTGACCTATGTATGCAAGTCAATGCCCCGAACATGAATCTAACGTTAGTTTTACGGGATACCCTTTAGATTCGAAGAATAAGACCTAAAAGTGCCTGAAAGAAGCCATTTTAGGCCGTACTCCTCGGTTCTATGGAGATCTGAGGGGCATCCCGTAAAAACTAACATCAGATTCGTGTTTAGGGCATCCATTTACATAAGAATCTCAGAACATTTTAACCTCCCTACAATAAAATTGTGGGAGGTTACTAAAATTGGTCCAAAATCGAAAATTGAGATAACATCAAATCTTTACGTTTTGAGGTCCCAGGAATCCAAAAAAGTGGTTTTTGAAAAATGTCTGTGTGTGTGTGTGTGTATGTGTGTTAGCACGATAGTGGCGAAACTACTGGACGGATTTGGATGAAACTTTGCACGAGGGCTTCTTTAGTGCTCTAGAAGATCTGAAAAGGTTTTGGTTGAGATCGGATTACGTTTAGTGCCATTTTGGCACAACAACTTGTTTATTTTATTATTACTTACAATTTGTAATCTAACCACTGGAAAGCAGTTAAAATTACGATTTCAACGATATATCACACCTGCACCTTTTTTTTATATACCTACATTTTTTATACAAATTATTGTATAGAGAACAAACAAAATTCACTGTCTCTATAATACTAACATATGTAAAATTACGTCACAAGTTGTCGGTGGTCCAGTGAGCTAAAGCGTCGACTTACAAATCAAGAGATCGACGGTTCGATCCCAACACAGCGCTGTTTTTTTTTCTTTCTTTTTTCATTATAAACTTATTAATAATTGCGGAAAATGTTACATGATTAAATATCATCATATATTAGGTGTTTATAATTATTCAGAGTTTGAGGATTGGTCACTAGTTTTAAATGAAATATAAATAATTCTATTGTTGTTTTGGCGGTGAACACATACGACGTCGTAAATTAGATAAATATAGGTGGGTCATATTACAATAATATATTTGATTTAAAGGCATGTCATGACGGCTGATTTGAATTGACTATCAGAGCTCGTCACCGGGTAGGGAGGTTCCAACCGCTTCCAGTAGCTGCCGATTTTTTTTTGTGTAATGTTTGTTCGTAAGCAAACTAATTTTTGAATTTCTCAGTTTTTAACATTGGAAATGTTTATGTTCGTATATGGGGGTCGAGTTACCAGTTTTCGTTCAAAGTCAAAAGACAGTGGTGTCGTAGTCGAGTGAGAGCATCGTATATGCAACGGCTGATATATGCATATGTAATATGGGTTGCATATATCACGGGGTCAAGTTGCCAGTTTTCATTTAAGGTCGAAATACAGCGGTGTCGCAATCGAGAGTGGATCGTAGCTGTTTCCGGAAAAAGTTTATGTTTTATGTATGGTGTTGTCATTTCCAATGTTCCGATGGTTGCAAGAATTGCGAAATCTGTGAATTTTTTGTATGCTTAATTATAATATTTACGAATACATAATGTAATAAGTAATAAGCATGTAAATGTTCTGCAGCCACAGTAGTATATTGTGGTGCAAGTCACCGATCAACCAGTGTGCGTGAGACTTATACAGGGTTGGGCAAAAGTATGGAATAATCGCTATAAATCTGACTGTAGAAGTTTCCCGAAAAAATGTTTGAATGGTAAGCGATTTTTATTTTTGCGTGTATTTGGGTGTCCTCTAATTTATTTTTGTGCCAGCGGTTTTTTAAATATGACGTTATCGATATTTTTTTTTAAATGACAACGTATATTTTTCTTTCCACTTTCTGGTGCAGTTTTTTATTCTCTTCTCGGCCTTATAAAATTTTGTATAGGTTGCATAAAATGTTGAGAAAAAAAATGAAATACGTGTTATTTCATTAATCCGACAAAACTTGATAACAATTATAACTAGTAACAATAAGAGATGAAAAGTAAAGTTATTCAAGAGAAAATGAACAGAGGAGGAAAACGCTTCGCTTACAACAACTGTTCAAAGTGTTCCCCATTCTCTAATTGACAATAACCAAGCCTATCCACAAAGTCTCTTGTTGAATTTACCAGAACATGTTGAGGTACTTGCATTATTTCATCGCGAATACTTTGTCTTAAATCTGCCAATTGATTGGGTCTATTTTGATAAACTTTATTTTTTACGTACCTCCAGAGATAAAAATTTAGAGGGGATAGATCCGGGGAACGCGCAGGCCATTCAGTAGCACCTCTTCTTCCAATCCAGCGATCAGGAAGGTAACATTTAAATATTCTCGGACTATTATTGCATAATAATGGGGGCATCCTGTTGAAACCAGGCGCTCTAAACTGTTTAAACTGTTTAATGTCTCGTCGATAAAAAGGGGGCCAATAATGCTTCCCCTAAACATTCCTACCCTCGTGTTTATTTTTTGAGGATGCTGGGTGTGAGCTTCTTGAATCCAGTGAGGATTCTCCCTAGATCAAATGCGACAGTTATGCAGATTAATTGTTCCTTTAAGACAGAATAATTTTGCCCAAAATTATCACGATTACAAATTTGAGCCATTTCTTCGCAAAACTCAAGTCTTCTGTCAAAATCGTCTTCAGAGAGCTCCTGCACCAAATGGACTTTGAAGGGAAAAGTTTTTCTTTTTTCAAAATCCTACCTACACTGCGATGACTTAAGTTCTTATTTAATGCTAGCTGCGTGGTCGATGCTTGTGGATTTTCTTTGAGCCTTAGCAGAATATTCAACGTGCTATCATCATTGGTTGCCGATTTTGGTCATCCGGTTTTACGAGCATTTTTAACAGAACCAATTTTGTTAAAAATGTTTAAAACTTTGCTTACTGCAGATTGGGTTAACGGAATTCAATTTGGACATCTCTGGTTAACTAAGTTGCATACTTCTAGTTCTACTGTCTCCAAAGCCGATCATCATTAATATTTCTGTTCTTTGTCGTTGGAAAGTTGCACCATTTTACACTTGACACCAACACACGGAAAAAAAATACTGAAAGAATGAACATCAATGAATGTTGATTGTCGTTGTTTTTTTCACAAACATGTAAACTGTGAAATCTAACAAAAACTACGAACATAAGCATTAATAGAAAAACAAAGTTTTATGCATTATTGGTTGTCCGACAGAACTTGTGATACACCTGATTACAATTTTGTTATTCAACTTACTTATTTAGGGTTTCATTTCGAACATTAATTTAACTTTATTTAATTCTAGTGGAGCATTTTATCGCAAAGCTATAAATTAAAAGAGATAAAATGATTCTTATTTTTTTTTTTTCTCAAAATTTTTCTTACCTATACAAAATTTTACATAGCCGAGAAGAAAAAAAAACTGCACCAGAAAATGGGGAGAAGAGTATAAGTTGCCATTTAATTAAAAATCGATGACGTCACATATGAAAAACCGCCGTAGTGCAGTAAAATGAGGAATCGGCTTCGGAATCCTTTGTAACAGGGCGGACTTTTTCCATTCTCTTCTAAATTGTACCCATAATATATGATAAAAAGTCTTCTTCCTAAAAAGTGCCGCTGCACGTTTAACTAGAAACGCTGTAAAAATTTTCTTTGCTTCAAAATTCGTGAAACTAGGCGTAACATAAACGTTAATAACTTTTATAAAAAAAATATATTTAGCACACCCATCCATCGGATCTTGTTATACATTACTTCAAAAGTAATATGTGAAAGTTCCAGGTTTTTATCTTAAAAATTGTAGAAATTGTAGAGCTATTACCGATTTCTTCGGAAATCTTTTTATGTTTCGACTTCATGTAATATGTACTATCCCTACATACATTCATTTTTATATTAGGAAATATGAAAATCCAATAGTCACATGTTTCTTCATTCATTTAAGCTTTGTTTCAATTCCACTAATTGGTTCAAAAGTTATAACAAATTTAGTGTAGTAGCATGCGAAATCGCACACGCTTCGCCCGCAGTACGTGTCGCTGCGTTCAATTTTCGTGCGTTAAACAAAAAGATCTGGAGCCTACATTTTTGATGGTACAAAAAAACTTCATATACGTTGATGTGAAATTTCCCGTACTTACGATTGGCGTAAACAGTTTTTTTGTTCGATAAAATTAAATTTTAAAAATCATTCTCGAAAAACCGTAATATTAGACCTATTTTATTTAATAACTTTTACAACGGCACTTTTTAGGAAGAAGACTTTCTACCATATATTATTAACACAATTTAGAAGAGAATAGAGACAAGTCCGCTCTGTTACAAAGGATTCCGAAGTTAAGCCCGTTTTTTGTCTTATTTTACTGCACTACGACGCAAAAATAAATTAGAGGGCACCCAAATATACGAAAAAATAAGAATCGCTACACCCCTCCAAGCATTTTTTCAAAAAACTTCTAGAGACAGATTTATAGCGACTATTCCATAGTTTTGCCCAACCCTGTATACTCAAAACGGCAAGCAAAGAACACCACGCTTTATGAAAATAATCGTATGCTTTATAACTACAGGGCAATACTCTAATACTTCTCTAATGCTCCGTTCTTTACTACAGATTTCATATCATAAAAGTATACATGTATCTGCGGTCCTCGATGTTGGAATTTAACTGCTATTTTATGAAATACAATTTCTGTAGCGTTTGTTAACCACAATTTCGAGAATTTCATAGCACCTGAAATTAGAAAAAATAAGCTCTCCACTGGTTTAAAAATCATGAAGACATGTTAAAACATGAGTTTGCAAATGCGGTGTAAACATAAAATTAATCCATTTTCGTTAATACAAAAACGTTCGGTACTCTTTTTTACAATTGTGGACAGGATGGCCTTCTGTATATTTAGATACGCAGGGTGATTCTAAGATAATGTACATATGTTTTCAAAACTGTGCCTTCGATCCGTTGATTTGCCATTTTAGGAGTGCCTTTTGAGAAGCTAAATTCCAGATTATCAATCGATAAACAAAGAACATGGTGAACTCGTTAAAAAAATGTATAAAGTGCGTAATAAGTAGCTGCCGTCAGACTTATCGCGAGCAGGTCAAGTCTCTTTTTTCTAGTTTCTCTGCAGGGTTTTCACAATCGTGCTGCTGATCTGATAGAATTTACCGCTTCGGAAGCTTCACTAATTGACCCCCATGTCTAGCATATCAATGGCACTTGATTGTTTATGTCATCTAGATGGGTTGTCTTTTCATATTAAAACCAATAGGATTCATTCTATTCATAAATGATAGTGCAAAATCAAATGCATATGTGAATAGAATATTTTTCGGAATACAACCAAGAAGAATTTCATTTTGACACTCCCAAAACCAGTGGGTAAATTTCAAAATATTGCACACTTTCTGTAGTATAAACTTTTCTGCTTGGCGGTATATTCCCTTTCCATTTTGTACTATTCCGTGATATTAATTTAGTTTCTCTTATTTCTGAACGGTCGCGGCGGACGAAAACTGGTAAAAGTGATAAAATGAGACTGACCTGCGGACTAAATAATTTCTAAGGCAAAAGATAAATACGTCGGATTCAGTGTTTACGGTGTTAGCCATGAGACCATGGGGTTCCGAGTTCGAATCATAGCTAGTACATATATGTTTTGTGACGTTTTAATGATTACCAAGATGGTAGCAGTCGGCTAGAAGAGCGTAGTTGAGTGGCACAACACGGCTAGTCATTGTTACCTCTTCTGAGTTCGAGTCTCAGTTGCGGCAGATGGTAATGTCGTCGGGTAATGGTTGTCGTGTTATGGTCTGTGTGTAGGAATATATGACTATGTCTGCCAAGACTTCAATATAAATAAAGTGATAAAACAAAGACATGAATTGAAAGGCCGCATATAAAGCTACAAGAACTAGTCAGTACTTTAAAGTGTATTCACAAATGGTATGTTATATACCAAGGGAGAAAAGTGCTTCATTTAATCCCGATATTAAAAATTCATTAAGTAATCACACGAGGGATTGAATGAAGCACTTCTGTTTTGCGAATATACGATATATTTTACACTTGAAAACAAAGTATCCATTTATATTTACCCGTAGTCATATTTAAAAACAAGGCAATAGTTTATTGATTACTATGTTGAAAATTTGTTAATCCCATCGGCGTTAGTCCTCGAGAAAGCAATTAAATTATTACTACCGGAGTGCCAAAATTAATATCGTCCTTTCCTTGGAACGGCAAACACTTCAGTCGAAACTACAATAATTTGGCCGCCACCCTACTCAATAACTCAGTCAAACAGAATCATCTAAATACTCACTGGATCGGATTACCACTCACTTCATCTGTTGTCGAGATGTATGTATCACGTTGCAATACTCTAACGAATGACCTTCGAACAATAAAATGTGTTAGGAGATTGCAGCGTATTGATTAGGTCCAATTACATTGCACCTCGCTTATGCTTTATTCGATTTAGGAATTGAGAACTAAATTCTTGAGAAATTCTCATGCCCATAGAATGTTTGTTAAGAACACCGACAAACTTCAAGAGGTAATCCGTGGCCAGTTTCGAGCTGGAAAGTTCAAATAAAGTTCATAAAGTGATTCCTACGAGTGCAAGGTAGCACTAAAAATGCCGCCCAATATTTCAGCAATATTTTTTACGATTTTGCCATACGTACTACTAGGTACTAATAAAATTATTATTTTTTTGTCTTTGTTATAAAATAATATACATGATGGTCAAAGCTGGGGAATTCTTTTTTATATACACACTTTTTCTCTTAATCGGTTTTCGTTCGTTCTCGAAATGCCCTCCACTAAAATTTACAAAAAAACGTCATTTTATTAAATTAACGTAGTATCCATTATTTTGGAGAAAAATGAATTTAAAACAAATACTGCAGTTTCTTGCCCATTATTTCAGTTGTTAGAAAAATATTCGAAACAAAAAAATCATATCTAATGTTGGGAAAGTCATCCATAATCAAATAATACTATTAAATTAATAATAATATACTCCCGTTTAGGGGGGATGGTAGCTCAATGGTTTGCGGATCTTTTTACGCTCAGGTATCGAAGTTAATGAAAGTTTTTTAATTATAAATTATCCTTAAGAAGAGGTTTAGATTCCGCTATAGACTGCAAGGCCCCGTACCTGTTACATCTCAAGCCAAGAAGCTTTACCTTAGAGCAATTGTGCAAAATGCAAATGCAAAATGACCCCCTCCTGTTTCGAGTATTTATCCGACTTCATGATTCTCGTATCCGACTTTTGAACATCCAGACGTTAAACTGAAGTCTTATAACTTTTGATTTCAATGCACTCAAATTGTTTATACCGGGTGATTTAAGCGGCAATGGTTCTGATCCTGCACGCTCAGTCCAACGGGCAGTATATTATTGATCTAAATACTGGCGTGCATGAATATGAACACTAAGAAAATTAATAGTAGCATGTATGAAAAGTTTGCCTTTTTGTAAACAAGAACTAAAGTAAAAAGCCAAGATACGTTATTTTTTCCTGCAATTAAACAGATAAAGCTACCAGCCGAAAATCTCCAGATAAAAGAACCTATATTCGGTGAATAATGGTACTGATAAAATAGCTACTCCTTTTAGGTCTGTCCACTTTATTATATTTAAGGAAATTATTCTGCAAGTATAGTAGTGGCAAGAGATCACGAAGAGATATTGTGAAGTCAGGGCCGTAACTACAGGTTGGCATAGGTGCAAGCCTTAGAAGGGCGCAAGATTTGATTCGCAGATGTAGTTCATTCTTCAATCCTAAATCAGCATGCATAAGAAGCCAAGTATGTCAAAAGCGCAATCTCTCCCAGTTCTAACTCGGCGGATCATTGTAAAGTTTACCAATAAAGCAACCAAAGCTGATAAAAGCGACCGACAAAGGCTACCGCTACTCTCTTCGCTACTATATGTATTTCTTCAGCTATGACTCAAGGCTCCGAATGGGTTATTGCCGGATAAGCATATATAGAAAGTGCACTAGCGTCTTTTTTAGGTTTCCTGTCAATTGAATGTTGCTCTTCACCGATAAGTAGGTTCATAAAGAGTGAAACGTAGAGCAAAAAATTAGTAGTATTTTTATTAAAGGAAATAGCAGGTTTATTTCACTGAAGCTGTACTGTTGTTGACAATGTTCTACCACTGAAATGCATTAAACATTAAATGGTTTTGCCGCCGAGTAAATAAGAGAAAACGTACTATTTGTTTTTAATTATTGTATACTTAGTGTACAGTAAACCGACAAAGGCAATAAAATTTTATTGGCGTTCCGCCAGTACAAGTTGTTTTACAGTGGCGTCGTGTTGGATAATTACTTATTAAAGGTGACATGTTGCCAAATTCAAGTAAATAAGATATTACGGGTGAAACACTTCTCGGTCGTAAATCGCATGTTGCAGAAAATAAGTAAACACATAACCAAAACAAATTATGCAATTTGCGAGACACGTACAACCGCAAGTCCTTGGATCTACTTTTTATTCTTTTTGAACCGACTATAAAGAACTCATGTGAGTAGTTTTAAGTCTTCACCTCCTCTAGTAGAGATAATAACCCTTACCTTGAAAATGGTTTTTCTCACTATTTGAGATATTTCCATGAGACAGAAACGAAACTATAGGTGCGTTCTAATAAGTTGACATTTATATATTTTTTTAAATATTTTTTACTTAACTAGAAGGGTTGAAATGAAAAAAAATAGGGGTTATTTCTTGTAACAACCCCTTGAGCGACACCTACCATCAACTACCACCTATCTATCGTGTGATAAAGTTGCAGCACGGTTGAATTGGTGGAACGTAGTGAGAAAAATAAGTCATTCATAAAAATTATTTATCGTGAATGAGTGATATAAACCCTTTAAAATGTATGATTCATTGGTTTTAGTATAGAACTAATTAATTGTCATCACTGTCCTCCTCAGTAGACGTAATCGTATCAGTTGCGTTAAATATGCGTTCTATACGAAAATACGTCTCGAATAAAAATTGTGGGAGATCAAGAACGGAAAATTATTTTAAAATCTACAGGATGTCTCACATAGTGACGGCAAGCCAATACTTGGATTTTTAAACGGGACACCCAACATTTCTTTAAAAAACCGACAGCAACTGGAAGCGCCTGGGACCTCCCTACCCGAGGAATGCACGTGACGTGACGAATTTCACTGCGTAACGGCTCCGCGCATAAATTGTGCCACGCAAAAAGCGATCTTATGCTTCACAATTGCATTGTTTTTAATTTTCTTCACAGAAACCAAATCAAAAGGGTGCGAGTGTGATATATCGTTGAAATTGGAATTTTAACTTCTTTTCAATAGTTCGATTACAAATTATAAGTCATTTTAAAATAAACAACTTGTTGTGCCAAAACGGCACTAAACGTAATCCGATCTCGATCAAAATCTTTTAAGGTCTTCTGGAGCACTAAAGAAACTCTTGCAAAGTTTAATCTAAATACGTTTAGTAGTTTCGCCGATATCGTGCTAACACACATACACATACAAGAGACATGTTTCAACAGCCACTTTTTTGGATTTCTGGGACTTCAAAAAGTAAAGATTTGATGTTATTTCAATTTTCGATTTTGGACTCATTTTAGTAACCTCCCATAATTTTGCGGGGAGGTTAAAAATTTCCCCACTAGTCCTTTAAGTGAAGAGCAACATTCAGTCGGCGGGAAACCTAAAAAGACGCTGGTGCGCTTATCGGGGTATATCCTTTCTTTTTTCTCGAAAACCGTGGATCGTACACCAATTTAACAGGAGGACGTGTTGTGTAATTTTAGTCTATTGTAAGTCCATAAAAGGACGATAGTAATAAATACACGTGATCAGCGCATGCAACGAATCCTGTTGGAGTTAGAATTTGGAGGGGATGTAATTCAAAATAAATTGTAGAAAGGCTTGTCAAATCGACGTCGTTGTGTTAAATGCGTCGCTTGACTCTTTAGTTCATCGCTATCTTCCTCTTACGGATATAGTGTAGTAATGTTATATTAGAGCAAAATGTGAGTAAACATTCCCAGTTTCTATCCCCTGTATAATATTATTTTGTAACGAAAATATAAAAGAAATGTATTAGTAGTAATATGTGTGCCAAATTTTGGAAAAAAAATATTCCAAGATTTACTGAGACATAATTGAAAATCATTTTTGGAAGCCATCTTTAGAGCACTCTAGCTCCTTTTGTAAGCACTTTATAACAAAGCTTGTCGAATATAGAAATACAGGGTGATTCAGAACTTATCCGGAAAATTTTAAGGGGGTATACAACGGGTCCATATAAATATAATAGCACAGAGAAAAAAAATTTAAAAAGCACTTTAAAAAAATTTTACTTGTACGCTACTGCTATTCTGGTCGACTTCTATAAAAATTGGAAACAGCAGCTAACAATGAAGGAATAGTGAAAACAGCTAATATTGAATGAATAGTTGTGAAATGCGAAAACGTCACGTAAAGGAAATCGATAACGACAAGAATCTGACCTAACGTAATTTATCTTTCAAGTTAGAAGTTTACTTTCAATTTTTTATTTACTTTAAATGATTACAAATTTTGTACATACCTGATGTTACAATAACTGTTCGAAATTTTGTCCGTCGACCTGTATGCACTTTTGACAACGTCGTATCCAATTTTGCCGTACTAGTGCAAATGTTCCCCCTTCTTGCTGATCCTGGAGACGTAAATTATTGTCAACAACTGTGATGCACTCACGCAATTCTTAAACGGTGTCCACCTCTGTGCGGTAAACTTCATTTTTTAAATGCCCCCACAAGAAAAAATCAAGCGGATTTAAATCAGGGGACCACGGAGGCCATGCCACCGGTCCACCTCGTCCTATCCACTGTACTCCTAGGATTTTATTAAGATAATCTCTAACCACTAGACGAAAATGAGGGGGCGCACCATCATGCAAACCACATTCGTAGTCGCACAGCTAAAGGTACATTTTCAAGAATTTGAGGTAGATCGTTGCGAAGAAATTCCAGATATTGCAAACCGTCCATCTGATTTGGTAATATTATCGGCCCAATTAAACTATCATCGACAATCCCTGCCCAAATATTCAAGGAAAAGCGTTGCTGGAAATGATCCTGTTTTATCGCATGTGGATTCTCAACTGCCCAGACATGTGTATTATGGATATTATGTATCCCATTCCTTGTGAATATAGTTTCGTCCGTCGTTAATATATCAGCGGTAATCTGGGATTTTCGGCAGTTTGCTGCAGCAACCATTCACAAAATGTAACCCGTAACGGATAATCTAATTTCTTCCTCGGCCGCTAAAATACGTTGTTGTTGACCAGGTCCCCCGTCTCGTCCACGATTGGGTTGTAAATTTCCAGTATCACGGCCACGTTGAACGACTGCCGTAAAAGTTTCTGGGTTAGGCACATCTCTGCCAGGAAAATATTCCACATACAATTCAGACGCTGCTAATGCATTCTGCATTGCCTCACCGTAAGTTAAAATCATGTCTATATATTCCGCGTTATTATACACATATAGCATTTTGAAAGAAACTCACTTACAGCACTAAAATTTAAAAAGACACCCACTAAAAACGCGATTAAACACAAACTTATAACACTACAACCAGTGTTGCCGATGATATTAGCTATGATTATCCGCCGACTGACATGAAAATATCCGAAAATGTCCAGGAATGTCGGATTCGGTGGTGCCGCAGCCTTTCCGGCTATATCGATAAATATTAGGGCAGATAGATTTCGCTGAAGATGTTTACTTTTGCAAATTTTGGAAAGGGAGGGGGAAATTTTGGAGAGCGGGGGGGGATATCTCTGGTGCGCATTTTTACCCCTCTCTCAAAATTCTCGAAATTTTTTTAGGGGCGGGGGGGAATTTTCGACGATTATTCAGTATTACGCGAAACAAATCTTCATTTCCACATTTAATTTCATATAACTGGATTGAAATTATCCGTTTTTTAACAGGGTGAGAAAATTATCCTCCACCTTCCTAAATTATCCGCAAATATGATAATTATCCGCCAATCGGCAACACTGGCTACAACGCACGATACCTGAACTAGTTGCTACTTGCTTGATACGTATTAGTCTAGGATTCAGGAGGTCTGGGCATACAGTAAGGGTAGGTTAGTATTTTATCCCATCGTCCAGCTAAGCAGCGTTTAATAATACCATAATTTAAATATTTTTACGGCAGTTCTGTTAAGATTTTATTATATTTTTTTTCGTGGTATCGACTCTAATATTAAGGGATGCGCCCTTAATATTAGAGTCGATACCACGAAAAAAAATATAATAAAATCCTAACAGAACTGCCGTAAAAAATATTTAAATTATGGTATTATTAAACTTAAATTCTTCCGGATAAGTTCTGAATCATTCGTCACTCTACCGTATGCTCATCGTTAGAATTGGAACAAAGTGGTAAAACGAGGTACGAAATCTTTCGAGCGACGAGACTTGATTTGTCTTCATTAATTCTTTGACACGGTTTAAGGGATGTTTAGTAATTATAGATGTAGTACAATTAATTTCTTGTTTTTTGAGTGTTTGTTTAAATATGGAATGACATTAAGAATATAACTAAATTATCGGTTTGGTGCTTACGGAGTTAGTATGGATGTTTAGTGGCGTTTTTAATGTATTACCGAGAGAGTAATTGGATTAAAGACTTTTGACGGCCAAAAAAGTTTTGAGAACGGAAGTAGATTCTCTTCCGAAACGTTAACTAACTATAGCTTTAATTTTCAGTTTTTAGTTTATAACATTGTTCTAGTTTATATATTTTTAGGTGTGAGACTTTTTGAAACAGTCAAGTACTCAAGAACCAACCTCTGCCTGATCCGTTTGGCGCAGAGGTTTTTTCATTAAAATTTTTAAATATTTTTCAGTGGCAAAATACCCAATAAAAAGTAAGAAAATGTGTAAGATATCCTATTTTGATGCAAAACAGTAAGATTTTTTAATTTACCAGGAACGTCATTAAATGTCTGCCGAAAACACGATTTTTAATTCTATAAGTATTATTTTGTTTATTCTAATACTCGAAACTTTGAAGTGCGGCTCTGTAGGACCGCCTCGGCAGGTAGAAATACCGACTTTGATATTTTAATGACCTGCTTTTATATGGTGTTTTTTATTTGCATTAAATATGTGTAGACGACTATATTATTATGTTATGGTATTCTGAACTAGGCTTTACATATTTCCAGGTACGATACTGTTTCTGACGGTATCAATAATGGCTCTACACGACATGCGAGTAGTGCACTGCACAGAAGCACCATTTTTTAAATTGAGTTAAGAATTTAAATACAACCCCAATGTTTTAAACTCAAGCTTCTTTACTATCATTTTAATTTCCTCCTCTTCATTCGCTCATCGCATTTATTTAGTTGTTCTGGCCCCGGTCCCGTCTTTCAGTTGCCACGGCGTTGTTCGTCTTGGATGTCTGGCTGGCTTTGGGAATAGGTGAAAAACCCTGTTATTTTTAATTTGAAAAAAAGTATTTTGTATCGAATTATATTATATTATTGAATTAGAGCAACAGTCTTGGGGCGCAGTTCAATAGATTTGATTTATTAATTTTTTTTATTTAATTTTAATATGAGAGCCAAAAGAAGTTGTTTATTAGAGGACCACATCTGATTCTCTTTTAAAACAATATGCATTGAATTAGTTAATAGGTATTAGAAAATCAAAATGGAAGAAAGGTAGATTTTTTTTAGGCTATAATTAGAAATTTACAATGTTTGTGTGTTACGTGGTCATTAATTCGTTTTAGTATAATCAACTAATAGTACAAGAGCTGGGTGGCTTTTTCGGCACGTCATCGTTTTCTGCTATACCAGATTTTTTATCGTTTTATAAATGATAATATTGAAACATATTCTTTATAGGATTTTGCAAACATCAGAAAAATAACTATCTATTTTTCTGATGTTTGCAAAATCCTATAAAGAATATGTTTCAATACAGTTATAAGCAAACAAATAATAATTCATTTTTAAATATAAATGATAATGATTCACAAAATCGACTTCTGACAAAATCATTCACAAAATAATTTCCAAGAAAGCTCTTGTCCTAAGTAAAAGTACCACACATCCAGCGTCGAATTGTACCACCGGGAAACCGGGAAATATCCCAGTGGGCCCTCGACTTACGTGTTTTGGGGCCCCTGAAGCCTCTGGCAATATCTCAATTAACAGGACTTGATGCATCTTAAATTTTAATAACTTGAAACTTTTATAAGATCAGTCGTACTCATACTCAAACTCATACTGCCCAAAATCATGATGACAAACATGTTCAATGTACATAGATGATGAAGATGCTTCAAGTCCTGTTAGCAGCAGATAACGAAAATGAAAATAGTGCTGTTTAAATAACATAAGTATTCATTTAAATGATTATTGTTCGTGTTGTTTTGTCTGCTGCCTCAAGATTTTAGGAATATATAATCTTCACTGTGCATACTCCAATTTGTATGTTGCCTATAAATATCTTTTAACCCTCTCTTGCACACAAGTGTCTTGCGGAAGAGTTTTTAGCAAGATTAAAACTTTATAAAATAGATAGAAGTCGTTATTGGGCCAGGAGAGGTTAGAAGCATTTCTAATTATGGGTGTTGAATGGGATTTATTCGAAAATTTGTATTAAGAATTAATAGATACCCAGGCAAAGAAAATAAAGACATTTGCTGCACTACTTTCAATTTGAAAATAACGAAATGTTAAGTTTATTTTAATGTCTAACATGTTTTAAAGGAAATATATTTACGTTACCTTTGGTGCATATAATGGTTTATTTGTTCATGTTTCCTGTTTAATATTAACTTTAATAATTTATATATTTTATAAAAAGCTGTTTTTTCTGTATGTCTATTTTTATGTATAAACGAACTTTATTTTAAGACATACCTACTGATATTCAGAAAAAAAAACTTATTTTCGTGCTACCAAATCTTAGATTTATATAATTTTTTCCTACAGTTTAACATTAATTTTCGGAAATTGTACCTAAGAGGGGGGGGGGGGGGTACATCTCCAGACTTTCCACATCTCATATTTTTCCTGATGGGCCCTTGCGTCCGCAATAGACACTGTACACATACTTAACTCTACAGGAATTTAATATTTTGCGCTAAATTGATTTTCTATTACATCTCAAATGTATTTTATCATTTTCAAAAGGTCATTCTTATTTTTGTTAATTTGATATGTTCCGTCAATAAGAAATTATGCATCTCAAGACTATATACCGGCCAAAATAAATTTTAAAAACGAGAAAATGTAGGATTCTATGCAAAAAAAATGTATATCTTGAACTATGACCAAATTGATGGGCTGACATATGCCAGAAGTTTGTTTTGTAATGTATGTTCGATAGAATTGGTTAACTCACACAAAATTCATGTGACGATAAGTTTCCAAAAGAGCCACCTAGCTCCCAGACTATAATAATATTAGTCGTTCTGATTTATTTACATTTATCCTTTTCTTTCAGGGCCTTAGTCATGCGAAAGCGAAAGAAAATTTGGAAAGGGACGGACCCAATGCACTCACACCCCCTAAAACGACACCCGAATGGGTGAAGTTTTGTAAAAATCTGTTTGGGGGTTTTGCTTTGTTATTGTGGATTGGCGCGATCCTCTGCTTTATAGCCTATTCCATCCAGGCTAGTACAGTGGAAGAACCCGCCGATGATAATCTTTATCTTGGCATCGTATTAGCTGCCGTTGTTATCGTTACAGGTGAGTTATGTCTTAAAATTCCCTTTTTTGCTTAAGTTAATTAAATATGGTTGTATAGTTTATCCAAATTCAGTTTAAAACGGTATAAAAAAACCAAGAGCGCAGCATTCCTTTGTAAACGGACCTCAAACGCGTCCATCCATAGACGTGCGTAACTTACTTTTCAAGGCAATACATGGCCTACAATATTTTAAAAATTGTTTATGTATTAGTAATTACTAATAAATAATGACTGAAAGTGGTGAAATGATAGATGGGTAGATGTATATTTTAGAAGATTAATAGTAGAAATCGTAATTTTAGTTAATTTAAACTTTCTTTTTATATCTGTATCCGTCATTTGATTATTTTCTCTCTTTAAATAGTTATAAATATTTAAGAGAAGACGCAGTGTTTGCACGTGTAAAATCTTGATTCTTAAACTCCCAGCCCGATTCGATCGACTGCGTTACCTCATCTTCAACATTTTCATTAATTATTACAAATATTACAGGTAATAATAATTATTTGAGGTAAATATAACACAAGCAACTTACGTTTTTTTTTTATTAGGAGAAAACCACCTCGCAACGTAAAATAAACGTATGGCACTGCCCGGTTCAACGAAAATAGTCTTGAACAGCACTTTATTGTTTTAGAACTGTTTGTTCCGAATATCAACTTGTACATCTGCTAGACTACATCTCATATACGAGGGGATAAGTGATATCGTTAACGCGACGCTGTCTGCTTTTATACCATTGTAGAAAGGCATAGCAAGTGACATCTCTAGTAGAGGCGCTGAATTTATAATATTTTAAACTGAATTTGGATAAACTATAACTAATAATAAATTAAATATAGGCATGAATACAACAGGTATCGGGGAATTTAAATGGGCAATGTTTCCGAGCCGCTATTTTTGCATTTTCGGATATATTGGATATCAAGAAAGTATACCTAGTTTTGCAGAAATGAACTCACAGGGGAGCAGAAGAAAAAAGCAATAAATTAAAAAATTTCACTTTCGCTGTGTAGCTCGAAGACTATCCAAAATATCGTAAAATTATAGAATATTTGTTATTATTCACACTACGAATGAATGTCTGAAAATAATTATTATTAAACATTCACAATTTTTTGAAAATAAATTAGTTCTTCAGGGATATATGCTGTATTTTTAATTCTAATCGCCTTACGATGGTGTCTGCTTGATTGGCTAAATGTTTGTCAGTATATTATGCAGTATATTTGCGTTTCTAGGATGTTACGAAATGTTGCAGCCATGTCCAAGTACGTTTATGAATTAAAATGTTTAATAACGTTTATATTTGCTGATCGATTTTGTTTAAAACAATAGAGTTCTTTCTTTAACAAACACTAATTTCCTATCTAAATTTCAATACGATGGGAATTTTCGTGCTTCCAAGAACATGATGGACGGATCAACTGACAGACGGATATTTTTTGAAAGTTGATTCAAATTCTATAACCAGCACAATGGGCATTTTTTCTACACGGCCAATATTAACGATTTTAACTCCTCCCCTATGATGCAAACCGTTGTTGCGAAACGCGCGTTAGTTTGTTTTACAATATTTTGGTGTTTTGCAGAAATTACTTTGGTTACCATCGATTTTTTAAAAAGCAGTAGAGTTCACTCTCCAGCTAACACTAACTTACCATCTAAATTTCAATATAATCGGATTTTCCGTTCTAAAATGAACGTCCTTACATGGAATGTGACAGGCCGACGAATTGGCATTTTTAAAGTTACTCAGAATTCGCACAGTAACACAATGATTTGAAAAATATGTGTTTACGAGCGATGTTTATGATTTCCGAAATATGATCAAATACAATTTGCTCTTCGTTTCGTATTTGCGAATGGTATAATAATAGCTATTTGTCGTAGAGTGCCGCATTGTTGCTCGAGAGAGAAAGTGCGAAGCGAAGCGCGGCGAACGGTCGAGAGCGACAATAGCATTTTTCGCTTGAATTACGCACATGATTTTATCTACCATTTTGAAATCTCAAAATAAAATAAATAATTAAGCGGAATTTTTGACTGGTAACTAAAATAAACAAACGAATAAGATACAAACTCGTCAGTTACTTTAGGTTTTGCTGCTATTTGAATTTGCGTTGTAATTTTATTCAAAATCAAGCAGAAAATAGTGACAGATGTCTTTTCATCAACTTTCGTGACATTAATGACAACAGTTATAGGACATTATTAGATTATAAAAAAATACATTGTTTAAGTACAAATCCACTCAAGCGAGCGATAAAGCACTTTGTCGCTCGTTGTGATAGGCTAGATGGCGAGATAAATATTTAGATTGGATTTTTGGCCTATAACACAGTGGGCCAGAATCCAAAATTTCTGGCCAAAATTCTGAAACTCTGCAAATGTACTTACTGTGCATAGATCTTTAAGAAACCCTCTAGGAGTGAGATATAGAGGTTGAAAATATAAACAACCTTCGATATTTTTGAAACTCAGTTTACGTACTTTCGATACCTAAATTTCTATGAGAAAAATAAGAAAAAAAAAATGTCCCCTGGGGATGAGTTATAAGGGTTGAAAATATAAGTATTTCACTTTTTTTTCAAACTTGGCATAAGTACTTGTTGATTGCACTTAGGTATTATGAGAAAAATATTTTTAAATGCTTGGGAGTGATGTGTAAGGGTTAAAAAATTTGTTTAATCAATGTTTTTAGAAAAGGATTCAAAAAATTATATATTATTAACATTGTGAAATAAAAAGAGATAGAAGGCATTCCAACGTTAAATTTATTATAGATATTTGTACAGAAATAATAAATAAAGTAAGACGTATCAAAAATACATACTTGTCTACCTAATCACTACTGTCCCAATCGATGTCGTCATCAGAAGTTGTTGTTTCGGAGGTGCCTTCCTGTGGTGTTTGCCGATGGACCAGCGCTTCAAGTTGAGCGTTTTTCAATACCAATTTCATAACCAGACACTTTCAAACTAATTGTTTGGTCTAACTACGTCTTGTTCTTTTTCAAAAAGTATTCTTTATTTCGTGTAGCTTCGTTCCAACGTTTACCAATTTTGCTGCAAAATCGGCTTAAATCTTTTTTAATTAACTTGACAATGGCTTCAGTACACTCGTTGTCTTCAAAACGACTCAAAACTACTGTTTTCACGTGTTGATTACGAATTTGGTTTTCACTTCCAGCTTTTCATGCCAAATTTGGAATAGCTCCATTCTGGTGCCGATGAATTTATTTTCTAAAAAAAAAAAAACAATTAATTAATTACTAAAAGGATTATAACCTCTGCTTCTTATTTTGTTGGAAACAATAAAAGAATTGTTTAAGGTTATTACTATTATTATTATTACTTTAGGCTTATTATTATTATTTAATTACATAACACGTAATTGCAAATTTCCTGTTTTAAAATATATGTTTTACTCACTACTTAAACCTATACGCCACAAAATCGTAACATATCTGATTTTTTTTAAATTGTCAATGCTGTATAAAACAAATCGAAGCTCCCGAAATAGCACGTATTAAAAGCCATTTTTGTGTATGCAGATACTAGCTTCCATGACTGATCAATTGATGTCAAAAACACAGGGGGGTATAGCGGGTTTCGATTTGTAACTCAACAGAAACTTTTATTTCTCGTGAATTTTAAAAGCGTCGGCATTAAGTACTTTTAATGCACGTTTGACAAATTAAAAGTTATAGGTTAATTAAAAACATATATTACTGTGTTTTGCTTACCCAGAGGAAGATGTTTCATCTTAAGTTTCTTTGATAACGTCTTTCAAATTCATTCACGACACAGCGAAAGTTAACTTGTCTTAAAGTACAGGGCAAATTTGCCTACCTACCACCATAAAACCCTTTGTATTGTGTGCTCTGGAGGTTTCTCTTTCGTGGTAAAACTTGTTTGGGAACCTTCTGAGAAGTTGGTAATTTGCGATTTTGGCCAGCTTTTAAGAATTTTGACCCACTGTGCATAGGCGAGATTATTGTTGGAATCGCTTCGTTTTAGTGTGTACTTGAACACCTTAAGTTTGCTTACAAATTAGTGAACCACTTGATTGTATAATTAACAATTAGTGATGAGTAAAATAGACCCTTTTCTATATTTATTTAAATATCTCCGTTCCTGCTAACTTTTAGTATAGCATATGCATTAGGAAAATTTTTCGTTATGAAATTCTCTAAAAAATGAGCAGCGACAGAGGTCGCCACGTTATTTTCACCATTTCCTTACTCGAAAACAACTGCTCATAGAGGGCTAATAATTCTTAAAGATGGTGTCTATGTGGTCCCGATAATGTATAAAAAATTTCAGCAAGATCGGTTTATTAGTTTTTAAGTAATTAACGTTCTGTTTTTTTTAAATCCTTAATTAACAATTGTGACATTTTTTGTAAAGTCCATTTCTGATTGGGAAACTTATTTAGAAAATTCAAAGAACTATTGAAAAATGATATCTCGTTGGAATTTTTGAAAAATCGGAATTTTGGCCGATTTTATGAGGTTTTCTACGCCCTCACGAATTTTTTGAAAAAAAAAATTATCTCGACTCCTGCGCATGCTAGGACAAACTATTTTTAAATTTCTAAAATAAAGCAGCTTATTAGATATGCAAGAGCTGATTCTCTAAAGTTAAAATGTAACAAGATATTTGTTTATTTATGTCGCGCATAAGGTTCACGCGTAGAAAACCTCATAAAATCGACCAAAATTGCAATTTTTCAAAATATTCAACGGGATATTATTTTACAATAGTTTTTTGAATTTTCTAAATGAGTTTCCCAATTATGAATGAATTTTACAAAAAATGGCACAATTGTTAATTAAGGATTTAAAAGAAAATAGATCGTTAATTACTCAAAAAGTAATAAACCGATGTTGCTAAAACTTTTTGTACATTATCGGGATAACATAGACACGATCTTCAAGAACTTTTGGCCCACTGTGTGTAGTTGTTTTCGAGTAAAGAAATAGTGAAAAATAACGTGTTTTGAAAGCTTTGGAAGCCATTTGCAGTTAACAATTGCACCTAGCGACCTCTATCGGTGCTCATTTTTTAGAAAATTTCGTATCGAACAATTTTCCAAATGCATGTATTATACCAAGTTAGCAGGAACGGAGATATTTAAAGAAATATAGAAAAGGGGCCTATTTTACTCACTAATTGCTAATTATAAAATCAAACGGTTCACTAATTTGTAAGCAAACTTAGAGTTGTTTAACTACACCCTAAAACGAAGCGATTCCAACAATAATCTCGCCTGTGAGCCAAAAATTTATTATTTTAGCATTTTTTCCTACCTGCCTTCTAGCCTATTATGGGAGACGAGCATCTCTCATCAGTAAACGTTAACGCGCTATCAAATATTAGCAAAAAAGCCTACTTTATACAGTGAAGTCCATAAGTAACAGATGCATTAATTATCTACGTAATTTACAAGTTATGAGTAACTTCCTAAACACGTAATTTTTTAATTCTAAAATGAAATTTTTTGAGCTTAATTTTATGCCTCCCCTTTCAACCTCCTTGGAGTGACAGCTAACCCATTACAATTTTTAAATAGAATGAAGGTACGTGTGATAGCTCATTTGAAAGGGTTTTTAATTCTCTATCCAGCAATATAAGGTTTTTGAATTTTGTATATTATTCATCGAGAAAATTTTAAATGTATTTTGGTACTATTTTTGCCTATGTGCCAAATATCTGCCAAATCTTCTCTAATTAATTTTGTCATATCATTCAATTATTTGGAATGAGTTAAGTGTCGTCGGGAATAGACGTGTTCTTAAAATGCTCTCTAAAAAGTGGTAAAAACCCCGTGAAAAAAACCGAAAAAATTTCAGTCACCAGTAGATTAAGACATTCTGCGTGAAATGAAGCGCCTCAATAGAAAAACAGAGTTCATGTGGAATTAATAATTACAAGATTTTCTAATAATATTAAATCAAATAAAGCAAACAAGCTCAAGTGAAGTGCAGAGTCCCTACGAACACCCTAGACGACAAGACGACCCAACAAGATACTTTTTAAGTGGTTCATGGGCAATAAATAATAGCATAGTCAGTGTCAAAATGAGGCACATATGTTTACAAAGCAATATAGCTGTGTTGCCACTGATATTCTTAAATCTGGTAGGAGACATTCAAGATAATCCACATAAACATAGATGACAAGTTGTTGCCGATAATGATGTTGGTAAAACGTCCATATTGCGTCTTCTAAAAAATGAAAAATACCGCCCATATAAAATTATTTGGACGATGACCCTGATCGCCAATCGGAATTTTGCGAAATCATGGCAAATAGATTCCAAGATGATCCGTTATTTATAAAAAAAAAAAACATTATTTTTTTCTGATGAGGCAACATCCGTTTTAAATGGAACAGTCAACAAACAGAACTGCAGATACTGGAGTACAGAAAATCCACATTGAATGATGGAGGCCAATACTCAATATCCTGAGAAGGGGTACGTTTGGTCTGGAATTATAGATTCTCAAATTATGTTTCTTTGACATCACATTAACTGGCGCGCGTTACTTAGATTTCTTGCAAAATTTCTTAGTTCCAGAGTTAAGAATACTGTTCCGAGATGACAACAACCCTAATGAAATTAATAGAAATATTTGGTATCAGTAGGACGGAGCTGCTACATTTTATATTGGAAGTAAGAACTTATCTCAATCAAGTTTTTCCCAATAGTAGACGCGGTGAAATTGAGTGGCCTACCCGTTCTCCCGATTTGACCCCGCTTGACTGTTTTTTATGGGGTTACCTGAAATCGAAAGTCTACTTCAACAGACCAAATAACGTCGATGATATTAAAGACAGAATAAGGCAAGAAATTAATCAAATCATCCCGAAAACGATACAGAATGTTGTAGAAGAATTTCAGCAACGCCTCCATTATTGTCAAGAAGCAACAGGCGCTCAGTTTGAACATTTGATTTAAACTGTTTCATGTTCTTTTGTGTACTTAGTAACTTTAAAAATGTAATATTTTTCAATAAATAAATTAGAGAAATTCAAAAAATCTAATATTGCTGGATATAAAATTAAAAACTCTTTCAAATGAGCTATCACCCCCACCCTCGTTCCATTTAAAAATTTTAAAGGGGTAGCTGTCACTCCAAGTGGTTGAAGGGGAATGTGTAAAATTATTCTCAAAAAATGTCATTTTAGAATTAAAAATTGACGTGTTTTAGAATTTTACTCATAAATTTAAGTTTCGTAGATAATGAATTTATCCATTACTTATGGACCTCACTGTATATCGATCGTAGATAAATATTTGTAAAGATACAGTAATACTCGTCTTGTCTCCTACTGACGACTGCTTCTTGTGTAAAATTGCTAAATATAATGGAAAAATACTATTAGTAGAGGGTCCACGCCTTCGAAAGCCGTCTAAATCGCCAAGTAACCCATTCCAGCAAGGTAAATAATTTTTGAACTGGGATGTCGAAAGAGGGTCCTAATGGGCATCAGAAATGGCTTGTTGGACTTTTGTTGACGATTGCACAACTTCTCCACAAGAAAAAAAGATGGCGAAATGTTATTTCAAGAATTCGTGTTTTTAAACGTATACCTCTCGCTAGAGAGTGAACCACATGCGATATTGATTTGATTTTTTTTATTTATATACTACTGACATGAGCGCATCTATCTGTACTAATTAAATTTCAAACTCGCTTACGGTTTTTTTCTAAATAAATCCTAAATCACAGTAACGAAATTTGTGTGTTTGAAATTTCGACGTGCGGGCAACTATATTAAATATTCAATTTTTTTATATACTATATATGAATGAAATATGGCCTAAAGATCAACAGAGTTTTTGCAAAAAAAAATTAGCTCGATATCTTATACAGTTTTTGAGTTAACGACTTTTTAAAATAAACCATAATTAGATTCGTGGTATTCCTGTTAGCATGCGGCTGTTTTCTGGCCAAGTGTAATGCATTAAGATAGTAAGCCAATACATTTTTAAAATTGTGTTATTTACATTTTTACAATTTTGCAAAAATATGAACAGGTAAAAAGAAACTCATTTGGCAGATGATTTACTCGATCTATTAATTATGAAGGTGTTGTATAGAGATATTATTTATTAAGTATATCATAATTGTGGTACAAATGATATAGCATTTTACAAATATGAAAATATAAAAACGTACACAAAACTTGTAATATATACATAAGTAATAATAATAATAACAATAATAATAATAATGCATAATAAGTATACACAGCTCAGTAAGCATTGACAAACCACTACATAGGCATTACTATTAAGAAGCACTGTCTGCTAAAAACTGCTCTGTATTATTTCTGCCCTTAAAACAATTGTTAGGAAAGGCTGCACATACAACAGAACACCAAGTGGACGCGCATTTTTAATCACAGTTTACTTTACAATTCCACTATTTGTTTTCATTAGAACCAGTTGTGATTTTTTGTCATCATTTGTGATTTTATTAGGTTATTCTCTATCAGATATCCAAATTTTCTGGGAAAGGGTAAATTGGGAAGGAGATCGGAAAATCGCTTGGACACTAAAATTTTATGTGCTTTGTTAACTGCTTCTCAAGTCGAGAAAATTTGTTATAAATCCAGGATTTTGTGTTAGGTGGGGATCTAAACCACTTTTTGTGGATAATTTTTACAATTAAAAGTATTTCGCAGTGAGCAGGGTTTTAACCTACTTCGCTAGGTTCTTCAGTTGCTAGCTAAGCTAAGTACACTAAACCATTGGACTACCGTCCCCTGTAATGCTCGTTTTAAATGCGGTAAGGAAGTGTCTTGTGTAGGACGCGGACGTAGCTAACGTAAGTCTAATAACCTTAAGGAAAAATAAATACTGCCTTAGCAAATCTAAAGATTTAAATTCACTACAGATGGCCGTAGTGAATTTAAATCCTTAATCCGTAAGTCCTATGTGAATCTGTATGGATAGATTCACATAGGACTTACGAGCATCTTAAATTACACGATCATCAATTGCATCGCAGTTATCTCCAAAATTAATCAAAATATATAGTTGGGGTGTTCATTTTAAGGCAACAATAATTGCTCATTTATCCTCTCCGGAAAGGATAACTGACAGGTCACACAATACACCGACTGCCAATAACGTTTTTACAATATTTTCTTCTTCATATTTTTCACTTAATTATTTACCTACTGATTTCGTGAGTATCCTAAGATACCCTTTGTTGTCATGTACCCACACAATTTTTGTAGGTTTTCTATTTTGCAAAAATTAAACATACCTTGCGCAAATATTATTGTGTTCCCTTCTTCATGATTGCAAGTTCACATTATTGGGCAACGTAGGTATGTCATTTACACCAATATTCTAAAATGTATTTTAGATTATTCGCTTTATATTTTTTACTATTTATAAAGTAATTCCAGTTTTGAATAAGAATTGAGTCTGTTATGGTGAATTCATATAATTCTGATGGGTTTTTAAGTCATACCGTACATTTTCTTAAATATGAAATTTCGAACAATTTTTATTTTTTAATCTCACATTTGTATAATTTATTGACGATTTCATACTGTATTTGCACCTTTCGATATATACCGTCCTTCTAAGCCAAAATGACGTAACTGAAAATTTTCTAAGCAAATTGGACGTACTTCAAAGTTTCCTTTTTTCAGTAATCATTAAATCATTATTTCTGCATCCATATTTTAACAGACTCTATTTTAAAATCACGTAGTTGTAACATAACACATAAATGATTGTCTAATTTTCAGACAATTGGTGACCTACTGATTAATAGTAATATAATACCTTAATCAAATTAGTTATTAGACTAATGTCTATCCACAATTACACAGACCGAATCCTGCCGCAGCTGTCACGTTGCGCGTTATCATAACAAGACATTATTACGATCGAATTAAAAAATCTGAAACTCGAAAACTGTAGGAAATATCGAGTTAATTTTTTTTGCAAAAACTTTGTTGATCTTTAGACCATATTTCATTCACATATAATATATAAGAAAATTAAACATTTAATGTAGTTGCCCGCACGTCGAAATTTCAAACACACAAATTTCGTTACTGTGATTTAGGATTTATTTAGAAAAAAACCGTAAGCGAGTTTGAAATTTAATTAGTGCAGATAGATGCGCTCATGTCAGTAGTATATAAATAAAAAAAATCAAATCAATATCGCATGTGGTTCACTCTCTAGCGAGAGGTATACGTTTAAAAACACGAATTCTTGAAATAACATTTCGCCATATTTTTTTCTTGTGGAGAAGTTGTGCAATCCTCAACAAAAGTCCAACAAGCCATTTCTGATGCCCATTAGGACCCTCTTTCGATATGCGAGCTCAAAACTTATTTACCTTGTTGGAATGGGTCATTTCAATTTTTAATGCTTTGGACCCCTTACTATATTTTCTTTGTACAAAAATATTATACTGTTCGCAAAATAAAGATTGGCACTTTTCTAAAACCTTAAATGTCGCTCATAGAGAAAAGTATTTGATATCGTTGTGTATCGTATAATTCTGAATAACTTTCAAAATGTCTATCTGTCTGTCCGCCAATCGCGTATCTTTAAGCATAATAACTTAAGAACGGGGAGTTCCCAGGCCTGCCGAGAGTGTTGGGAGGGCGGGGAGATTTGGAGGTTAGCATTTGCATTAGGTAAAATGAGAGAGGTATACTTGTAAATGATTAGTGTGATGCAATTAATAACGAGTTCCGAATGACTTGCATTGTTTATAATGAGATAAATATGAAATTGTTACGAAAGGAATATGTATCGCGATAAATATTTAGACCTATGGGATAGCACCCCCCATTTTTTTGAATTTCGATAGATATAAATATTGAAACGTAGGGAATGTTACCCCCCCCCCGCTCTTCAAAATTTCGATCTATCGAGATAGATATACAATTTTGAGGAATATCACCCCTCCCGTTCTTTAAAATGACGATCGAGATAAATATTCAATTCTAAGGAGTGTTACCCGCCTCGCTCTTTCGTTTCGCGTCGATTAAGAACAATATTCAATTGTAAGGAATACTCCCCCCCCCCGCTTTTCGAAATTTTTATAGAGATAAATAGTTTTTTATTATGAATGCCACCCCGTACTCTTCAAAATTTATATTGAAGATTGGTGGTAGTCGTATGTCGTGAGAAAATCGGGGCCGAGGGGTACAACCCCTCGGCCCCGATTTTCTCACGACGGCCCTGGGAGTTCCATCGTATTGAAATTTAGACACTAGGTTAGTGTTACTTAAAGGAAGAATCCTATTGTTTCCGAGCAAATTTGTTCAATAAATAAAGAAGTTATTAATCATTTAAATGAGGATTCGATGAAATGAACAATATCGTATCGTGTGAACGGGCTGTTACAATATTTTGGATAGTTTTCAAGCTACAACGCGAAAAGTTAAAAAAATGTACATAATTTTCATGCTTTTTTCCTCTATGTCCCCCTATAAGGGTGTTTTACCAAACCAAGTGCACCTCTTTATGCAAAAAATAGAGGTTCAGAAGCATTTCATATTCGAGTGGTTTTTTCCGACTGAGGACTGGCATTGAAATAATACTGGTAGTGGGGAGCGACTAGATAAACAAAGAACTTTATATAACAATCCCATAGGTTTATAGAAAAATAAATAAAAATAAATTTCAACAAAACTGCTTGAGAACTTCTGGCCAGGTAGCACCTATAATCTTCACTAAGCCAGTAGTGGTGGTCGAAATAGCCACGTTTAAGATATTTTTGCTATCCCTTTTTTTTAATGGTTGTTGCATCGATAATAAAAAATAAATATCGTGAAAAACAACAGACAAATGTCACTCGACACATTTCAATACTGCCGCCATCGTTTACGTATAGTAGTTTATTACTCTGTTAAACAGAAAGGTAAAGATCATCAACTCTTTAGCACAACTGTTTGTATCAATTAGAGAAATGCTAACTCGCATGTATTCCTTCACAATTATGTCCATTGACCCATACATGACAGAAGTTCTCAAACTTTTCTTAGGTAGCTGTTCAAATCGCTGACTAGTTCAGTTTTTTTTCGAAGTGCCCTAGAGAAAAAAATTTTAGAGGTTTCTGACTCATCGCGTCGTTCCCCGTTAGCAATATTTTTAATGGCATGAAATGAATTACACTCTGAATGCTTTAGTTATGAAATTATGTGTTCTGTAGTTAACAATGTTACTATGGATGTATTTTTATTTCAGGTATATTTTCATATTATCAAGAAAGTAAGAGTTCTAAAATTATGGAATCATTCAAAAACATGGTTCCACAGTTTGCGACCGTACTTAGGGAAGGTGAAAAGTTAACTCTTCGTGCGGAAGATTTAGTACTGGGAGATGTTGTAGAAGTGAAATTCGGAGACAGAATTCCTGCCGACATTAGAATTATCGAATCAAGAGGTTTTAAAGTAGATAACTCATCGTTAACGGGAGAATCCGAACCTCAGAGCAGAAGCCCCGAATTTACTCATGAAAATCCATTAGAAACCAAAAATTTAGCGTTCTTTTCAACCAACGCTGTAGAAGGCACTGCCAAAGGTGTTGTAATTAGTTGTGGTGACAATACTGTGATGGGCCGTATCGCCGGCCTCGCCTCTGGTCTGGATACTGGTGAAACTCCCATCGCAAAAGAAATCCATCACTTCATCCATCTTATTACCGGTGTAGCCGTATTTTTAGGAGTTACGTTTTTTTTAATTGCATTTATTCTTGGTTATCATTGGTTAGACGCTGTTATCTTCTTGATTGGTATTATTGTGGCCAACGTACCAGAAGGTCTCTTGGCTACCGTAACGGTATGTCTCACCCTTACTGCCAAGAGAATGGCGTCCAAAAACTGTTTGGTTAAGAATTTAGAAGCTGTTGAAACACTAGGCTCTACTAGTACGATTTGCTCAGACAAGACTGGAACTTTGACTCAAAATAGAATGACTGTAGCTCACATGTGGTTTGATAACCAAATCATTGAAGCTGATACAACTGAAGATCAGTCCGGCGTGCAGTATGACAGAACAAGTCCAGGATTTAAAGCCCTCTCTCGAATTGCCACCCTTTGTAACAGAGCCGAATTCAAACCTGGACAAGATGGTGTTGCTATTCTCAAGAGAGAAGTTAATGGAGATGCTTCTGAAGCCGCCCTTCTTAAATGTATGGAACTGGCACTTGGTGATGTGATGACGGTCAGACGTAAAAACAAAAAAGTGTGTGAAGTACCATTTAATTCAACTAACAAGTACCAAGTGTCTGTTCATGAAAATGAAGATCCCAATGACCCACGTCACATTTTAGTAATGAAGGGCGCTCCAGAACGTATTTTGGAAAGGTGTAGTACAATCTTCCTATGTGGAAAGGAAAAAGTTTTAGATGAAGAGATGAAAGAAGCATTCAATAATGCGTACTTGGAACTTGGAGGTCTCGGTGAACGTGTGCTTGGATTCTGTGATTTTATGTTGCCTACCGACAAATACCCTATCGGTTACAAATTCAACAGTGACGATCCTAATTTCCCCCTTGAAGGACTTCGTTTCGTCGGGCTCATGTCTATGATTGATCCTCCTCGTGCCGCGGTACCAGACGCAGTTGCAAAATGTAGAAGTGCGGGTATTAAAGTTATCATGGTTACCGGCGATCATCCTATTACAGCAAAGGCAATCGCTAAATCTGTGGGTATTATTTCTGAAGGAAATGAAACCGTTGAAGATATAGCTCAACGTTTGAACATTCCCGTTTCCGAGGTTAATCCACGGGAAGCAAAGGCCGCTGTTGTTCATGGTTCCGATCTTAGGGATCTGTCTTCCGATCAATTAGATGAAATTTTAAGATACCACACGGAAATTGTATTCGCTAGAACTTCTCCACAACAGAAACTGATTATAGTGGAGGGTTGTCAACGTATGGGTGCTATTGTGGCTGTGACTGGTGAGTACTGTAATTTTTTTAACACTAACAATTCGTAATTATAGATATATGACTGATGTTGCAACCGTTGTTTTTTCTCGATGAGTTTGTCAGTAATATAGTCCGACAAAATGTACACTTTTTAGATAGTAATTTTCAATGTGGAAAACTTGCAAGTTTTGATCAAATATCTGTGTGTACATAAATGCATTTGAACTGTTAAGGATTTTAAAAATCTGTAAATTGCAAGTCTGACTCCTACGCCGAGGATTCCATATATTATATAGTTAGGTATATATGGCAACAACTAATATTGTGTACGTTTTATAATGTTTTATTTTGTGGAGTTTGTTTCACCTCGATTATATTTTTTAAAGTCGGATTTTAAAGTTTCTATTTTTAATTCAATAACTTTGCAAAGGGTCAGCAGGTACTTCACCACATAAACTTTTAAATTAGATTTTACTAACCATCCAACTTATTTCTGAATATTTGTATGGAATATATGAACTTTTATTAACAATTTAAATATTAATAACGATAGAAAATTCGTAACAATTTCCCTTCAATTTCTTCATTGTGCATGTAATTTAAAAATTTGATATTAATATTTTTAATATGCTGAGAAAATAATGTAAGTCCTTATAAACGGGGAGCTGGGCTACGAAAATTAAACATGATAAGCAATGAACATTTTTATGTAAAAACCATTCTTACTAGCTGAAAAGTACATAGATCTGCAGCCAGAAGTCGCTCACGTCAATTTTTAATGAAAATAAAATCTTTGAAGTGCAGCTCTGAAATGTTGTATAGTGATAGTTTTTAACTGTAGAAATTGCGTAAAACGTAAAATGTAATTTTAGAATAAGACATATCAGCCAAAAAGTTCAAAGCAAATTACGAATCCTGTACACCCGTACAGGATTCGAACCTAGAAATCCGCCGTGAAAGTCGTCGCTTAACACGATGTGCTACGGTCGGAGTGGACTTGAACTTTCAATTAGTCTCGTCGGAAAAAGCAATACATGAAATTTTTAAATGTGCATAACTAAATACATACATCAGCAGGTAGACTTCCTAATGTCGATATCGATAAATTGAAATTGACATTTTCACGACATCGTAATTGCATGGGTGAAATCGAAAATTCGAGCTGACAGAAGTGAACGAAAAATTATATGTGAACGATAAATAGCATTTTTTGACATTTCACGAATTCAAATTGTTCCATTAACGTCACTGGTACGTTAATAACGGGAAAACCCGGAAGAAACGGAAATTTTAAATATAAAAACAAAATCGTGCCAGAACTGCACTGCACCTTGACATTAAAATTTAAACGGTTTTACAACTTTACCGACTTCTAGCAACGTTTAATCTCCGACGTAGACTTCTGGCAATAATTTTACGCAATTTCTACAGTTAAGAACTATAACTACACAAAAGTTCAGAGCTGTACTCAAAGATTTTATTTTGATTAAGAACTAACGCGTTTGCCCGCCCGCCCACTCTTCTCACCCCGGGAGCAACTTCTGGCTGCAGAACTATGTATATTTCATATAGTAAGGAGGGTTTTTACATAGAGATTTTCACTGCACCTTATCATTTTTAATTTTCGTAGCCAGCTCTTAGACCATTACATTTAGTCCTTTCAAACCCATTTGCCTGGGTCAAACATTTTTTGTAGTCAATTGAGTTGGCAAATGACGTCTAAAGTTACGAAACATGCTTACCCCCCTTGTTTTCGAGGGTGCTGGTTATTTAGCTTTTCAACCTTTCCTACCCCCTCACACGGCCAAAGACCACCCCTATTCATGGTTTAGCATGACTCGTATACCCCCCCCCCCCCTCCATTTTCGAGAATGCTGAATATGAAAAAAATATTGTCAGGACTGTTTAACCCTTTCTACCTTAAACAGACAATAACCACCTCTTTTTCTAGTTTTGTCTACTGGACCGGGTTTCCGTACAAAAAGCGATTTTTTGCCAGTGGTGAGAGAAAACGTGCTATTCGTTTTGCTATTTTTTGCTGAGTGTAAAGGCAACGATAAAGGCTATAAAATTTAATTGGGGTTACGCCAGTAGAGGTGTTTCAAAATCTCATGAGCTTTGACCTTGGTATGCGCAGAGACATAATTTCGGCGATCGTCTCAATTACACATCGTCCTAAAAACATCAGATTTAGGATTTGCACTTATCTCGAGCTGTCGTTGTTTACAGACCACCCTTCCAACGACCCTTTGAAATTAATTTAGAAACTAGCGAATTTTGCGCGCGGTTATTCATCTAATCCCAAAAATATGTAAGTAAATCATTTTATTAAATTTCTCTGATAGCCCAGTCAATGTTTTCAAAATGTACTTATGCGGAATAAACTCCGCCTTTTGCGCATCTCGCGGTTCATAAGGTTCTGAAAGTACTCTACAGAAGCGTCTAGAGAGACCGAAATGCGAAAGCTTCGACACGCCCAACACGTGATATCATTAGTTTGACTATGTCTTCTTTGCTCTAGCGTTTGCTTCCAGCGAGATGATTAGCGCATAGGTTACGCTTTAGCTTATGGCGCGATCTTTCAAATCTTTTCTGTTCTATCTCTCTCCTCTCTTTTCACTTGTTTTCGTTTTTGTCTTTTTGTCTTTTTTGTTCTTTTGTCATTTTTTGTTATAAATTCCATTTAGGCCGAAAAATTTAAGAAATCTAAATCTCTAAAAATAATAAACTTCTCCTAGCGGCAGGCAGACCGCTGGAAAGCCAATTATCTCGAACGGGTTTTTTCGTTGAGTTTTTTCCCGCATCAACAGATCAAAATTCAGTGAAGTGCAAATGATAATTTTAAATATTTTTAATTTTAATTATTTTAATGTTTTATAAAACAATGGTAATTTTAATATTAATTTTAAGCCGCTAAAAGTGGCAGGAGTTTTAATTTTGTTATCAATTTTATTAAGCCGAACCGGCCACGACCCGCCCAACCTCGCGTCCGCCACGGCGTCATGTGCCGTGGTTGTCTGGTTGGCTCCGGATCGCGGTCCGGGGAGGCAATGTATCTTTTAATGTTAAATAAATATGTTTTGATTTGATTGATTTGAGCTTATGGCGCGAGAGGTCCCGGGTTCAAATTCATATGTCCGTACAATTTTTTTTTAAATTCTGTAACGATTAATATATTTTTTTACAAATTTTCTTCTGATTTCTTTAGGTTTTCCTTCTTTTTATATAACAATTTCATTCTTTCGTGTGATTTCTTTGGGTCAGGTTAGTAGGTTTTTATTTTGATATCTAATTGTTAATATTATTAGCGCCGCAGGCAGTATTAGCGTCGCAGACAAAATAACAGGAAATATTTCAATTTCTCCACTTGCACGAATTTATTACACATTTACAAGGTAATGCGCATGCTCGAAGCTTTCGCATTTCGGTCTCTCTAGACTCTTGTGTACTCTACGAGTTGTCTTATAGTGCCATTGTTCTGGGTACTTTTGTATGTTATGCCTACGATTTTTAATTACTTATTAAAGGTGAAATGTTGCCAGATTTAAGAAAATAAGATATTGCGGGTGAAACACTTATCGGCCGTAGTTGCATATTGCAGAAAATAAATAAATAAATAACCAAAACAAATGATGGAATTTGCGATACCCGTAACAACCGCACGTTGGTTGGTAATTAGGGGTATATAAACCAAGGTCTTTTTAATGGCATCTGCCAGCGATTTCAAATAATTTGTTATTATACTGAAGGGCGAATATACCTAGTATCAATATGTTTTCATTTAAAGAAACTTCAAATTTTCATTCCCACCCCTAGAGGCCAACCATAAAATACGTCACGCAATATTCTCGCATTTTTGAACCCACCCCCCTAACCGTTTGTCACGCTGCATCACATTGTTTTCAGTTTTCCCTACATAATAGCGTATCATATTGTATTCAGCTGTAATAGTAACGTTACGCCACTAATCTCACCTAACCTCGAACGCATTTCAGTTCAGTAAAGGGAAACGATATTATGGTAAGCTTATAATAATTAGATGATGATTGAAGATATGGTAATTGAAAACCGAATATAATAATCGAAGTTTCAGATTCAAGCGACCCAGTAAGTATAAAGAAAAATAAAAAACAAAAAATGTAGGTATACCGCGACGCTTCACCAAAAACGCTAAGGGAACTGTAACAGATGCTTCGAAATTTTATAGGACCAAAGGTGTAAGGGATCTCGCTTCGGTTGAATTTCCCGGTTCTATTGACAACTTTATGGGGCCCTCCCCATGATTGGCATGCTTGAAAACAGGGGATCAATAAGTTATACAATCTAAAATAAGTACTATATATGTTGAGATAATTTTGAAAATACAGTTGTTGGTGGCCAATTTTAATTTTTTCAAGTTCTATTCATTAAAAAAATGATGCATTTTTTAACTACAATTTTTTACTTATCTGCTATTTATATTCTGTAGCACTATATTTCAATTTATCATGACCATTCCTTTTTCGTTTAATACAGGTTTCCAGGACTCCATTTTAATAATGTGTAAACTTTTTATAATTAAATCATTAATAAATAAACAAACTTCAAACTAGAACAACAAAATAAAAGTGAGATTATTAGAAACACCGAGACTCTACCGAAATTCCAAGTATAAAAGTTGGTGGAAGCGGTGCCTCGCTGGTTGAAGCAGCTGATCACACCGGTAAATTTAGAAACAGCTTGTTTTTGGTGGCCGGTCAATTTTTTGAAGACTTGGTGAGGTACCGGTTGAGACCGGTGTACTCACCAGTGAATATTGAAAAGTGCCCCTTGTTATAATATTGACAAGTCATAAGAATGTGATTGACAAACTTTCACGAGGCGGTAATTGCAGGAACACAATCCATAGCTCGCACATGCGCTGCTTTACTCTTTCTGTCTTGTTCTTTTAAATCAAAATAAGGCAATCCTTATAACCTCAAACTCGAGTAATTATTGCTATAATAATTAAATTTGTGTACAACTATTGAAAATGAGTGGACACTGTATTCACTGTAATAAGGTTTTCTAAAACCAAAGTAACCTCAATAAACATACACGTGTGGTGCATAAAGTTAACAATATAAGTGCAATAGAATATAAAGGAGATTTATGCATATTTAAGTGCATGGAAGGGTGCAATGTATCCTTTAAATACAATATGGATCTAAGAAAGCATCTGCAGCAGAGACATGAATTTCACATGGAAGTGGAGGAAAAAACGTTTGCTACATATAATGGTACCTATGCACCCAATGTTAATAACTGAATTTATTACTAATTTTTTTTATAGAATTTGAGATATGGCTAAGAGTTGAAGAGAAAAATAATGATGTACGATATGTGAAATCTACAGGAAGAAAGCAACGAGATAACAATAAAAAAGTTAAAATATATTTTGATTGTGTCAGATCTGGTAAGTTATTGTTAAAGAAATTGCAATAATAGTGAACTTAGCTGATTATTTTAGGAAAAGTGAGAATTAAACCCGATAACAGACGAAAGAGAAATGCAAAAAATCAAGGCACATCCAAAATAAATAAATTTTGCACAAGTCAGATTATAATTACAAAAAATAAGATGTGTTAACAGACATTACAGAAATTGTTTCCGATAGATGAAATTTTGTGCTTATGGCAAGGACTCACCGATTTTGCCACAATAGTATATTGTCCTTGCCCTAAAAATTATTTTCATAAGACCAAATTTCAGCTATCGGAAATGATTACTGTAATGTCTGTGAACACATCTATGCAAAAAATTTCAAAAAAATCCGATCATGGATGTTCATAAGATTTACCAATTTTTATATGAATAATCATCATTTTCGTTATTATTATTATAAAAATAAGAATGTTTTGATTAAATTTTTGTAAAAATATGATGGTGTTTTATTTCCTCTAGGTGACTATTATAATCGCCTCCCAGCTCTGCATTCGTGTAAATTCAACTTCCAGTCATCAGTCAATGGGAGTATTTCATTAAAAACAAAAAGAAAACCAACCTAAATTGAATTAACTATGTAGTTTTTAAAACTTTTAACTGGAACATGGGATTTGTATGAATAATCTCTCCCTAGTTACTTTTTAGGTGATTATATTTTTTATATTATTAATTGTATGCTCCATAGGTTTTTATTGAGATTGTTTTGGCTAGAAAAAGTCTATTGCAGTGAAAACAGCACACGCTCTTTTTCGGTACCAAGAATTTGCTTTAATTCGAACAATATTTACTCTAGGTTATTAAGTTCTAGTTTGACTAGTTTGAGGTTATATGCACAGAATGGCACAGATTACTTTCCATCACGGATCGTATGATTTGGCATGACCGGCGCATGCGTCAAAATGGATTGTGTTCCTGCAATTACCGCCTCGTCAAACTTTCAGCCCCTGACCTCCATTGCTCCTTGAGATAATTAACAAGACATGCACCGGGACGACTATTGTTTAAACCTCTTTTTCTCGAAAACTGTTTTAGCTAGACGAATGAAACACAAAGGCTTTGTTACACCATTAGTTGGTCTATATTACATATTTATTTTAGATTTTTTAATAATTTTAATTATTTGAAAAATAAAAATTTGAGAATGAATTTTCTTATGGTTAAATCCGAGGTACAATCGCCAGAAAAATATGAAATATGACTAATTACACTTACTATTTATACTAATTGTTTCACTATAAAGAAATGGGTGCAACATTTAAAAAAAACATTGAGTTCGTTTATGATTGGTTTTATGTACCTCCTATTTAATGCAACTATATTATATACACCTACACAATAATGTATGAAGTTACAGTAAAAATTCATTTTAAAAGAAAATGGGTGAAAGACTTAAAATAGTATATTATAATACAAGTGTATAAGTAAGCCTTTAAAGCACGCACGGGTTTAGGGCACGACGAGCGTAGCGAGGAGGGTCCTAAGGGAGTAAGTGCTTTAGGGGCTACTTATACAGGTGTGTTATACGCAATTAGCACTGCAAAGTAAAAATTAGAAACATTAATAAATGTAGATTCATTTTACAAGGTAATCTCTGAATTTCATTTTTAATCGGTAACATAAAGAATAGAGACGGTTAGAATTTTTTTTGTTTGGTTACTAAATACCTATGTATTTATCATTGTTTAAAATTGGTTGTTACCTAAGCAACTTTAAAGCACTAGTGCTTTAAAGGCCCGATTTTGCACGCTTTTTAGTTTCAGAAACAGACATTATAATTCAGGTATAATAAAAAATAATTTTAAATTTTATTTTTCACGATCAAGAACATGTTCTTGATCGTGAAAAACTATTGAAAACTCGGAAAATATGCACGTTACAAAAAAATTACAAGAGGCCAAAATTTTAAGTAATATCTAGCCTATACATTTGAATTTTTCCAAATTTTTCAATTGTTTTCTTTAGCTCGAAATGTTGTATGAGTGTATGTATGGGGCCGTCCATAAAATACGTCACTCACAATTTCACCCTTTTGGACCCCTTCCTCCTCCTTCGTCACGCTAAATCACTCTTTCAGCGACCCCCCTAACAAATATTACGTCACAAAAGCTAGCTATCCCCCCCCACAAACGATTTCTTGTTATTAAAAATAGCATACAGATGAATAATTTAAGATATTTCTTATGACCACATAAATAAATAAATAAGTGTATACAATCTGAAACATTAATTTTTGACTATCCATGTTTCTTTACAGACAAGGCCGTCGAGAGAAAATCGGGCCCGGGGGGTAATAACATACAACTTCTAGCAATTTTCAATATAAATTTCGAAAAGCGGGGGTAGCATTCCGGATAATAAATTATTTATCTCAATATAAATTTCGAACAGCGGGGAGCGACGATCTTCCCTTGCATTAAATATTTATTACCTCGTTCGAAATTTTGAAGAGCGAGGGGAGGGCGGTGATACTCCTTAAAATTAAATATGTTTCCTACCGCGATCGAAATTTTGAAGAGTGGGGGGGGGGGGGGGTATTCCTTGAAATTAAATATTTAACTCCGTCGCAGTTCTGAAAAACGGGAGGCGGCAATTTCATATTTAGTCAATCTAAACTTATTGTTATTTACATCACGCTAGTACGCTAATCATTTAAAAGTATACCTCTCTCATTTCGCCTAATGCAAGTACTTGTCTACCTTCAAATGATACCCGGGCCCCTCAAGGACCTCCGAGCCCAAGGAGAAACACCCCCCTCCCAACGGGCCTGTTTACAGGCTTTTAGTGCTTGAGAATGACTGTCTATCGTAATGAAAATTTTTTAAAAACTGCCAAGTTAAGAGAAAATTAAAATAAAACTGATTAACGACGAATGTCACATTTCCTTAGATTCCCCTTAACACATCTCGTCGCGCTAAGCAATACCCCTCCCTCCCCCGATATCCAATCATGTTATCAAATCAGGTTATCAAATGAGCGAGTATGACAAGTAGAATACAATAAGCTGTATGACCTTATTCTAAATCCAATATGGCGGATTACCTATTTCTTTACAACCCCCTTGATATGGATATCAAATGAAAGAGTTTGACAAGAGTAAACGAAATGATGAGTACAAAATAAACAAATAATTTTTTTTTTAAACAATGGTTTTCTTTTAAAACATACTATTCATAACGTTTTATCACAATGCTGATTATTGATAAAGGTAAATTATATTTTATAAGTGTCCAATGGTTTTCTTTTTCATCATCATTTTGTAATTTAAACACTGAATACAAATTATTGTCTACTTTTAGTGCATTTTAGTTTTAAAATAAAACCATTGATTTTTTTAAATTTAATTTATTTTAAAATTTCATAGTTTACGAAATTTTCCATTTTCCGATAAGGGTCTTTTTTTCGCGTTTTCCGGAAGAACTTGAACAGAGTGCACTTTAGGAAAAAGTCATAAAGGAAAAAAGTCTTGTATTTTAAAAATACATTCATCAGAATTTTCTGGATTTTTTCTCATCACTTTCTATCCCCCCCCCCCTCCTTTTCGGAATAATTCGAACCGCTGTATCTCGGAAGATACGCGTTTCCTAGAAAATTTTACAAGAGTAAAAAGTTGTTATCTTTCGACAAATTATCTGAAAATACATTTTAATTTTTTTATTTACCTGAATTTTGCTAGTTAACAAATTAGCACTAAAATCATTGTTTAAAAAAAATTGCGAGGCAATAGCGGCAAATTTTTTCTGGAGTTTGATCTGGACATCGAAACGAACAGAATCCACAAAGTTTCATGAAAATCATTCATTCAGTAAACTTTTTAGTCAGAAATGTTAATTTGCCTAGGTACACTATATTAAAAGATACCTAAGCATTTGACATGCAGTGGATCCATTATAAACATTATACATTGATTAAAATTTGTTTTTGTAGCATTGTAAATGAACAGTTTATAGTGTTGATAAAACACACATTAGTATAATTTGCAGTATTACATATAGGATAATAAAGAACACACCTTCAATTTAACCTAATTACGGGATGTCCAATCTATTTCAAGGGAGCCTGTGTGTGCAGTTATAATTATATAATAGGCCGGCAGGAAATTTCATTTTTGGAATTACGAACATGCGAAAACTACAGTCATGAACAATTCAAACGTCATGTCACCACTATTAATTATTTTAATCGAAAAAAAGTTCACCGAATAACATTTTTTAATTATCCGTGCAGCAGGAGTGGGTAATCGTTTCAGTTGCAAAACTGTTTATTTCAAAATCGCAATTCTCATCAGTCTATTGCGTAGACGATTTGTTTCCGTCAGAAACATTTTAAAATCATATGAACACCTCCGAAAAACCCAATATCCAAAATTTTTTTAAGAAATCTGATATTAGTACGGGAGCCCATCGACAAAAGTGGCTTCAGGCACTTGCCGCCGCTTGGTGGAGGTGTTGGAGGCATCTGTAGCTACCAATCCCCCCCAACGACAGGTCACGTGACCTTGCTCTCTTCAAGACAGACACAAAAACAAAGGGCCGCTTAAATGTTGCTAGAAAATTCTGAAACATTTTTTTGTAATTTCTTTCCGGGAGAAGGAAGCACTGTGAAGAAAAAGTGCAAGAGGCAAAAAAAAGGTTGTCTAAGGAATATGCCTGAATTTTTTGGGATTTTTGTGAAGAAAAGAAAAAAATTAGGAAAATTCTTGGCCGAAATTATTTTGGTCTGAAGGCGTTTTTTTTGGACAAAAATAAGCAAACTTTTGGCTCTTGGAGTTTTTCTCTAAAACGCTTCCTTCACCCTAAACTAATTAATAAAGGTCTATATGAATTCTTTTTTTTGTTATTTTTTTTTCTCGAGAAGAAGCACTTTGGAAAAAACACCACGAGACAAAAGATGCATATTTCTGCCCAAAAAAATGTTGTCTGAATTTGTTCAGACATTGTTTGGCAATATTTAAGCGGCCCTTTGTTTTTTGCCTCTCTCTCGAAGAAAATCGGAAATCGTAGCTACAGAAGCCTACAACATCTCCACCAAGCGGCGGCAACTGCGGTGCCCAAAGCCACTTTTGTCGTTGGGCTCCCGTACTATATACCCATATAGTAGTCCTCAGGAGATTGGACCTAGGATTAAAAAAGCCTTATGAGAACTTTTGATTTTTTAGTAGGTTTATAGTACTGGGAAAATATTTTTAAAAAGTTATCAGTGCCTCCGTGGACGGAAGAAAAAATAGCGTCAAACTTAAAAAAAAATCGGGAAATAACTTTTTAAATAGGAAAAATACAAAACTGATCGCAGGAGCAAAAATTAAAGACATTCTACAAAAAATATGTGCTTACAAAAGATTTCGTCTATATATACCGGGTGAGTCACGAATTGTGCTCGCCCCGATATTTCCTAAAATATTTGGAATAGAAAATTGAAATTTGGAGGCCTTATTACACGACTAAAATGCCATCTTTTCAATAAAAAATCATGTTTGGTGCACATCCGGTTTGACCGGAAATGCCCACAACTTTCGATTTTTAAATGGAACACCCTATATATTTTTACATTTTTGGAATCTAGAGGAAATTTTGAATACAATACATCCATTTTGGTCAGTTTTTGATAAACATTAAAACTTTTATTAAAAAATCTATTTCTGAATCCAGAGTGCTGTGGTGCCCAAAATATATTTTAGTTTGTGTGCTACGTTACTATAAAAATAAAAAGAGCAATATGATTGCATTACTTAATTCTCTAGAGGCGTTTAAAATTTTTAAATGTGATTTTTACCCACTAACTGGTTTTTTTAAATGGGAATTTAATCGTTCACCAACATTTTTAAAAACCTCATTTTCATACGAATCTAATGATACCAAAATTTTGAAAATCCGCTCAGAAATATTTGAGATTTCAGCCAAAATACAATGCAACCAAGCTTTTAGAAACATGCGGCTAATAGATAATAGATTAGTGGGCTTTGGAAACTAAAATGGCACATTTCTGTGTAAATCTGGTAACCTAATAACATTGGAAAAATCATAGTAGCCATTGAATGTAATAAAACAATATCAGCTGTCAGACAGACTCGTGTAGTTATAGGCAATCTTGAGCTATCAAACATTTAATAATTGTGAGCGCAAAGAACGTTACAATTAAGTTTAGCATAGGTATGTGGAGGTAAACACAATTACATCCACAAGGACATTTGCAATAGAATGCGACATCAGTTCGGTTTTCAGAGTTTTATTTAAATGAACATAAATATTGGGCCTATAAATAAATAAAAACCAATTCCGTTTGAACAATTAAACTTAAACTAGGTAACAGCAGGTATCTTTAAAATAATTAATATAATTAAACCATAAATTGACATTTATAGATATTGTTCAAAATGTCCACCATTTTTTTCTATACACAATTCGGCTCTGCGTACAGTTGCTTGAATGGCTCTACGCAATTCAGCCGGCGTTATTTCATTAAGAGCCCGTACAACTTTATTTTGCAGCTCTTCACAGGTATTTGAAGAAGTTTTATAAACTTTATTTTTGAGAGTGCCCCATACATAATAGTCGAGGGGTGTTAAGTCAGGTGACCTAGGAGGCCACCTGATATGACCTTGATTAGCGATAAGGCGTTCACCATGCAAGTGGTTTAAATATTCCATCACTCTTCTGGAATTATGTGGGGGAGCACCATCTTGTTGGAAAAACAGATTTTGTAAATAGGCAAGAGGAAGTAAGTCAAGAAATTCTGCTGTTTAGTTTCGTAAAAAGAATAAATGTCGTTCGCCAGTAAGTGTTCCATAAAAAAATATGGGTCCAATTATTCGATCTCCAAGTACTCCAAGCCAACAGTTAAACCCAAATCTTTCCTGAATATTCCCCCGCCCTACCAACCTCGGATTTTCTTGAGCCCAGTACCTAGTATTATTTCTGTTAAACATACCTTGGTTCGTAAATCTACTTTCATCTGAATATAAAATATGAAAAGGAAAACCTGGGTTTTGTTGTACTGCATTTAAGAACCAGTTGCAATATACTAGCCTCCTGTCGTTATCATCTCCATAAAGATGTTGGTGTATTTGGTATTTATAAGACCGAAACTTATGTTTCTTTAAAATTCTGTAAACCGAAGACTGACTAATGTCGCATTCCATTGACAATTCCCTTGTTGATGTTGTTGGGTGTACCATCACAAATCCTAATACATCAATTTCTTTGTCCTCACTTACAATAAATGTTTTATGGTCATCTTGTTGATTGGGTTCGTTTCTTAATTCTTGTTCCACTCTGGCAAACAAGTGTCTGCTTGGGTGAAGTCTGTTGGGATATCGTTACTGATACAGTTCTGCAGCTGCAGTTGAATTTTTGAGACGCTCTCCATATATCAGTAACATATCGACCTTTTCATTTTTACTAAAATTATTCATTTTCTTTAATTTTTTCTCAAAGAGATTTCCGCAACGCTTTATTTTGTATCTGTCTGGCAACTGATATTGTTTTATTACATTCAATGGCTACTATGATTTTTCCAATGTTATTAGGTTACCAGATTTACACAGAAATGTGCCATTTTAGTTTCCAAAGCCCACTAATCTATTATCTATTAGCCGCATGTTTCTAAAAGCTTGGTTGCATTGTATTTTGGCTGAAGTCTCAAATATTTCTGAGCGGATTTTCAAAATGTTGGTATCATTAGATTCGTATGAAAATGAGGTATTTAAAAATGTTGGTGAACGACTAAATTCCCATTTAAAAAAACCAGTTAGTGGGTAAAAATCACATTTAAAAATTTTAAACGCCTCTAGAGAATTAAGTAATGCAATCATATTGCTCTTTTTATTTTTAAAGTAACGTAGCACACAAACTAAAATATATTTTGGGCACCACAGCACTCTGGATTCAGAAATAGATTTTTTAATAAAATTTTTAATGTTTATCAAAAAGTGACCAAAATGGATGTATTGTATTCAAAATTTCCTCTAGATTCCAAAAATGTAAAAATATATAGGGTGTTCCATTTAAAAATCGAAAGTTGTGGGCATTTCCGGTCAAACCGGATGTGCACCAAACTTGATTTTTTATTGAATAGATGGCATTTTAGTCGTGTAATAAGGCCTCCAAATTTCAATTTTCTATTCCAAATATTTTAGGAAATATCGGGGCGAGCGCAATTCGTGACTCACCCGGTATAACAGTTTTCGCGTAAAATGAGAATCAGTTAGGTATAGGGTTACCGGCCAACGCGCGAACTCCAAAATTAGCGTCTTCCCTGTGTATCGGCTCAGAAATTTTAATAACGCTTGAAAAACGATCGGATTGTAAAATAATTTAATCGTCTATACAATGATGAGAAAGTAGGTGCGCTGCCGTCTCGGGCGGCTCTTAGAAGCTCCTCGGAATTTGAATTCTATTCGAATTATCGTCGGAAGTTTTATACTTGCTCATTGCATGTCTCGACCACTGCAAAAAATTTTACTATGTACAATTGAGATAATGGTCTAGGTGCCCGCGTAAAAAAAGTGAATTTATACGTATCCTCTTGTAACTTCTTGTATGGCTTAATTGCGCCTAATCTACAACTTTTTTCCTCTGCGAAAATTTTCGAAAATGCGGCGTTCCCCCTCCACTTTTTCTGAATGATTTCAACGCGTCATACTGGAAAATCGGGAAATCTATATTATCGGACAATTCGAAAATCGGTTTCTACATGTTACTATTGAGCAATCTTGAAAAAATCAGCTGGTTATCAATAAATTTGTAATAGTTGTTAATTCGAAATTTTTATAAAAATAAGGAATTAACAACTTTTACAAATTTATTAGTAACTAGCTGATTTTTTCAAGATTGCTTAATAGTAATAGGTAGAATCCAATTTTCGAATTGTCCGACAAAATAGATTTCCCGATTTTCCAGTACGACGCGTGGAAATCTTTCGGAAGCAGTGGAGGGGGAAGGCCGCGTTTTCGAAAATTTTCGCAAAGGAAAGAAATTGTAGATTAGGCGCAATTAGGCCATACAAGAAGTTACAAGAGGATATGTACAAATATGTATAAATTCATTTTTTGTACGCGGTCACTAGACTATAAGATATTTATCTTTCATTCGCCGTTGAGCAAATGGAAAAAAATGTGAGTATTCAGTATTGAAAATACATTTATAAAAAATCTCCGATTTTGAGATACTTGCCCTCTATTGCACATTCCTATTGGATCTAAATTATAATGAAAAAATGGATATGGCTTATTAAAAATAGATGCCCTTTGCATTTTTATTCATGTGTCCGAAGTCAATTTTTGGCCATTTACGAACAATTTGAAATCAAAATTGTATAAATCATAAAATAAACGAAAATTACAAAAAAAAATAAAGTCCTCTCACTTTATGTCCAGAACATGTGAACATTTTTGACTACGATGATATCGAAATATGACATATGAAGATCCCAAAACCTGTGAGATCTGTTACATTAACGAGTATATTTCAAGATATAGATTTATTAATGAAGTCGATTCTAAAACAGAAAAAAAATTAAATTTGTTTTCAATATAAGAAAGAAATATTATGATTAATAGTATATTAAAGTATAAGTGGATATTAAGGTCTTTAAAACGCGCGATTTTTCGAGCACGACGGCGCAGCCGGAGTGCTCGAAATAGAGCAAGTGTTTTAAAGACCAGTTATCCACGAATGGTGATATTTTTAAGCCTCCCACCCCTCAGGAACTACCCCTAAACGCGAAACCCATCCCCTCTTCGCGTTTCTCCATTCTAGGGATGCGAGGGTTTGTCTGAGCGGGTTCTTCGGGTAGGCCGTATGGACTTCGACCATCCAACATATTATCAACGGGGTTGAGACTACCTCCCCTGATACTAAAATCTCCCCAAAAATTTCAAAATTGATAAAAAATTGTTTCTACTCGTTTTCAAGGGTGCTCAACACAATAGCAACATACATTTCTCCCCTACTCTCCGCTAACCAACCCCCAAATCCCGAAACCACCCCCTTTTGACATTTCTGGCTACTGGGCATGTGGGGAATCCTTGGATCGAGGTTTTTGACAAGATTTCGGTATTGTAAAACAAGTTGAGTGCCGAGACGTGCAATCTCCCCTGGGGTTAAAAACTATTCCTTCCCCTAATACTAAAATCTTTCCAAAAATTCAAACTGTGAAAATTGTTTATTCCCGTTTTAGAGGGTGCTCAACACGATGGCAACATAATCTCTTCCTCATCCTTCACTGAATCACCCTCAAATCCTCAAAACCTTGCTACTGGGCATGTGGAGACTCGTTTGATCGGGCTCCCAGTAGCAAGAAATATTACGAGGGGGTGCTTTTGGGGATATGAGGGTGGTTCAGTGAAGGGTGGGGGAGGAAATTATGTAGCCATCGTGTTGAGCATCCTCGAAAACGACGATAAACAGTTTCCACAAAGTTTGAATTTTTGGGAAGATTTTAGTATCAGGTGAGGGGGTAGTTTCAAACCCGAGGGTTGATAATATGTTGGAGCATAGGGCCTACCCAAAGAACCCGATCCGATAAGCCCTCCCATGCCTAGATTGGAAAAAACGCGAAAAAGGGGTGATTTTTCGCGTTTAGGGGTAGTTCCAGAGGAGTGGGAGGCCTAAAAATATCGCCATCGTATTCAGCACCCTCGAGAATGGGGAGTACCCAGGTGTCGTCCTGGTCACAGCACTTTGCAAGTTTACCCCTTCTTTGTAACTTTTTCATGGACTAAATACTCATATTATACCGGGTGTAACAGGATCGTGGTATAGGTACTCCCCTTTTCTCCTTTGGTTTGAAGATAATTGATTGAAATTCAGGATATACTACATACATAATAAGCGGCATTTTTTGACATTAATTGATTTTTTTTCACTTCCGGTTTCGCCGTAAGTGACACTAACTTTCGATTTTTAAACGATTTTTAAACGGAACACCCTGTATATTATTGCATGCCAAATAAGTGACATTTCAAACATAATTTTTTTTTATAACATAATTTTTAGTTTTCCATTTAAGTGTGCCATGATGGTTCCGATTTATTCTAAATGACCCTTGTAATGCTACAAAAATCGAAACCCCGTTAAAAACACTAAATTACGTGATTTATGAGCAACTAAAATACACCAAAATTGTTTTTGGGGCAAAACTCATTTTTTTCAAATGGAACCATATCGGTACCGTGGTACCATTTATTAGTACTATTAATAAGGAATTTATTCATATGTCGTATTAAAATGTGCGATAAATACAAACAAAATTACAGCTAAAAGAAAATAAGAAAATACAATTTTGTTCTAATTACCTTGTTACACATAAATAAGGTGGTTTTGGAATACAAAAAATTAACACAAAACATTACAACAGTTGTTCAAAATCATTGAGTTAGAATGTTCAAAATGCTAATATTTCAGTGTTTTCAAAGCCACCTTAGTTACTTCTTAACATTTAATTAGAATATAATTGTATTTTCTTATTTTCTTTTAGCTGTAATTTTGTTTGTATCTGTCGCACATTTTAATACGACATATGAATAAATTCCTTATTAATAGTACTAATAAATGGTGCCGATTTGAAAAAAAATTTAGTTTTGCACTAAAAACAATTTTGGTAAATTTTATTTGTTCATACATAAATCACGTAATTTAGTGTTTTTAACGGGATTTCGATTTTTGTAGCATTACACGGGTCCCTTAGAATAAATCCGAACCGTCATGGCATGACTTAAATGGAAAACTAAAAATTTTGTTATAAAAAAATTGATGTTTGAAATGTCACTTAGTTGGCATCGTTGGATTCAGAAAATTACGCAGAATTCAAAAATGCAATATAGGGTGTTCCATTTAAAAATCGAAAGTTAGTGTCATTTCCGGGGAAACCGAAAGTGACAAAAAAATCAATTGTATGTTAAAAAGTGCCGCTTATTATGTACTTATGTAGTATATCCTAAATTTCAATCAATTATGCTCAAAACTAACGGAGGAAAGAGGGGTATACCATGATTCTGTTACACCCGGTATAACATACGTGTAAAAATAATACCATCATTATTAGTAATAATCTCCAAGTCGATAAATATTTTGGTTTTTTGTTTAAAACTTTCTGAAACCATTCCTGTAACAAGAATAAAGTAAGATGCAGGTATTTCATACAGAATTCCATGATTTCATATGATATCCGATATTTATTTATATTGTATTTATTAATATACAGGGTGTGGTCGGTCAGTATCGGAAATCTCTATATGGTCCGACTTCATACACTCCTTACTATTCCTACATATATTCATTTTTATATTTGAAAATATGATAATCCAATAGCCACGTTTCTCGTTTTATTTAAGCTTTGTTGAGCTCAATTTCATTAATTAGTTCAAAAATTACAACAAATTTAGTGTAGCGCGTCCGTGACCGCGCATGCTTCGCGAGTCGTTTATGTGTCGCCACACTCCATTCTCGTGCGTTAAAAAAAACTGGAGCCTACATCTTTAATCGTACACAAAAATTTCCTATACGTTTTTCGTGTGCTATTAGTTTTTTGATATATTTTTTTTGTTTTTCGAGTTATTGGCCAAAAACCGAATTTCGGCCAATATTTTCTATTTTTTTTAGGGGTCGCCGGCATCTTACAGCTATAAACTTTTTTTATCGTATTCTACACCAACAGAACTACTTATTCTGAAAAATCCAGCCATATAACATTTAGTGACCAGTTTTTATTAATTTCTGTCTCTGACAACTGGGCTAATATTTATAGTTGTTCTTATTAACCCATTAGCGCCCAGTGATACCATATGGTATCAACAAATCAGTTGTTACTCTTGGGGCGGGCATTCCTAGACAATTATTAGGTGGGGGTCAAATTTTATTCTCGATTTGGCTTAACCGAATACCATCAGTCGTACGACAACCATTGCGGGAGAAGTTACGCTGTTGTGGCAGTTGTAAACACGTGTTTTTATTTGGAAATTTCTTAACCTTGAAAAATCATGGACATTCGATTCATGTAAGTAAATTTATTTCATTGACTTCGCTTTTTTTTTCCTACAATAAGTAGTGCAATATATTAGGTTTGAGGTATACTTTGCCAGGCTATTATGTATATTACTTAATTTTTGAAAGCAACTTTCTATAGGGTGGTCAAATATCAGTGATACCAAATGGTATCACTGGGCGTTTACACTACTATAATATGCGGTTTTATTTCAGAAGAGGGTTAACCTTATCCGAAGCTCTGGATATGGTTTATGCCGATGAAAATATTGCTGCTCAAGTAGACGAGATATTTATTGAACCTCCTGAGGCTAACGTTGACACCGATGAAGATTCTGCAGATGAGGACGAGGGAGCTTTGATTCACAATCTAACGGGTAGACAGCTACGGGCACCTGTGGAAGTCAAACTAATCGACAACACTCGATTGGGTGACAATAGTGTCGAGCCTTCAACAGTACCTGAGGAACCTCCAACTTCAACCGCTCAGGTTATCCACGAAGAACATCTTATGCAGACAGAGCAGCACGTACAACCAAACTACATTTGGATCAATGATCATCTCCGCAAAAAATTGGATTGCTGTTGGACCGAAGGTGATGTAGAACCTGCACAACACATTTTTCCAGAGGCGAATTATTCCCAATATAAGCACTTGTCATGTGTTGACATATTTGAGAGGTTTTTTGACAATGAGATTATTGAATACCTGGTAGAAGAGACTCAAAGATATGCAATTTTTTTAAACCAGCCCGATCCAAAAATTTCAGCAAATGAAATTAAATGTTTCCTGGCTATCCTAATTCTAAGCGGCTATAATACTCTTCCACCAAAGCGTATGTATTGGGATTTAAAGGATGATGCAAAAAACTTATTGGTTAGTAGCTCTATGCGGCGAAGTCGTTTTCTACAGATCCAAAGATTTCTCCATTTGGCTGATAATACTAAAATGGATGCTTCAGATAAGGCGTGGAAGATCCGTCCTCTAATGGATAAAATTAAAAAGCGATTTTTGGACAATTTTGTGCCTGTTCAGAACCTTGACTGTGATGAATCAATGATTCGATACTAAGGCCGCCACGGATGTAAGCAGTTCATCCGTGGCAAACCGATTAGATCTGGTTACAAAATGTGGTGTTTGAACACAACAGAAGGTTATCTGGTGAATTTTGATCTATATCAGGGCCAAAATCCTCGCGGAAATGTAAAATACGATACACTCTTTGGGAAATCAGCGTCTCCATTAGTACTGATGCTTGAAGAATTACCACATTTACGGTACAACATTTATGTCGACAATCTGTTTACAGGGTTTAATCTTTTTAGTTATCTAAGATATTTAGGTTATGGTGCTGTAGGTACTATCAGAGAAAACCGGATACCGAAATCATGCACGTTGCTGGACAAAAAGGCTTTTTCAAAAAAAAAAGAGGCGGATATTAACACGTCATAGAGAAAAATTATGGAATACTTCTAGTGAGATGGCTAGATAACTCTGCAGTAACAATGGTTTCGACAGATGCAGGAGTATCTCCTATGGGATCCGTCAAACGATTCTCGCAGGCTGAAAAACGCAATATTTTAGTAGATCGCCCACACTGCGTCGCCAAATATAACCAAAATATGGGCGGGACAGATCTCATGGATGAGTGTATTTCCAGTTATCGAGTTGGTGTGAAAAGTGGTATTGGAATATATTTACATGGTTATTAGATGCTGCAATAAACAACGCTTGGTTACTGTACAGAAAACACCATAGTAAAACTACAAATTTACTGTTTAGAAGAGAATTAGTACAGGTATATTTGGCGCGTTACGGTGAAGCTGCTAAAATGCCAGGGCCTGCAAAAACAGCCACCTCCCAGACCATTTTTCCAGCTATACGTTTTGATAGTATGCACCACTACGTTGCTCCATGTAACAGACGCCGATGTGCTGGTGTAGACTGTAAATCTTTTGGAAGAACCATGTGTGCAAAGTGTGATGTTGGGTTATGTGTTCCATGTTTTGCCAAATATCACACAAATGTATAAATAGGTTCATGCCCTAGATCTGTTTCTGTAGATTTTCATACATGTGTTTACATTTTTTTCAAAAATATTGCACAATATAACTTTTTATTTGCAAAAGAGTAAAAATGTGTTTTTTTGTTAATTGATTGCACCTTAACCGCCCAGTGATACCATATGGTAGCAGCTAATATTTCCGTTTTTGTATTTTTTTTTTTTTAATATTTTATTTTATTGTCAGTACACTATTCTTGAAAATTATAAGCCATTAAAAATCAAATTAAAAACAAAGAATAGTTCTGGGCGCTAATGGGTTAATAACGATTTTGTCGATATTTTTTTTTCTAATGGTTTATTCCTATTAAATTACGAGAATTCTCCTTTCGAACGATTTCATTTTTATGGAAATTAATTTTTTGTTCAATTTCTGAAATTCTTGGAAAATAAGTGACCCTAATTTTTAAAAGTTGATGAATTAATAAATAGAAACCATAGTTAGTTACAGCTAATTTTCGGACTATGTTTCAGAGATATATTTATTTTTAGATGTACGTTCTTTGTGCAAATATCGCCTCCTATAAAGGCAAATTTACATCAGACATGCATTATTTTGTACATAGAAAGCAAATGCGAGGCGTTAACAAAAAGAAAAATTGCATCTATACCACAATATTTATAAAACTCCATATATTATTTTCATTTGCCGTGTATGCCATTCAAATTAGATAAAGAATATGTTCATGTGTTCTCACAGCGAAAAATAGTGACGTCTTTTCGTCAACTCTCATTATATTAACAGAACTTTCAGGGCATTATTATTTCATGAAAGTACATTGTTTAAGGACACATGCATTATAGGAAGAGTTAAAGTACTTTATTTCATACTGTCCGATAGATGACTATTTCCCAGACTCATTTGCGGCCGGTAAATCCAACATTACAGTATCAGATACTGTAATGTGTTACCTCGAAACGCTATTATTATATTGTCATTAGTAGTAAGCAATTATTTTTTAGTTTTGACTTTTGACTTTTCACTTAAAAATGAAAGAAACTAAATATTTAAATGTACAGTTTAAGCAATTATTTAATACATGAAAAGTTTATTTTCCCTAGAAATCTTCATAATAACGAAACAATGCAAAAAGTATGGTTTTATTTATTTGACAGTGACAAGTTAAAGACAGTCATAATTAACTATGAAAACAATAGCTATAAATAGCATTGTTAAGGTGATGTGATTTTTTAAATCTCAATAATATGTTTTTAATCATTTTGAAAATAATTATAAAGACAGTGTGAAATAAAATATTATACGATACACGTCCGGTAGGTCTCATTACAATACTCGTTTATATTCCGAACTCGGCTCCTGCGTCGCCTCGTCCGTAAAGCAACTCGTACTGTAATAAGTCACCTACCGGACTTAGAACGTAAATTACTATTGTTGCTCGTTGTCATGGGAGACGAGAGGTAAAGTGACATTAGTCATAACTCGTCAGTAAACGTCAACTTTACGCTGTCAAAGCTGTCAAATATGAGTGAAAAAGACTATTTTATCTAACGGTCTTAGATAGACATTTTTATCTAAATTGACGTTTACTGAGGAGGTATGAGTAACGTCATATTATCGCTCGTCTCCCGTGACAAGCGACAAAGTAGGTGCTTTAGCGTTCGATTGAGTGTATCTATTCTTATACAATGTATCCTTACGAATTAATGTCCTAAAACTTTTGTTAATATAACGAGAGTTGATGAAAAGACGTCACTATTTTCTGCTTGATTTTCCATAATACACGTGTGTACTAAATAAAATCACATGATAAATTCAAGCACCAGCAAAGTTTTAATTAATTGACACCGTTTGTGTCTTATTCGTTTGTTTATTTTGACCACATGCATGACACACTCATAAAATGTTTACGAATCGCGGTTTCCAGTCAAAAATTCATAAAACCATGTGTACTTCGAGCGCCAAGTGTCATTGCATGACTCTCTCGAGCGACAATGGGACACTTTGGGTTTTAATACACAAATAACTGTTATGGTGTGCATTAGGTATCATCAGAGCTGGCCTGGTATTAAAGAACATTATCATGAACGCTTTTGATTTGTGAGGTTTAAAGTCGTAGGTATTTTTCCGTTTCTTGGCCAAGAAATCTCGCTAATTTGAGATATTTACTTGATCTAAAATTTACCTAAGTTACATAGAATTTGCTGATTTGTCAAACATTAAGCAAACAATACTAATTATGATCTATTCCGGCAAACAGGTGATGGTGTCAACGACTCCCCTGCCCTGAAGAAGGCTGATATTGGTGTAGCTATGGGTATAGCAGGTTCCGACGTGTCCAAGCAAGCAGCAGACATGATCTTACTTGACGACAATTTCGCATCTATTGTCACTGGAGTAGAGGAAGGACGACTGATTTTTGACAATTTGAAAAAATCTATTGCCTATACCTTGACCTCGAACATTCCCGAAATTTCCCCTTTCCTCGCCTTTATTCTTTGTGATATCCCTCTGCCACTTGGTACTGTCACCATTCTTTGCATCGATCTTGGAACTGACATGGTAAGTCGACTTTCTCATTGTTTATCGTTGTTGGAGTTGTTAAGTTGTATTTATACTCGGTCATTTTGTGATATCATGTTGATGTAAGTTTTAACCTGAACAACATGTTTATCATATGTTCCTTAAAGGCAATATTAAGATTTGTTCAGTGAAAACTATAAATATAGAAAACTAGATTACATAAAAAAAATGTATTCAGTTAAATTGTTCAGTCTTTAACCTTAAGAAGTCAAAAGAGCCTTCCGAAAACAGTATAGTGGTTATTATCCAGTGTCCACTAAAAAATCTGCGTCATATGAAAAACTAATTGCTACTGACTTGGAAACATTTTATTCTTAATAAACATTAGTGCGTGGACTCAAAAGAAAAGGTGGCTATACAAATGTGTAGCAGCATTTATGGATTAAGTATATTTAATTTATATACTTAGGTTATATTTATATTATTCAACCATATATGTATAATATACTGAAAAATTATACAATATTCATAATATAGGAATCAATGTACTACGTTAAAGTAATAGTAGATTAACACAAACAGAATAAAAATAGAGTACTTACATTACAACATCAAATCCCGTCACTTCTGCTGTGTTGAAAACGTTTGGCTTTTTTCATAAATTCGACAAGTATACATACATATAGCAGATACATTTCCAGAAGTAGCTTTTTCAAATCCCTTATTTCGTATATAACCGCACGGAAAACGTAGAAAACGCCTTTAAAGTGCTCTGTTTATACTAGATAAATGTGACATTACCGTTTCATGAAATTGATGACGTCACCGCCAAACATAGCGTGTTTTGCATCCCCGTTCAATTATTATTCAAAGTTTATGTTATTTATTTGTTGAAATTTTAATTTAATTAAGTTTAAATATCAGGAACTACATATACCAAGAACTTAATTTTAATAATATCAAAAATGCAAATTTGCCTACAGTGAAAACATTTAATTGTGTAAACGGTGAAAGTTTTATTTTTCGAATCGATCAATCATATTTAACATTTTGATAGAACCCAACGTTGCAAACAACTGTGAGTAAGATGTTTCGATATTTTGAAAGGAAAATAAAGGTAGCCTCCTCTTGATCCGATTTTAAATAATTTCATTTTCCGATCAGAGGACCCGGGATAATACAAATTTGTGTAGCCATTTTTTCGTTTGAGATCAACTTTTATCAAGATTTTTTTTCCTGAAGGCCAACAACAAGGTTTCTTATATAGTGTAGACTTTATGGCAGACACTAAGACATGAAAGTGCGGAAATATCCAAATATCAGTATATTCCCATAACATCGATTTTATTTTTTCTCGAATAATTTCCAATTAACTTGATGTATACCTGGGATTTTTCGGTCATCTTTAAATGAATATTCTTATATTTTCTTATGTTTCGGTTTTATTAACCCTCGTCAGAGGAACAAACTACAATCTTTATATTAACATACGATTATTTTGTGTAATTTTACAAATTTAATTTCATTACTTATAATTTAAAAATTTTTGTTTACACTATATTAATATTTTACATCTATTTCCGTTGAAAGTTTTAATGCAACTAAATGCTGAACAAAAGTATTGCCTGCTTTCTGGTCTGTGTTATGTCACTTTTGCCACAGTTTATTTAATTTATGGATGTTAAATATGAAGTTTTCTCTAATGGCTGGTAGTGTGAAATATATTTTAAGAATTATCTGGGGGGCTTGATGGAAAGATGTAAAAATATATGTTGTGTAATAATATCCCCTTTTTAATTAATTTAATAAGTTAAAGTATGTTTCACTTAAATTCTCTATATCAGTGCGGTTGTTTATTGCATTATTATGTCTTTTAATTTGTAACATTTCATGTGTCCTTCTATGATAGTTTGGTTCCGTCTGTAAAATTATACTCTCGAATTTTCGGAACTGCTATGGGTTCACCCATATCGGCCACCATTGCAAATTTAGTTATGGCAGAATTAGAATGTTATATTAGAATCATTAAATTATAAAACTAAATTTTACAAAAGATTAGTAGATGACTATATTATCTATTTACCAAAAATAAAATAGAATATGCTGTTAAACAATTTCAATAGTTTTCATCCACGACTGCAATTCTCCATCGAAATTGAAAAAGAAAAAAATATAAACTTTAGATATAACCATTAAATATAATGAATCCGGAATTATTGATGCGAACTGGTACACGAAAGAAATTTGGTCGCAAAGAGACTTAAATTATAATTCACACACTCCTATCAATTACAAAAAAAGCGTTGTTAATAGCCTAACAGATCGAGCCATTCAACTTTCACATCCAAAATATAGACAAAATAACTTGAAAAAAATTAAAACAGTCCTTGAAACAAACTCCTATCCTAAACATTTTTATGAACCAATAATTAAAAAAGAATACGTAAAATCTATAATGAAAATATGAAGAAAAAAAAGGAAGAATAATAACAACTATGTATCTATGCCTTACATACCAAAAGTATCTCAGAATATTTCAAATGTATTAAAAGAACACATTATAACAGTAGCGCATAAACCTTATACTACAACAACAAAATTCTTTACAAAACTAAAACCCGAACTACAACCAAAAGACGAAACTATCGCAATTTCTAAAATAGACTGTAATAATTGTAACAATACATATATTGGCCAAACAAAACAATACCTGCATAAACGCATATATACACACAAATATAATATAAGAACACTAAATCAAAATTCGACAGCTCTTACCAAATACGCTTTAGACCATAATCATAGCTTTAACTTTGACAATACAAAAATTTTACAGAAGGAACCAAATTATCATCGAAGGACAATACATGAAATGTTACAAATTAATTTAATAGAATTTAAGTGAAACATACTTTAACTTATTAAATTAACTAAAAAGGGGATATTATTACGCAACATATATTTTTACATCTTTCCATCAAGTCCGCAACATAATTCTTAAAATATCATATTTCACAGTACCAGCCATTAGAGAAAACTTTATATCTAACATCCATAAATTAAATAAACTGTACCAATAGTGACATAACACAGACCAGTAAGCAGGCAATACTTTTGTTCAGCATTTAGTTGCATTAAAACTTTCAACAGAAATAGATGTAAAATGTTAATATGGTATAAACAAAATTTTTTTAAATTGTAAGTAATGAAATTAAATTTGTAAAACTACATAAAATAATCGTACGTTAATATAAGTATTGTAGTTTTTCCTCCGACGATGGTTAATAAAACCGAAACGTAAGAAAATATAAGAATTTTCATTTAAAGATGACCGAAAAATCCCAGGTATACATCAAGTTAATTTGATATCAATGGTCAAGCAAATACAAATATTTATTTAGAATAATTTCAAATAGAAAAATTATGATTTCAGATATTTTCATATAAATTTGATTTACAGCTAAATTTCTCAATAACTGATATTTATCTAAACTTGCAAAGTTTTTGACAGTGATGGGAAAATTACCATACACTACAAGAAGCATTCCTACATGTGAACCTCATTTACTGTAGTTAGTAAAGGGAAGTTTTAAATATGACGAGTTTGTGGCATATTGAACGAAATTTTTATATCATCGGTGTTCGTTTATGTTATGTTATTTAAATTCGCCATAACCATTTGTGGTTTATGCAAATCAGTGTGTAGTGTTCTTTTCTTTACTATAATTGTAGAAGCTAAATCAAAAAATGTTTGTCGGCGACGAAAGTGCCTCCTATTAGTATGGGAAATAGGTGACTTTTTGGAAATTGTCGCTAAGTATTTTCTAAGTTGATTAATTCTAGCATAAATCACAACAAAATTAACTTCTGGCATATGGCAGCTTTTCACTTTGACCATACTTCAAGATATAATAAACAAAACATTATGTCATCATTGCAAGGCTTAGCTATTGTATGTGTACAATGTTTATGTTTAAAATACGTAAAATATAAGATCGCCAGAAAGGTGGAAAAAATGGAGTTACAGTAGTGTGGTCATAAACAATTTTTTTTTTTCAGGTTGAGAAAATTTATTTAAACGATTTAACTATGTGAAACTATTCGCTGAATTAAAATCGTATCAATTTAACTAGCTCAAAACAAATTTTGAATAAATTTAAATTTTTTGTCATACCTTTATTAACTTTAAAATCATTGTTAAACAAGCTTTTTCTCTTTTTTAAAACGTAAATGTAGGCTCCTTTAACAACAAAGTAACCTTTCCATCGTGTTATTATTGTTAAAAAAAGTACCACACAGCCGTAAATGTACTGTGTCATTATTAAAACATCATTTTTATTCTTAATAATTTTGTATCCTAAAAAGAGATGGTGCATCCCAAAATTCCTGTTATGAGTGTTCTCAACCAGAAGAAAAGCCTGTTGTCATGACAAGTAACTTTTCTTTACAAGTTTCATCTTTCTAGCTGTGCTTCCTAATGTTACATACTTTCTGGTAATCTGATTTTATTTATTTTAAGCATGAAAAAGTTAAATAAACAAAAAATTGGCCTTGGTAATCAGGACATGGTTCCACCGATTTTTAAATGGTGGACTGGGAGTTGATATACTCCCATATAATATTCATTGATATATAGTGTGTCTACGAATTGAAATTTGAAGAGAAAATACCGTTTTATTTTAAAGTTTACGAGGAACAGTTTTTCTTTAATACAATTTTTGCTTTCTATGAAAAGTCCAGAAATGATGGTATTTTTCAAAATTTATATACAAGGTGTTAAATATGTGCAAAAATGCGAGAACTATGAAGAGTACAGTAACTTCATTTGTGAATATATTGTAAAATTATATTAGAGAAAATGTCGCATTAAAAGTTTTAGTCAGTTATGAAATCTTGACCTCTAACTGCAAAATTATTTTTCTGTTATTTTTCAACAATTGTTTTCCTAACTAATTCGAACTGTCTAAATTGTTATTAACTACAATTGCGTCGACTTTTTAGTATTTCATAAGTAAAAAAAATCTACAACAGCCAGATCAGGGCTACCAGGTGGCCAAAGAATTGAGCCTTGAAATGTTCTTGTGACTCAGGAAATATCCTACTACAAACCATAACATTTAACAATAAACATGTTTAGCTGCATTCTTAACATTTCTAGGAAAATATTGTGTTGCGTATATTGAATTAGATTTTAGTAAGACAATTCAAAACTGATTCAAAACAGCAAAATAAATTCATAGTAGGAGATCAAGATTTTATAATTCAGTTTTTATAAACAATGACTTTTGCTCGTAAACTTACAATTAAAAAGTGTTTCCTCTTCAAGTTGAATCCGTGGACACACTGTACAGATACAACATTTTCAATACTTGTTTAGTTTTTAACTCACCTTTTCAATTTGCCAATGAAATACATAGTACAGAATATTGAAAAGGATAGGTACGATAATTAAAAAGGTAAAAAAAAAGTTGTGGGAAAAAGGTGAAAATTTTACATTAAATTGACTTTTAACTTTTTCTGCCATATACATGACATATGAGCTAACCCCTGGAATAATTCACGCCTTTATTAGAATACTGCTTACCTACTCATTAATTATATTCATAAATGTAGTTATATTTTGTACTTTTTGCAAAAATTAAGTTTCTAAAAAATGTAAATATTGGTTTCAAATTATTTAAATAAGAAGCATATATTATGTGAAATTCTATTCTATTCTATGATTTTTCTATGAACTTTGACATAATCCAATTTTAGGTAGAGTTTGTTGTTCCTCCAAATAAACTTACATCACTTATTAATATCACAAAGAGACAAATAAATCACTTTAACAACTACATTATTTTTACCCCAAATTAGAACTGATAAGGCATCAGATGTTGTAAATAATTTTCTATTAAAGTAATTTCATTTTGAATAAAAGGTGCCGGCCATATCACTAGCTTACGAAAAAGCCGAGTCCGACATTATGAAACGGCGCCCACGTGATCCATGGTCAGACAAATTAGTAAATGAAAGGTACAAACGAAGTTCAGAAAATGAATAAAAAAAATACGCATGTAGACTTTGAGAAAGAAAATTTCTAAGTAAAGTTGCACTGATAGGGCTCGGTTATATTTAAACACTTTTTTATCAGTAGAAATAGGATTAATTCAGTATTAAGTAGTTTTTGTTACTATTTTAAAAATTAAAGGAGGTACGCAAACGTCAAAGGTACGTTTCAGAATCTACTTTCTCTGCTAATTTTCAAATATCTTCTATCATATATTTTTCTTTACGCTTTAAGAGTTGAGCTCGATAGTTAAGCTACGCTATGACAATTTTATCTTACACCAGTATGGCTTATTTGATTTAGTATATACATACTTCCTGTATAATGACAGTCCAGGAAAGTTTTATTAAAGGTTAAGTTATCAATTTTTTCTGCTAATTTTATATATGAAAATTTTGTTCATTTTTTTATTTTAAGTTTTTACTTTTGAACTTCAAATTTTTAATTTGTATACTGGGGTAGGTATTAAATATTAGTTTTATTCGGAGCTTTTATACTGCAATAGTGCTAGTGTACAGAGAATGGTTTAATTTAAATGTCCTGAATATGTAATATTGCATGATTAAAAACCAAAATTATAACTTTAATAGATAAATTCATCACTTCGTCAAAGCTGATGTCGGCAAAGTTAAGTTAAGTTGTTTTGAATTAAAATTATGACTCAGAATCCGAGATACCCAGTCAAGATCCGAAAAACTAGTCAAAAGTTATTGATTGTATTTTTATATATTAAAAAAAATCATGATTTTTAAAAATATTCACTTTCTTGACTTACTATCATAATATAATTGTAATTTTTCAAATTTGTCAATAACATTTTTGACTTATATAATTTATATTTAGTACATATTAACATCTTACCAATATTATTCATTTATTTTATTAAAATGAGTCATTTCTTTTAAATTTTAATACTTAATATAATTCCATTATTTTTTATTTGTTGTATATACAGTGTGTCCCAGAATTTTATAAACAGTTCATATATCTCTTATTTGAGAATGAGGAGACTGTAAATGTCCCTTGAATTTGTCTTGCTTCTAACAACCCTTCAGAAACCGCCACTACATTTATTTTTAAAATTTCACCCTTTAAAATTTTACACCGCATTGTGAATGCTGTGATACTCCAGTTTAATATTTTACAGTTGTATAATACTTATAAATAGGACATATTGCAATCTAATCAAGAATGTTTAATGTGCGTCTATTGCACAAATGTGTGTAACAAGGCTCTTTACAATCATATCGTCGCCCTTATCACGTATGGGCGTATCTGAATTTTGCATATTTTACAGGAGAAAGCAAAAACAGAAATGTGTGACGTTGAAATGGCCGTATCATTTCTGTTTCACAGTATTCTAAAATGATATCTTAGAGTTGATGCCCAGAGAATATGTATTTTATGCTCATTTAATAATAGTTAATGTACCTATCATACTTTTTTTTTTAGAGGACTAAATTTGCAGATACGCCTTTACGTGAAAGTATATTTATTTCGTTTCGTAAGATAGGTCTATAATAGAGACGATAAATAACCATTAAAAAATGGTGAAAGTTAGTGTAATTTTTTTATTTAATAGCTTTTTACACAACTAGTGTACTTTACTTTTCAATTCCATTACTGTTCTAACAAAAAAGAATACTGCTATAAGTAAAAATGTAACATTCTGTAATGCTGACTGTAATGTTTGCAAAGAAAAGAATAACGATGAATTAATTCACTGTTGGCCATGACGCAAAGATCTAAAAAATTCTTTACACAGAGTGAAAACAAATCTTCATATTTTCATTCAGGTATTTTTGGGATCAATATTTAAAGCATGTAGTTGCATATTGGATATGCTACTTTCTAAACATTTCAAAGTAATGTAGTCCTATTCTTTATCAAGATGGCTTTTTTAAAAAAATATTATATTTGTACTTTTGGTCACCATTACTTCCATCATATCTGGCTACATCACATTGCCTCGATCAGTTTCTCTAATTGTCAAGATACTAAGTTGCTTTGAAAAAGACTTGAAATCTTTAAAGTCATTATAATTCATTGGTATAACTCTCTCTATAGGGCTGTTTCCGTCACACTAATCAAATACTAGGGTGAAGCTGGGCAGGAATACATATGTCCCCTGCAGAAGAAATTGCACTATGAGCAGAATCACCCTCGTTGTGCCCATGTGAAGTTTCGAAATATCATAAAGATATTTCTTCTAATGAGAAAGAATAGAGCAACTCTCGTTACAGGTTGCGACCTCTGAAGAACCACACTTACTTATGGCCTTATTCCAGACAAAGTAGAAATCTTCTTTATTAGCAATATCGTAAATTGTCAAGTTTTTAATAACAATCGGCTTTTATAAAAAATTGGGCTTTCCTTTGAAATAGGCAGATATAAAACTTGCTGCACATCAACTATTCCATATAACATGCTTTTATCTTTTTGGGCTTCCTCTTTACATTTAGATTTAATTTTCCTGACAGCAGTTTTTTCTGCAATATGAGCATTGTCTTCCAAACTGTTTTTCGTCTCCTGTTCGAAAAGTTACACATAGTGAACATTGATCCCCCTTGGGTGACAGGAAAGATAAGTTTTTGAACAGACTTATCTGTTTTACGCCTTTACGTGAGAAACCATGTAGAGACTTTGGCAGATACGCCCTCAATTATTATATCGTTTGTGACGAAACTATAAGATATACAGTTGCGCCACTTCGTGAGATGAAAAGTGCACCCATGGAAAGCCTAGAACCGGCGTAACTCAATTTTGCATTTTTTGTTAGTTACGCCCATACGTGATAAGGGCGACGATATCATAGAAGACGTTAAAACGGTTTGATGCATATGGTTCAAACGGTTTGAAGCATATGCGTTAGACCTTTGTAACAGGTCATTTGGGCAATTATAGCCTGTGACATTATACGGAAATCTATTGTTAATGTTTGGTGTGAGGAAAATCATACTTAAAATATTGAAAATGGCATATCACAGTATTCACAATGAAGTGAAGTTTTCATTGCAGTATAAAATTTTATAGGGTGCAATTTGAAGTAGAAAAGTAGGAAGCGGTTCCTCTAAGGATACAATCAAGTAAGACTGCTTTCAGGGTGTAATCAGAGATGGTCTTCCACCATGTCTTTAGTTAATTATTATATCTTCTTAATTAACAGATATAATTTGTTAACGAAATTTCAGAACACACTAATATATATTTTAAATATCTTATGCCACCACAATTGTTCTTTTTCTTATTAGAATTGTTGTTTTATTATTTTTAATAAAGAAACTCATTGTGGTGTAAGATCTATGGATTTAAATTAGGGAAACCTTGCAACTGGCACTAACCTTCATGAATTTACACTGCATTTAAACTAGACGATTCTATACAATGTCCTAACTTACAGTGATCAGTGTGTAGTTGCTAGCAAAATAATTTATGTTATTAGTTTCCTCCACACAAATGTGGTGAAAGTGCTGCCAGTTTAGAGCAGTGTGTTCCCTAACCTAACACTATCTAGCTAGCATTTTTGTTGTTCTGAATGCCAAATCGGGCTTAAATTATTTGTTAAAACGGATTGTAGATGTTCAACAGCAATAATGTAAAATCAGTATATTTTTAAACTGATAGTAGTCAGCGGTTCTAAAATATTCTCTGTCTGTTTGTTTGCTAAAACTCAAAATAAGTATTTCCAATTTTGTGAGATCATAAATTGATAGTACAAAACTTAATGCTTAGATTTAGAGGTTACATTTAATTAATAATTTTTGTTCCGTAACAATATACATATTCTGTGCATACAGCACTTCAATGTATACTTTTAAAGTGTACATGCAAGCATATGCTTTTATTCAATGTTATTAAAAAAATATAAAATACCATTTAGTTATTTAGATGGAAATATTGGTGCAAGGTAATATTTGTCCTCAATTTCTCCCACTACCTCGACTGAACCATTTTACCTTTACTGTTTTCTTTAGTTTTCTGTTTTTAATTTCTTTACTTTTTTTAATCAAACCCAGGTGCCTGCTATTTCTTTGGCTTACGAAGAAGCCGAATCTGACATTATGAAGAGACCCCCGAGAGATCCTCAAAATGATAAACTTGTCAATGATAGGTGCAGTTTTTATTTTATTTATTTAAAATTTTGGGAACGGTGGTTGCCTACTAACAATAACAACTAACTTTATTTTGTAAAGTGTGTTTATTAATTATTGTACATATTGCAAATTGTTAATCCAGTCAATTTAGTGATTCACAGAATTAACTGCCTAAATTTAGAAATATACAAAAGTGAAAAATGTCGAGGAACGTGGTATATGACATGGAGCAGTTAATTCTCATTCAGTAATGTCTAAACTAAAATGACTGAACTATGGAATCTGGAATTACAAAAAATTTCGTTCTGATGCCTGTGGTTTTTATAAATGAACATAACTGCATGGAAAATATTACAAAATAACAATTATGTTTATAAGTAGTGTTAATTGCTATTTTTCATTGTGCAAAATGTTGTTTCATCATACTTGTATAAACATACTGACTTGTCTAAGTTGTGGGGTAAAATTATATGTTTTTTTCACATTTGTATAAACAAACTGACACATTTACACACACCCTTTCCCAATTCGCGTAGTCGCTTGCTTAGCACTTAGCCTTGTTCAGTCCTTAGTCTTAGAGTTTTAGTGCCCAAAATTACATGGACCGGAATGTCAAATACTTATTTATGTATATTTTATTATTTTTTAATAATAAATTCTATTTAAGTTTTGGTCCATGTAATAGTAATATAATAGTGGATGTGCCTTGTGAATTTTCATATAATTTGTACATTTAAATGTGTTTTCTTTATTGTTGGGTTGGATCATAATTGATAAGTAACGCATAAACTACACAGCAATTAAAGAAATGACCCATGCACTTTGAATTAGAATAAAAAAAATAAAAAATCGGCCACTAAAGAAAGACATAAGATTAGAAATAAATTTTAAACAATAGTTCACTGCAATTCAATTTTGACTTCAGAACTAGTTCACTAAAAACTTGATATTCTTGAAATACATAGAAATGTTACTCTAAAAAGTTTGTTATGATTAATCTTGAAACGTTTTTTTAATTAATAAATTAGGTGCGACATTGTGTTTATTTTGCAAATAATTTTATGTCAGTTTCTTATTTAATTTCTATGTCTTAGCAGCAATTTTTTCATTAAGCCTCCAATTGTGTGCTCAGCTATAAGCCAATCAAGTTTATTTTGCCAGTACGAGTGGACACTGCACAGAAGCTGCTATAACTTTTGATTAGACAATCTCAAATGAAAAAGCTAAAATACTTTTTAATCATATTAAAGAGTTATACAATATAATATTTTTGGATTATTTTGTTTAAACAACTATGTACTACTCGAATAATATATGTAGGGATTTCTCTTTATTAGTACTTATTTAAAATGCATCGTTTAATATTAAACAAATACAATTATTTTAATCATATATTCACGAAGCCCAACAACTTAATACAATTTTGATATTTCCAGTGACTACCATATTAATAATGAGAATAATTCCTTGAATGGAAAAATAATAAAACTTTTATTAAGTTTTCCAGCAACAATGATAACATTAATTTGTTACAAAAAAAGAGGTATTTCTCTTATAAGTCTTCTGAAGAACATGATTTGACTACTTACAATGCCTTGATAATATAAAATACCTTGGTAACTATTTCTTCGGCAGCATTTTCACTATATTAAGGTAAATAAGGATGACTCTTATGTAATACTACATATTCAATCTTTAATAATTTCTATAGCTGTATCTAAAAACTATTATTAGTAAGCTAGAGAGCATGATTATAGGGTGATTTTGCCATATAGCAGAAGACATGTTTTGCCGAAAAATGTATTTAAAAATATCCAATCGATTGCATAGCATGCATTTTCGTCAATTTGCTAAAATGCAAAAAATGGATTTATTGGGTTTAGCACGAATGCTCCTCAACTAACATGTAGAAATTATTTTCGGTTTGGTATAGAGTTCGCTGATATTGAATCTATTTAAATTTTAGTTGGATAGTATCATTTCATAATAGGGAGATTTTAGGCCATTTAAATTTGCTAATACGTTAAATGTAAAACGTTATGCTGAACATGCGCATTAGCTCGAAAATAATGGATTTCGGTATTAACGTTATGGCACGTTTTGAGTTTTTGAAACCATGTATTTCTTCTCATTAAGTTACATTTACTTTGAAAGATGTGGTGTTTGTTAATTTATCTGAAGTTTGTGCTATTATGGCAGAATTGGACAACTATGAATATTTCCTTTCAATCGTATAGATAATCACCAACACAGTGATATGAAAATTTTTTCTCTACGAGCAATATTACCAATTTTAGAAATGTGCCGATCGAATGCAATATACTCTTCGTTTTGTATTTGCGAAGAGTATAATAATAAACAAATATGAAAAAGTCAGGTTACATATACACCTTGTGACAAGAATAGCAATGTTGCCAAGGATTGATTTACATGCATCATTTTATTATATAATCATATATTATGAACACCATTAAAAAAATATATAAAAAGTGTACTAAATAGAGCCGGGAGTTATATACTTTAAATGTAACTATTAAGATATTCATAAATTAAATGTACAAATAGATAAGAGTGGTCTCTACTGGGCAGCCCTATAAAACATTAAACGTTATTAAGCGTACCTTATTCTAACTAAAATAAGGTAAAACTTTATCAGTTAATAACTTATTCAATTATTTTTGACCGACTGCACATGAGCAATATAAGGGATAACGTATAAAGTTGATAAATTAAGGGGCTTAAAAATTCTCTAATAAGCGAATTAAATGCCCTTGTAAATGGATGTAAATTTTAGTGTGTAAGTTATAAGATCAAAAAGTTTTCAAAACCACACTTTTAATGGAGAAATTCATCATTTGGTTACTATATACGTTGCAAAAAGTTTTATTGAAACCTGTTAGATGAAGAATTATTCCAGAATAAGGACCTTTTCTGCAGTGAACTATAAGTAAGAATAAATTTAAATACATTGCACTTTTTTTGAATAGCGGTAATAAAATAGTCTAATTAATGAAATCATACCAACAATAAAGAAAAATAAGCATAAATATAGCCATAAACACAGAAAATGAGCACATCAGAACTAGACTAGGCATTCAAGGAGCAGTGCTGGCATGTAAGTGTTTGCCCTTCATGGCCGTCCTTCTTGTGGTTTTGTTTTGACATGTATTTGTTTGGCCGAGTTCAGGTCCCCGCCATTTCACTGGCATACGAGGAGGCAGAATCAGATATAATGAAGCGAAGACCTAGAAATCCTTTCAGTGATAAACTCGTCAACGAAAGGTAATAGAATGTCTTCGTGTTCTCTTCTCTTTGGAGTGGACCAGTCGGTTCTCTCCACTGCCTCGAAAATGACTCGGCAGCATCTCTTTTTGTGTTTTCCTTTCTTTTTTTTTTTTTTTAGTTTCTCATATGCGAACTTCTGCTTTCCTTCGATCCAATATCACCAGCACTGGCACTTTATATGCTGCTTAGATAAGGATCCCATATTAGAACATGTTTGAGTTTTCTCTATCATAATACTGAATATTATGATACTTGTTTATATCAAATTTAGTTAGTCAACCTAAAGTACATTTGGTATTATAATGAAAGATGGCAACACTTAGTTATATTCAAATGATAGCTAGCAAATTAGTTTATGTCGTCGGTTGACCATCTGTATTCTTTATAAACAGGGTTATGATGAAATAAATTTTACTTAAAAATAATTATTTTTAATGTCGAATTAATACTCGCATTAAAAACAAAATGACATCTAATATTGGATCTTAACGCTATTTGCTTCTTTAAATATTTACTCTTCTTCTTTTCACCCACATTGTTAAACATTATATTTGTACTCGTTTTTCCCTTGTTGTCTTGTTAGGTTTTGTAACAAAAAAAAAAAAAATAGTAAGTTTAGCAGGTAAATTAAGCAGTAATACAATGTACTGCTATACCAATAGATCTCTTGTTTTGTTACAAAACCAGAACAATGTGAGTGGTTTTTGAAGGGTGGTTGCTCGTGCCGACGGTAAGTAGTTGCTTACATAATAGCTTTGGCTCTAAATTTTAAGAATTTCTCGTTCTCTGTCGAATACCATACATCGGATCAAATTTTTTTAAATGGTATTCCAACCTAAAACTATTGCTTTAATAAATCATGCTACCATGCACCTCATTGGCTCATTCATTTTGCACAAACGCTTCTCGGCGCCCTTTAAAATGCCACCGTCTCCTTATCCGTCCCTCTACACACTATTCTGGACAATCTAAATACTCAAAACTTGTGCATGCAATTTTTTTCCACTACTACTAACTGTGTGTATTGCGCCGCTGCCTACGCCGGCCTCCTTCTATATAGGTGCCTGCTATTTCTCTGGCTTATGAGGCCCCGGAGTCCGACATTATGAAAAGACAGCCTCGCGACCCCTATAGGGACAACCTGGTTAACCGCAGGTGGGTCACTGCAGAGGTGTCGTGATGGCTTGGCACCACACAACAACTACCTCGGCACTCGCAGAACTACCGTGTACCACTCACGATTTACCTCGTGTCTTATCACATGCACTTCTTATTTTTGTTTATTGCAACAAAGTAAACTATGAATTGCAGGCAGACTTTAAAAACTTCAAAGATACGTCAAGGTTTAAGGCATATTCCCACTTGTATATTTTCATACAGTATGTCTTGACAAATGTGGCAGTTCTTGAGGCAAGGATGTAAAACTACATGACCATTCACACCTATGCAATTCTTCATGTTTAGAATTTACATTTTATTTGGAAATTCATCTTTTGGAAGCATCCTATTTAGGTAGTGGTAACAATATTCTTTTAGTTTAACTATTATATTTGTTTGAAGTAAGAAATTATTGACATACATATTTACATACCTTGCAACTTATCATCAACCTCATAGGCAAATCATGACTTGATAATTAGAATTACTTCACACCATTGTTATCAGTTCTAAAGTAGACTGAAGCCTTAATAGTCGCATCAATGCAGATTTTTACTGGGGAATCCACGTGAGTAGAATCGATTTTGATGAAACTTTTTTGGAAGTGTTTATTTTATGACATTATTTAAAATCATAAACATTCCGGCTGTCAGACTCAAGTATTTGTATTGTTTAAACAATTACAAAAAATTGATGTTTAATCAAAGGTTAATTTCTGATGAGAATTTAGTATTAGTGATAATATTTTAGTAAAGAAACCAAGAAAATTTTCGTTGGAAAATATTAGTTTAATGATGGAAAAGGTGAGATTATATTTGATTTATCATTAGTGTATGTTAAGAATAATTGAATGATATGGATTTACATATGTTTATTAATTTAAAAGAAATAAGCTGTCATTATGATTTGTCATAATAATATGCTGTAAATTCTATTTTTTCGAAATTCTCAACATGCTTGCTTTATTTTTCATTTTACGAGACATTTATTATTGCTAATTGTTAAAATTGTTTTCTGTTTTACAAATATTATTCAATTTCGAATAAATATTCTGTGAATATTTGGAACATATTGACCTGACAATTCTGATAGCTTTAGTGCTTTAAGTACAGGACTTTCAATTCTAGAGTAGTCTGTTCCCCGGATTTTCTGGGTGTCAGCGGCACGTTGTCCGTTTTAAAGCAAATTTTATTCCGAAATTTCCAATACGCTCGCGCTGCGTATAAAATAATAAACGTTTGTTGTTTTGCAGATAATTATTCAATCTTAACTAGTGTGCTTAGTTGAGACATATTGACCTAACGAAGTACAGTATTTTCAATTCTAGAGCAATTTTTTCTCCGCATTTTCCGCGCGCCAACAAAGATCGTTTGGTGAACACATATTTGTTCAAAATATTCATTGAATTTCCGACCCCTAAAATTATCTAGATTTAATTTTTCCGAAAAAAATTATCAACCACAAATTTCGTGTTTCGGGAAGAATTTTTATAAATTGTTTAAAAAATTTGCTAATTTAACTTTATATTTTGTAACTCAATTGTAAAAACCGCTGCCTAAGGAATCACTATTTCCACATCCAGGTTTCCCATTTGTCTCCTAAACGGAAAGCATCACTTGATATTATATCTGCACTCCAGTATGTGGAAATCACTTCAATATCTTTTCAAATGACCGACGTTTCATGGGGCGGGGGGCCAAATATTTTTTTGAAAACTTTTGCTCTCGTACATACTAAATCACGATTTTATTTTGTTAACTCCTTTAATAATGGAATGGGGTGGAGGTGGGAAAAGAGTACCCCCATATTGCCCCCAACCCTTCAATGGAATAATCTCAAAATATAATCTAGTTCCAGATCTCGTTGTAATACATACATGTACCAAATTTCAAATCAATATCTTTATTTTAATGTGTTATCCCCTTTAATAATTAAGTGTGGGTTTTGTTGGGGGGTGGAAAATGTCATGAAAAAATTTGAGACCTTTGCTTCTAGTATACACCAAATCCCAAGTTTCAGAACTCTTACTTGCTTTACTTATTTACCCATATTTACCCTCATTTACCCTCATTTACCCCCAACTCTTCAAGGGAATCGTCTCAAAATATAATTTTTCCAGGTCTCGTTATAATACATTAGTGTATAAAATTTCAAGACAATATTTTATACCGTTCCAAAGAAAACGTGTACACAAAAAAAGTTACAGACCTACCGACAGACACAATTTTTTCGCTCAAATTTAAAATCTCGACATTTCATAAAATTCCAAACCTATTTCAACAGGAAAAGATTTTTGAAGTTTTTTTTATAATTTGTATAAAATTACTCACAATCACAGTTAATCTAATATTTTAGTAATTATATAAAATAGTATATTAAAGTATAAGTGGATATTAAGGTCTTTAAAACATGCGCGATTTTTCGAGCACGACGGCGCAGCCGTACTTTAAATAAGCAAAATAGGGTACCTACCAATAAAAAAAAAATAATAAAAAGTATTAAGATTCGTGCAAAATTGTGGAATTTGTTTTAGGAAAATCTCAATTCTGACTAGAAATTCATAATTAATGACACTTCGATGGTAATATTTTGTCCTCGAAATGCGGACTTAATGTATGAAATATCCTAATTATACAAATTTATGTTTAAATTCAAAATTAGAGTTCAAGAAATTTAATTCGGCTATTGGAAAGTTTCTGGTTTCAAATAATGTGGTATAACAAATGTTTTTAAAAAAACATTGAAATTGGTTCTACTCTTGTGGGTTCCAAAGTTTTGAAGATATTTTGGTTCCATTGACTCACACTAAGTTGCCCCTCCCCCTCCTTCGCTCTCTCTTACAAAAACGACCCAAAAATTTGAAACGATGATACTAGAAATTTTTGAGCTTATCAGCAGCAAATAGGTTTGACTTGGATAACTTAAACAGTTCTTAAGATCACATTTTAAATATATTTTTTATTATTTATTTAGGGTAAATTAGTAGAACTTTTCTACACAACACTATATATGAACGTGAATGTGCTTTACCAATTTTTTTTATTCTGATACCTCGAAACTCAAAGAATACATTATGTAATGTTGTGCAAGGTTAATTATTTTTGTATTTTAACACACACCCCCTCCCTTGAAATATGCTGTGTCTGCCCCTGGTATTCGGTTGTCAACAAGTGTTTCTAAACATTGTTTAAAAAATACAGCATACACATGAGAAAGAATAAGTGTGAACTGCCACATCATAAGTTTAAGCATGAATTTATACAATAGGGAACAGTCTTTGACATACCTTACATAAAAATGTTTAAAATTTCGATTTTGTCATCCAAATATTAAATATACAATAAGTGTGTACTCGAATGAGGTACCGCATAATGTTTAATTAACGATACAGTTTGATGAACAGTAAAATCAATTGGCATAAATGTCCAGCATTTTCACATTATAACAGCACTGGTTTTTGTCAGAATAACTTGAAAAGAAAATCATTCATTCGTTAAAACGAAAAATATTGATAACTGATTAACTCTAAGCTCTCTGTATTTTGCAAGATGAATAGACTTTTTACGAAACGGCTATATTTTCTGATTTGCTTGTTGAAATTAAATTTTCAGATATCTGCTCTTAATTAAAAACTGTTGTTATTTTATGTGTTTCCCTTTAAATGATAACTTTAATGTTTTATTACGATTTTGGTCAATATCTGTGGACTGAACTAGTCCAGTAAATAGTTATTTATCAAGTTAGGTATATGAAGAACCATTATGTGAGAACACACTTTGTATATAGAAACCAAGATAATAAAGAAATTTTAATACGAAAAATAATCTAATGATAAATATTAATAGTATTACAATCTTCTAGTTTAAGTTCTAAAGAAGGAAACTCATCTCAATTTACTGCACATCTCTTGTCAACATTTCAGGACAATATATATTCATTATTGAAGATGAACATTTGAGAGTTCTGGTATTTCATATAACACGACATACTATATCCAAAATTAGTAATTAATTCAAATAAATTATGCCTATATTTTACAGTCACTCAAATACAAAATACAAATACATATAGATAGTTTGTTTTGGCAAATGTATCTGTTTAGTTTTTTAAATTTAAATGTTTTTACCATGTTTTTATATAGCATACATATTTTTTGCTTTGTAATATAATAAACAATTCTTTACCAAAATTTAATAGTATATTTACGGTTTCTCATACTAATTCTATTAGATTCTTTGTAGTTTAGTAAGTTTTTATATTATCTGTACACAAAATTTGCCGAGGTATAGTTTGTGTTGTATCTAGATTACTGTAGTGCTGTTTTAGATGATATTCTATTTAGTTCTCTTGATTTATTTCTGTGTTATTAATACACAGTGTCTGCCTTCAATATAGACTTTTATTTTATTATTACTAGAAATTATATAGTTATATTAGTAATAATGTGTAGAGGTTTTCTTTGGCATGCATATAAACCTTACTATTTATCCTGAAACTTGGTATGCTTCTTTGAAAAAAAAACTACACCTACTACTAAGTATTATAACTAGAATATATTATTTAGCTGTTTTATATTTAACAATCTTAAAATATTATCTCAATAGAAACAAATGATGATTTTGATATAAGTGTAGCTTTAAGATATGAATTCCTAAATATCTGTGACATTTTGCACTGATACTGTAATTTCAAAAATAAATTTTTAGTTTTAAACTAATAGAACCTGTAGCGAAACGATGTTTCCCATTTATTGGCAGCAAAAGGTTATATGGAAGAATGTTGATAATTTTTAAAATAACTTCTGCAATATTTTTAGAAATATTTTGTAATAGATTTGATGTTTTTCTTAGAAGTCAGTATCGACTAGTTTAATGAATATCTCTGCTATTAAACCAAAATGATCAGTAATTATACAAAAAAATGTATTACTGATGTATATTTTGACTATTTTGATATTGTGGTACAATCATATACTTATAGTAATTGAAAATATTTATTATTCCTACTCAATACTCTCGTTCTCTTCTTAGATTCAATGTGGTATATGAAAGAGAAATTTGTTTTGAGGTTGTTAAATATAAGGTTTATATTAGTTATCGCTGTTTTACATTTTATTAACAAGAAGCATAAGATTACATTTGGCTAAAGTTAGTTTCTTAATTTGTAGGTAGTGTTATCTTGTATTATTTCTTTTAAAAGTCTCTTAAAATACTAATAGTTTTATTAACAGTTTTTAATACTAATCTGACTTACTTAATGCTTTATTTTTTCTGTAATTTAAAATTAACCTCTAACAGTGATAATGTAAGTAAAAACAGATTATTAAATCCATACAAAGAACCATACATGCATCCTTGCTGATATTCTCCTCTACCCTGTAAAGCAGAAGTACCGCTTGCTACCAGACTGTGTCGTTTTATGAATTTTCTCCAAATGATCTCATTTTCAGTTCTTTTGAAATATGTGGTAAAACGACACATCTGTTGTACCAGTAATGCATGCTTACTAAAACTGTTATTAAATGTTATAAATGTCAGCATGATTTCATGGGATGTATTTGGTCGTAAGTATTTACAATTTTTAAGCAAATATTTATTGTTATAAAACTGCTAATAACAAAGGAGCTTGTTCCAAAATTTGCTTAAAAGTTGGTGTTAATACCCTGTAAACATATTCTTATAAAACTATCTGTATAGGTTAATATCCATGGCGTATGGTCAAATTGGTATGATCCAAGCAGCTGCAGGGTTCTTCGTCTATTTCGTTATCATGGCTGAAAATGGTTTTCTTCCAATGAGTTTGTTTGGGATCCGTAAGCAGTGGGATTCGAAGGCTGTCAATGACCTTACTGACTCCTATGGCCAAGAATGGGTGAGTCAACTTATGCTTATGATTGTTGCCGAAAAGGGATTTACTGTTGCAAGGGAAGTACATGTATATGTATAGTTGAAGAAATACATATAGTAAAACGGAGGAACATGGATAACAGTGAGGGCCTTTGTCGGTGTCCTTTGTCAGCTTAAAGCTGTATTATCGGCATGCTTTTCGATGGCCCGCCGTACTCCACTGTCTGCTCTACAATATCCCTTGCCAATACTATAACCAGTGGTTGTAGCATATAGTAATTCATGATCGAACCGAATGTAGTATACTGCGATTTTTGGTGTGTGTCACTCTTTGCAATACAGGAGCTAGCACGCAATTACCTGCTACATTTTCATGAGACTGAGCATGGCGGCCAATGAAATTGATATGAGGATATTTCCTATGAACGGAAACTGTATTAGAAACTCAATGTTTTATAATTGATATAGTGATATTTATATCAAGTTTTTTTTTATCGATTACTTTTTTATACAAAAAGTCCATATGGAAATCTTTTTTATTCTATTGTTTTTTTTAAACGGGTTTTAGCATGATTAGTAACCACAAAATTGTCAAGAATATTTGTTGTCCTAATTATGACATCTCCAAAAATATCATTACAAATTTTTCATGATAATTGGCTTAAATATTAAAGAAATTATTGTTCATTTAAATCAAATTTAGATCACATAAATAGAACTCAAAATTCTTATTATAATTACTTCAAAAACCTTAAATATGAATAATACAGATTTATTTAAAAACTTTAAGCCATGTTTGCCATCTATAGTCTCTTAAATTGAATAATAATAATAATAATTTATTGCACTTAATACAGACATTACAGACAGTTGTATAAGCCAGTCAACAGAATGAAGAAAAAATATAATGTACTCATATTACTAATTACTTATAGGTACTGTATACAAGTTAAAATATCGCAATAAAAGAAAAAATCTTAAAAATAGTTGTTACAATTAAAACTTACTATTTTGTAGTTTAAAATACTTACAGCAATAATAATAAAATAAAAAATACAAAAAGAAACAAATAAGGAGACTATACCAATATTGCTATTCAATCCTATTATTTAAAAACTCATTAACTGTGTAGGGTTCTAATTCACAAAGTAATGATAGAAATGGTTTTTTTATTTTATTAAATGGTTCATTGACTTTTATATCATTTGGAAGATGGTTGCAGAGTTTTATACAGACATATAATGGGCTACTTTCGGTAAGTGAGAGCCAATGGTTAGGATAGGTGTACCCCTCATCATGTCTAGTGTTATACATCGGGTTCATAAGGTGTATTTGAAAATCGTCTCTATTGTTATATAGAAATTTAATACATTCATATATGTATAAGCCACTAAGGGTTAAAAAGCCAAGGTTCCTAAAATGTCCTCGGCATGACAGGAGTATCAAGCCTCTGATTAGTTTTGAAAAATACTGCATTAGTTTTATTCTGATTTAATATTTGTTGCACCAGGTTTCCATATCCTGCATAATGCGTGTACCATCAGCAACTAAGTCAATAAATGATTCATGATTTTTTATGATTATATTCGTGTCATCTGCATAGTTGATTGGGGAGATTTTTTCACTGCTAAGTGTGTGAATATCATTAATGAATATCAAGAAGAGTAATGGTCCTAATGTGCTCCCCTGTGGGACTCCCCTGGTTACATTCAGCGCTTCTGAACTTATGTAATTACCATTATTAATATCAAGCATTTTTACTGCGTGTTTTCTCAATACAACATTTCTGTATGTCTTCGTTCTCTTTCCATATATATTATTGGCCTATTGAAATGATTTGGTTAAAATTATCAGCTGTGCCCCTATTTGTTCTATTTTCGCCATGAATTAAAATAATTTCAATTTCTTCTTCGTTACTAAGCATTTTTTAAATAATCAACGGCAACAGAAACATTTGATTTTATTGTAGACATTAATAAAGTATCAATACGTCAAAAGCTAGCATTTGTTTTCAAAACTTACTTGATTACCTAGCAAGAGTTATTAAATAAATCAGTATTATTTACTTTTAAGGTTTTTGAGGTAAATTTTAACAGGAATTTTGAGTTTTATTTATGAGATCTAAATTAAATTTAAATGAACAATCGTTTCTTTAATATTTAAGCCGATTATGATGCAAAATTCCACAGTAAGGACTCAGAATTACTGAAAATAGTTCAAGATTGTTCTGTTGTTTTTGTAAAAAATTATTGGGTTATTATCAATTACATTTAAAAGAGAAATGCAACACTTATGTACTTTTTTCATTGAAATATTTCATATTAACTCAACTGTAAACAACAAATTAAAAAAAAAATTAAATGTTACGTATTTTTGGAAAAAAATGAAAAGCTAAAACATTGAAATTTCGTAACCAAGCTTCAGATTTAGATTCTTAATGTAATTACAAACAACGTTTCCTTATGGTACTTTTCCATTTTTTATGTATAAGGGCACTTCAGATCTTTTTAAAATTTCTAATGACATTTTGGAGATGTCATGGTTATGACATCACAAATATTTTTGGCAATTTTGTGAAACCCATTAAAAAAAGCAATTGAATAAAAAAGTTTTCCATATCGTGCAGACTTTTTGGCGCACACTGTATATGTAGTGTATACAAAAATTCGATTGGCATACATTCCAGTTAGTGGAGGTTCAGATGCAGAAATTCTGAACCTGCAAGCTATTTCACTGAGTATAACAAACAATTATCATGATATTTTTTAATTGGTTTATTGCCACATAGTGATTACGACAATATGATTGGAATATGTCCCGGTTAATGGAGGAGTCTGCGAGGCATACATTCTAAACCTGGCTCTTAAGCCATGACTAATAAGTTTCAAACTGATCTTTTTTACTTATTAATTATTCCCAAAGGGGAAAAAATAATGTTGGCATACATTTTTGGTAGTGATGAATCATGATATAGACCTCTGAGGTTGTAAAGAAATTCATTTTAAATTCATCAAGTTACTAATACGAGGGAAGTAAAATGTGGTACAATTTATATTATAAATATTATACTTGTTTTACTTTGTATGACCTAAGTATATTATATATATTTTTCTACATAATAATTATTAGCATTTCTTTTGGTGAAATATCATGCCTATAATTCACTGTAGTGCTGTAAAATTTAAGTCTAGTTTATTTGTTTAATAGGTGTAGAAAAAGCATAGTATTACATTCGCAATTATGACCATTATTCACTCAGAAGATTTGCGCCACTCGCCTTCGGCTCATGTGCTCAAACATCATCTTCGTGAATAATGGCCAGCATAATGGCTCATATAATAATATACTATTAATTTTCATTAATATCTCCTCTGTTTTTCCAGACTTACCGTGACAGGAAAACATTGGAGTACACTTGCCATACTGCTTTCTTCGTGTCGATTGTTGTGGTGCAATGGGCTGATTTGATCATCTGTAAGACTCGTCGAAACTCAATCGTCCATCAAGGAATGAGGAATTGGGCTCTGAACTTCGGTCTCATATTTGAGACTGCTTTGGCTGCTTTCCTATCTTACACACCTGGTATGGACAAAGGATTACGTATGTTCCCGCTAAAGTAAGTAATCACATTGAAACTTAGAAGTCTTTTTCTGGCATAAATTTTTACGATAACGAATTCCTAGATTGACTCTAATGCTGACAGTCAACGATTAAATTAGATACCAATACATTATTTGAAAAAATAGTTTATGAATAAAATGATTTTTTAAAACAATGTATAGACAAAGCAGTGACCGTTCATAATGCTACCTGAAAAGAGACGGTATGAGACGTGATCAATAGTGTTTCTAGTGCAATGCAGGTTTTCACGGCCGTTGTCCAATGATGTAGTTTCTTCCGGGTTTTGCCGCGGTCGTCGAACTTGACTTGACGTTTCGCTGATCATGCTGTCAGCTTCTTCAGAAGGATTCCAAAGACTGAAGTTGTTGAGTTCTGCTCCTCGTTATATACCTAGGCGCTGCTACGCTTGGTTGCACATTCGTCATGCTCCGTTGATCGTGACCGATTACATTACTGGTACTTGGCAAAGCTAGTCTCCATGTATTGCTTAGTCGATACCCATCTTCTCTGTTGAAGTTGTTCTTATTTTTCATAATTTCCAGTGATTCCCTAATAATTCTTGGGTAATAACGTGCACTTCTGTCCAATATTCTAACGTTCTCGTATTCGATCTTATGGTTCTCATTATGATGAACATGTTCTGCTACAGCCGACTTATCTGTGTATCCGAGCCTAGTATATCTCTGATGTTCCTTGATTCTGCACTGGATACTGCGCCCTGTTTGTCCGATGTAACTTTTTCCGCATATACAGTCCAACTGGTAAACACCTTTCGTCAACAGTTTAGGGATGGGGTCCTTGTTTGAGGGAAGCAACTGTTGTATTTTCTTCACTGTTCGAAAACGTACACCTATTTTCTTTTTTGATAAAATTCTTCTTAGCCTATCCGTGACTCCGGCGACGAATGGTAAGCACGCATATGTTGTAGGTTGTTCCTTTTCTTCAGTTATTGTTCTTATCTGTCTGTTAATAATTCGTTGCATATCTCTTTGCTTGTAACCATTCTTTTCTAGTGCTTGTTGGACGTTTTTAAGTTCCTCGGGTTTGTTCTTTTCGTCACATATTGTTGCAGCTCTGTGGAACAAAGTTCTTATCAGCGACATCTTTTGTTGTGGATGGTGGTGTGATGTAGCATGCAGGTAACGATCAGTATGCGTTTTCTTCCTATAAACTCCATGGGCCAGTTTACCATTGTTTGAACGGTTCACCAATACATCTAAGAAAGGCAAACCTCCCTCTTGTTCGGTCTCCATCGTAAACTTGATGTTTGGATGACGATTGTTTAAATGATCGAAGAAGATAGCTAACGAAGATTCTCCATGGGGCCATATAATGAAAGTGTCGTCTACGTAGCGTAGCCAACATTTCGGTTTCTTCTCGCTGTAGCGTATAGCTTCTTCTTCAAATTCTTCCATGAATATGTTGGCGATGACTGGTGAAAGTGGTGATCCCATAGCTGCTCCATACTTCTGCTCGTAGAAATCGCCATCCCACAGAAAATATGTCGCCGATAGGCACACGCGGACCAGATCCGGGATGTCTTCTCTTAGTCCTTTGGGTATAAGTTTACGCCGTATCAGGTCAACAGTTTCATCAATCGGTACGTTCGTGAACAAAGATTCTACGTCGAAGCTAACCATGATGTCTTCATTCGTTACTTCTAAACCCTCTAGAATTCCCACGAAGTGTCCTGAGTTCTTCACGTAGCTACTTGTCTTGCCTACATAGGGTTGCAGTATATTAGCGACATATCTAGCCAATTCATAGGTTGGTGATCCACATGTGCTGACAATAGGTCTCAAAGGATTTCCAGGTTTGTGAATTTTCGGTAGTCCGTATAATCGTGGTGGAATGGATTCACTCGGAAGTAGGCGACGATGTTCTTCTACTGGGATCAACGATTTCGTAATAGCTGCTCTCGTTTGCCTTTCGATTCTTGGGGTAGGATCCTTCTTAAGCTTTGTATAGTATTCTGGAGCCAATAAAGAGTTCAATTTATCTTGATACTCTTCCTTCCTCATCACAACTGTTGCGTTACCTTTGTCTGCTTTTAACACGATGATGTCTTGGCTGTTACGAATCTCCCCAAGTGCCTTCTCCTCCTCTCTCGTGATGTTCCTCCTGGGTGGTTTAGATTTCCTCAGTATAAGTGCCGTCTCATGTCTTACTTCCTCTGCTTCCTCAACTGCCAATCCTCTAATGGCGTTTTCCACTTCGGCGATAATATCTTCTTTGGGTACTTTATTAGGTGCTACAGCAAAGTTCATGCCTTTCGCTAACACAGATGTCCATTCCTCTGGTAGTGGTTGGTCTGTTAGATTCACTACGGTTTTCTTGACGTCCAGTTCTGGTTTATTGGGCGTTATTCTCTTTTCTTGTAGTTTCTCAAACTTCTTGGTCTGCTTCTTCGTTGTCCTTTCTTGTTGAAGTTCTGCTTGCTCGTAGGTAATACGGTCGACTAACCTCCACAGATCCTCGTTTAGTGTGGCCGACAACTCCAGGTGTAAGTTGTATAATTCTAAGGACACTGTGTGTAGTTGATGATATGTGTACCTCACTCTCTCTCTGGTCAATGCTTGTTCTGTTCTGCCGATTATCCTTAGGGCGGCGGCAAGAATCGAAAGGCAAACGAGAGCAGCTATTACGAAATCGTTGATCCCAGTAGAAGAACATCGTCGCCTACTTCCGAGTGAATCCATTCCACCACGATTATACGGACTACCGAAAATTCACAAACCTGGAAATCCTTTGAGACCTATTGTCAGCACATGTGGATCACCAACCTATGAATTGGCTAGATATGTCGCTAATATACTGCAACCCTATGTAGGCAAGACAAGTAGCTACGTGAAGAACTCAGGACACTTCGTGGGAATTCTAGAGGGTTTAGAAGTAACGAATGAAGACATCATGGTTAGCTTCGACGTAGAATCTTTGTTCACGAACGTACCGATTGATGAAACTGTTGACCTGATACGGCGTAAACTTATACCCAAAGGACTAAGAGAAGACATCCCGGATCTGGTCCGCGTGTGCCTATCGGCGACATATTTTCTGTGGGATGGCGATTTCTACGAGCAGAAGTATGGAGCAGCTATGGGATCACCACTTTCACCAGTCATCGCCAACATATTCATGGAAGAATTTGAAGAAGAAGCTATACGCTACAGCGAGAAGAAACCGAAATGTTGGCTACGCTACGTAGACGACACTTTCATTATATGGCCCCATGGAGAATCTTCGTTAGCTATCTTCTTCGATCATTTAAACAATCGTCATCCAAACATCAAGTTTACGATGGAGACCGAACAAGAGGGAGGTTTGCCTTTCTTAGATGTATTGGTGAACCGTTCAAACAATGGTAAACTGGCCCATGGAGTTTATAGGAAGAAAACGCATACTGATCGTTACCTGCATGCTACATCACACCACCATCCACAACAAAAGATGTCGCTGATAAGAACTTTGTTCCACAGAGCTGCAACAATATGTGACGAAAAGAACAAACCCGAGGAACTTAAAAACGTCCAACAAGCACTAGAAAAGAATGGTTACAAGCAAAGAGATATGCAACGAATTATTAACAGACAGATAAGAACAATAACTGAAGAAAAGGAACAACCTACAACATATGCGTGCTTACCATTCGTCGCCGGAGTCACGGATAGGCTAAGAAGAATTTTATCAAAAAAGAAAATAGGTGTACGTTTTCGAACAGTGAAGAAAATACAACAGTTGCTTCCCTCAAACAAGGACCCCATCCCTAAACTGTTGACGAAAGGTGTTTACCAGTTGGACTGTATATGCGGAAAAAGTTACATCGGACAAACAGGGCGCAGTATCCAGTGCAGAATCAAGGAACATCAGAGATATACTAGGCTCGGATACACAGATAAGTCGGCTGTAGCAGAACATGTTCATCATAATGAGAACCATAAGATCGAATACGAGAACGTTAGAATATTGGACAGAAGTGCACGTTATTACCCAAGAATTATTAGGGAATCACTGGAAATTATGAAAAATAAGAACAACTTCAACAGAGAAGATGGGTATCGACTAAGCAATACATGGAGACTAGCTTTGCCACGTACCAGTAATGTAATCGGTCACGATCAACGGAGCATGACGAATGTGCAACCAAGCGTAGCAGCGCCTAGGTATATAACGAGGAGCAGAACTCAACAACTTCAGTCTTTGGAATCCTTCTGAAGAAGCTGACAGCATGATCAGCGAAACGTCAAGTCAAGTTCGACGACCGCGGCAAAACCCGGAAGAAACTACATCAATAGTGTTTCTGTCCCGGGAATCCCGGGACGGGATTTCCCGGGAATTATGTCACTTTTTATCGTTCCCGTTCCCGGGAATTAACACTCAGGATTTCCGGACCCGTGGAAATAAAAATAAGTTTTAAAAATATTAAATTTGGTGCTCCGAAATTTTACCGAGCGTGCTCGTCGGACGGCATTTATGTTTTATTTGGTTATTGTATTATTTGCTGTAGTTAGTGTTGTTGTGTCTTTTTAATTATAAATAAAACAAAACTGACGGATTTATTTTTTGACCAAAGGAAGAAAAGAAAAAAACATTTTAAAAAATCGGTAAAGGTATTTACACAGAACTTCCCTCGTTATTTGTGCATGACGGTCACTCTAAAAAATGATTAATTATGAAATGACATTGGGAATAATAATGGAAATATAGTTATTGCTATTATTACAAAGAAAACCTGATAACTTTTGGTCAAAAAAATATACAGAATGCTCACCCAACAGCAAAAGTTCAATACTAAATAACAAGTGCCAAATATGGAAGGCTTGCGCAAATACCTTTACAAGTGTCCAACACGACTGAATTATTTCTTGAAATGACCACCCTGTACATTTTTCAATTAAAGTATAATAGGTGCATATGCCAGATATTATTGCCGTCTGTCACACTTTCAATCCCACATTTACGTAATGGAGTGGAAATATAGTGGTGGTAAAAAAAAATTCATTTTTTCTTTAATTTTTCAAAAATGTTGCTAAAAAATTTTCAATATTTTCTTCTTCTGAAATAGGTTTAGAATGTCATGAAACGTAGAAATTTTCAAAAAGAAATGTTCCATCTATTTTAGTGGTAAAAATTTTTTCAAAAATGTTGGTGAAAAATTTTCAACATTTTTTTTCTGAAATAGGTTTAGAATGTCATGAAACGTGAATCTTTTAAATTTGAGCAAAAAAAAACAATTCCATCGATTCCAGTGTTAAATTTTTTTCCAAAATGGTAAAAAAATGTTGCAAATTTTGTCTCCGAAATGGGTTTGGAATGTCATGAAACGTGGAAATTTTAAATTTGAGCAAAAAAAATTTTTCGTCTATTCTGTAGTAATGAAATGAATTAAAAATGTTTTATTTATTTTTTTTTAATTTTTCAAAAACATTTTCAAATTTCTCTGAATAGTTTTAGAATGCCAATGAAACGTGGACATTTTATATATGAACAAAGAAAAAAAATAGATATTTTAGTGTTAAAATTTTTTCAAAAATGGTAAAATAATTTTCTAATATTTTTAAAAATAGATTTAGAACGCAATGAAAAATAAAAAATTTAAATTTGAAAAAGAAAAAAAAATTCCATCTATTTTAGTGGTAAAATATTTTTCAAAAATGGTGAAAGAAAATTGCAATTTTTTTTTTTATGTAGGTTTAGAATTTCATGAAACGTGGAAATTTTAAATTTAAACAAAGAAAAAAAAATTTTCCAATTTTTTTTTTTCAGAAATAGATTTAGCGTGTCGTGAAACGTGGAAATTATAAATTTGAGCAAAAAACATTTTTTTTCATTATTTCATTCATTTAGACGGTTCACCCTGTATATTTTCCAGTGAAAGTTTAACCATTTCTTCACTGACAGTAGCGTCAACTACGTACCAAATTTGACTGCTCTCCGTCAAGTAGTTTTTTTAGTTAATGCACCAACACACAGACAGACAGACTGACGAAATTGAAAAACCTATATTTTCGTAATCTACGTGTTCTGAAACGTCAAAATCCGACAAAATCTCGGAGGGTGATTTTTTCTCGAATACAATACTCCCCTTCGGTATGTGAGGGAAGTAAAATGAATATTTGAATGATGTGACACTTTGAAAGAAAAAAATTTGTTTTTCTGAGGGTGATTTTTTCTCGAATACAATACTTCCCTTCGGTATGAGAGGGAAGTAAAATGAATATTTGAATGATGTGAATTTTGAAAGAAAAAAATTTGTGTTTTTCAAGAAATATATGAAAAATTTATTATTTCCCGGGATTCCCGGGAACGACAAATTCTATTTCCCGATTCCCGGGAATGAAAAAAAGTCGGGAAATCAGAAACCCTAGTGATCAAGTTAGTAATATAGTAGTACACCCATCTTAAAGGTGCAGACTAATAATGTAGTTTGAACTTTTAAATAGTATACAAAATTTTCTGATATTGGATGACTTAGGTCAATCACCAAAAGCTACCCCTTTATGTTAGTCTGCCAGAGATTTACAGCAGTCTAGAGGGTGACACCAAGTTTCTCTATCACTACTAACTCCTCACTATCTCCCTATATAAGTATGATTCTAAACTCTTCTCGTGTAGGTAGGTAAAAATTTGCAATCAGAAGTTGTTTTATTTTGCATTTTCAGCTATAGCATTAAAAAAATGCTGGGTCTTTTACTACTACATTATTGATTTAATCATGTTTTATCCTAACATCTACTCAGGTAGTATACTGAGCGTTAATTTCTTGGACTAATAGGTGTGTCTAAAAATTATCAGTAATTAGGAAATCAGTATTTCTAAACATAGTTGGAAAGATATTAAAATGCCCCAAAAACAAATCTACTCATAATAATCCATTCTATAGAAGTCGGGGGAAGGATTGCTAGAATAATTTTTTAATATTTGTAACGAATTTCAAACGGCCCCTTTAAACAGCCATATTAATAGTAGCTCTGTTGTCAGGGGTTTTAAGGCGTTACTAAATGTTATATGGCTGAATTTTTCGGAATAAGTAGTTTTGTTGGTGTAGAATATAAAAAAACAATTTACAGCTGTAAGGTGCCGGTGACCCCTAAAAAAAACGAAAACATTGACCGAAATTCGGTATTTAAAGAATGGAACTTGGCGACACATAAATACGGCTCGCGAAGCGTGCGCGGTCTCGAACGCACTGCACTAAATTTGTTGTAACTTTTGAACTAATTAATGAAATTGAGCTCAACAAAGCTTAAATGAAACGAGAAACATGTGGCTATTCGAATATAAAAATGAATGTATGTAGGAATAGTACATATATGAAGTCGGAACATAAAGAGATTTTCGATGAAATCGGTAAAAGCTCCACCATTTCTACAATTTTTAAGATAAAAGTCTGAAACTTTCACATATTAAACAAAAAAATCTGGAACCAACATTTTTGATCGTACAGAAAAACTTCATATACGTTGATGTGTAATTTCCCCTCTGTCGCCTAGTGCTATTAGGTTTTTGATATATATTTTTTATTGGCCAAAAACCGAATTTCGGCCAATATTTTCGATTCTTTCTAGGGGTCGCCGGCACCTTACAGCTGTAAACTTTTTTTAGTCTTATTCTACACCAACTAATTATTCTGAAAAATTCAGCCATATAACATTTAGTGACCGATTCTTATCAATTTTTGTCTCTGACAACTGGGCTGTAGTGGGCTATTTCAGTAAAAAAAATTTATTGTATTTTTGGCAAGCACTCAAAATAACCATTTTTTTAATTTATGCATTAATTCACAAAAGAAATATGAAAAGTGTGAAATTTAACATTCCCTTTAAATGCCAAGTTGGATGACATCACAACAACTATTTTTATTTTACAATGTTGCTGGCTTAATTGTTGACAGTTGTCATTTTAGGTATATCTGATGACATATGTGACAGTTAGGTTAGGATATCTAGTCCTTATACTGTTCGTAATATTTAAATGTAATTTTCTTGTTCATGTCGCAAATAGGCTTCGTAATGAGATATCCAGTTCCATCTGACATTAAGAATCCTATCCATATGAGTGGTTAGTCGAGGTTTCAACTAAATTTTCTCTTTTAGGTTCGTTTGGTGGTTACCAGCCATTCCATTTATGCTGTCCATCTTTATCTATGATGAGGTGAGGCGTTTCTACTTGCGGCGTTGCCCAGGAGGCTGGTTAGAACAAGAAACTTATTATTAAAAGCCTCAAACTCAGCGTACTGCCACCAGGTGGCCACTGTGTGCTGTCTCGGCCGCAGGTCACTTAGTTATTTCGATAGGAGGGATCTCGTATTAATATATACATATAATATATACATCAACCTAGAAGAGTCCAAGAATCTTCACTAAACGTTGCCACTCAGCAGCCCTGACGACGTCGTTTCCTATCGATTGTTGTACAAAATACTGTTGCTAATTCTAGTAAATATGCTGCTTAAGCAGTTTAATAATTATAAGTATAGCGTTCGAGAGTGATTTTTCATATAGGTTATAACTATTTGGTGTAAATCACTCTCGTGCGCATTAGCTATTTATTAATATAATACATTTTGGTTATAAAATCAATAATAGGTCTTGTGACAGTCTAATAATAAATAAAGAAATGCAACACGAACCACAACCATCAACAATAAACACACTGTCAAGAAATACTCTCAGATTAGCCGCAATAGTGTTTTCATACATTCCAGTTGAAAACTTCAGTTGCCTTAGTGCTGTCAGACACAGTATGATGTTCAGTCTGGTGTCGGGCAGGGGTGGCAGCCAAGCTAGTTGCCTGTTGAAGGGCGGCCACCCAGGCACTACACATGTAGCGTCAATGTGAATGAATGATTTAGTATTATTTATAGGCTTTCAACACTTAGGTTAGCTAGATTGTAACTGTGTTGTTATATCGTATTAAGTGTCAACCAGTCGTGCTCAATACACTCCATGACTATTACTATCACGATTGTAAACATTTGACAATTCATTCATTTGTTTGTATATACTTTACCGTTGCAGCAGGCCATGCAAGTAGGGGCTCAGGCTTCTATCACGTAGGGCTGGTCGTTATGATAATACACAACACTGACGGTTTGCTTTTGTAGAGCCTATTTTCTCATAACTGACACACTTTGGTCTGTGACCAGTGGACCACGGTATTGTTATCTTATTGTAAATATTTTTAAGTGAATCACTTAATTATTTTTGCTTGTGTTCTTTTCACATTCATGTTTTTAGTATGTAATGAAGCTGTATAAATTTGGGTTTTAATAAAATGGATGATAGTATAAGTTAATTTCGTTTGATTTATTTATTTTCCTTTTCTAACTACTGAACTCTGTATAATAAGTGGAAAGTCGGTATCTATACCCATTTTAGACGAGCGGTTTACCATGTCTAACTCGCTTTGAAATTACACTAACACCAACCAATCAACGTTCTGGTGGCTAAAAATTATTTTATTAAATTCCTTATATTTTTCTGAAAAATCTCTGTACATCTTATTTTTTCTTCGATAATACATTGGAAATTTAGACAAAGATATTGGCAACTTAATATGAGAAAAAAAAATATTATTTTTATTTTTCACTTATTTTAACGTTGGCCTATTTCGGCTACTGAGGCCTATCACTGATGCCAGGAGATGAGCCATCCCCAACCTGGACATTTTGCCAAACCTTTTCTACAGCGTGACCCATTTTGAATGGAAACATCCTTGTAAAAAATGTGTCAATTATCTTATTTTAACGGGGCTTTTTTTTAAAGATAGGCCATCGAAAGTTCTACTTTATGACAAAAATTTAGAGATAAATTTCAATTTTCAAGACCTATGATTTTATTTCAGTGTCAAAAATGGACGAATTTTTTTTAATAAAATATAACTATACCACTGGATTCAGAAACATCTCAAATATGGGTAAATCCAAAATTTCGTGAAAAAATATTAAATAATGACAGATTTATGACAGAATTAACATAAGTAATATTTTATAATAACTTACATGATTTTTTCTAAAAATCGAAGTAAGCCCATGAATTATAAAAAATGGAAAGATAAATTAAGTGGATAGTTTTAATAAATATTGTCTTTTTATTGAGTAATGACAAAACAAATTTTAAAGTCAGACGATCCTTAAAATACGCATATACTCAGAGTATATATAGTACAGGCAATGAAGGCAAAATTTTGTAAAAACCTGGCAAAAATTAATAGAAGGATCATCTCCGGGATTTAAGTAGGTGATAATCTGTAGAATGGAATGATGCATTCTTTCATTCTTTGCACTTTCAAGTTCCGGGAAAATTCAAAAGAATTTGGAAAAACTTCTTGATTGTCGCTTTTTTTGCTCTAGCATCTAAAATAATGAAAATACAGAAAAAAGTGTTCAACAACATTTGTAGCTCGTCTCTTTCTCTACAAAAAAGGTCTTTACAAATTTTTGTCTTAGTTACGCCGTTTAGGAGATAAATTCAGTTTTCCACTTATAGTCAATTCTTTGGGAGTTTCGCATGACCGGACACATCGATTGATAATTCTTACTAAAATTTTTTATTCCCTTTAGACGGTCCACCCTGTATATTTTCCAGTGAAAGTTTAACCATTTCTTCGCTGACAGTAGGGTCAACTACCTACCAAATTTGACTGCTCTCCGTCAAGTAATTTTTTAGTTAATGGATGGCCGCCCTGATCCCCGGACTTAACACCGATGAACTTCTCTTTATGGGGTTTAATAAAATCTAAAGTTTACAGGTCACGCCCGAGTAATAGAGAAGATTTGTGTGCAAGAATAAGACAGGCTTGTGCAGAAGTTACCCGGCAACATTTACAGAATGTCGTAAAAAATATTAAAAAACGATTCGACAAGTGCATCGAAATAAACAGCGGCCTTGTAAACGTAGAGGCTAGAAAAATTTAAGGTGAATTGTATTATCGTGTTTTAGTTTTAGTGTAATGTTGTAATGTGTTGTTATTTTGTTTATTAAATACCTAATTATTATTACTTTCAATTGTTCATACCTGTTTTTAAGTCAAATGTGATTAAGTTTGTTTAAAAGACAATATTTATTAACTGTCCACTTAATTTATCTTTCTTTTGTTTAGTTTTCATGGGCTACTTCGATTTTTAGAAAAAATCATGTAAAAGTTATTATAAAATATTACCTGCATTAATGTTGTCATAAATCTGTCATTATTTAAATATTAAATAAATTACATGAAATTTGGGATTTACCCATTTGAGATGTTTCTGAATCCAGTGGTATCGATTTTATTAAAAAAAATCGCTAATCAAATTTGTCCATTTTTGACATTGAAAAAAAATCATAGTAGCAGGTCTTGAGAATTGAAATTTATCTCTAAATTTTTGTTGTAAAGTAGAGGTTTCGATGGCCTATCTTTTAAAGAAAGCCCCGTTAAAATCAGATAATAGACACCTTTTTTACAGGGGTGTTTCCATTCAAAATGAGTCACACTGCATATCGAAGAGTGGGGATTTTTTACTTGCCTAACATTTAATAGACAAGGGACCGACTGCTTTACATCCCCTCCGAAGGATGATATATACGCTATGTATCCCCGCCAAAAGTTACATACTTTCTACACATGTGCTGATAAACAAACCCTGGGCTAGTTCACCCATCCAAGTACTAACTGCGCTTGACGTTGCTGCAGTTTCGTATTGAGTCACTGCCCAAAGATATTGAAACAGGTGTACCCCAAGGGCCCCCTATTATTCATAACACTTATCTATGACATATTCTCTTATTTTCCACATAGTTTCGTGTCTCTTTTCGCAGATGACGCCTTAATAGCAGTAAGTTCAGATAATATTAATGATTTAAGTACCATAGCAAATGATGTTATTCACTGCATGAAAAATTATTGTCAGTACACTGGTTTTATACTCAATGATCTCAAAACTGATATTGTGCTCTCCAAGAAAAATGGATGAAAGTATACTAATAAAAGTAAATAGTAGAAGTGTTCAACAGAGTGCTCAGGTTAAATTTCCTGGCTTGTATATGGACTCTCATTTGACATGGAACAATCATGCAGATTGATATCGTATTGAAAAAACTACCAACTTCATGTTTTGTCTTATGGCAGCTCAGAAATTATGTTACAACTGATATTCTAATAACATATTACTATGCTTATGTCTACTCTACATTAAACTATGGTATAATATGTTGGGGCAACTCAACAAGAGTCAGTGAGGTCTTAATCCTCCAAAAAAGGATCTTAAGAAGAATGACTTTCAAATGCTCTAAATTTTCATGCAGAAATTTATTCAAGCAATTAAACCTTTTAACTGTAACTAATATATACATTTTACATTACGTCCCATCCTGACGAATTTACTCTTACCAGATACTCATATTCACCTTACAACTTTAGGCCAAATCTTAATATAAGTTACCAAGGCATACTATGTCGGCATCAGCAAAAGGGCCACTAGTCATGGCTGTTAAAGCATATAACAAATTACCCATCTCTATTAAGGCTATACCTATCTTTATTTTATTTATACCAAGAGTTCGTAACGTGCTGCGAAAATATAGTTTTTATTCTATTGATGAATTTTCTAACTGTGAAAATTTATCATGATGCTGTCTGTGTCCCATTTATATTCTTAGTGACATTTTTATTGTGTACTTTTGTATTCATTTATATTTTTATCTGACAATTTCAATACTTGTAAATTACAGGTCTTATGGAAATAAATTATTATTATTATTATTAAATGTATAGGCAGACATCTACGCTCGCTCCAAAGAGAAAAAATTTATGGATACAATTTAAAAGCAAAAGTGCCATTAAAGAAGAATATTTCACGAATAAATTAATTATAGAGGTAAAACATATATTTAGTATTAAGCTGTTTTCAAATGCTTTCTTAACATTGTTTTGTGTTTAGTATTTGACACTTTGTTATAGTATTGAAAATTTTAATTATTATGTTAAGGTATTAATTAATTTTATGTGGATATGTATTGTTGCTGTTAGGTTTATGCTTAAATATCAATCAAGGGTATTAGATTCAGTAGTACCTAATACCGTTTGTGTTTTTATTTGAATTTTTAAGACACAATAAACTTATTCTATTCTATTTTATTTAGAGTGCGAAAATTATTACCTAGCAGTCAAATTATGTGCAAATCACATAATTATGCGCCAGTTGGCATTACTGGATGCGTTAGGCATAGTTAGCACATTATTTGCTTTAATGTATGATCCTGGTTATAAATCAGCAAGCTTGCAATAATATTATCTATTGCCCTTGATAGCTAGATTAATATTTGACATATACCATTTTTTTTTTTTTTAAACGCTTACATCTTATGTCATTAACTACTTTATCAAGAATGTTTTAAATACATTGATAAATAACCGAATAAACATGAGGTCACGTTTTTGAGAATAACTGCAAAATTTTAGAACAAAAAATGATGAAAAAATTTCTTCGTACAAAAAAATGCCGTGCTTTATCGGTATCTAAAATATTATTTACATAGTAGACATATTTTCCAAGATATAGTGGTTTTAAAACTGGTATGGTCAAAATTTCGTTGGTAGGACATTTTTTAATAGAACTTCAAAACTGTCCAATGCATAGTATTCAAATTTCAATGAATGATTCAGAATAGACACATCATCATCCAGTGAATTATTTATTATTTGTTTGCTTATAGTAATGAAACATCATTTATAAGATTTTGCAAACAGATAAAAAAAACTATCTATGAAAATTAAAAGAAAAACTATTTGTAAAATATATTAATGAAATCTTTGTATTCTTTCGATAACCTGACTCCTGGTTATGCTAGCAAATCAAAATCCTAAAATGAATTTGTCCAATTTCTTATTTGACATTCTCATTATAACACTAGCATCCAACATAGTCCCCTACGGCTAAGCAGATTAAACTAGTATCTACATGACCCCTTACGGTATGAAGATTCAGTTAAAAATGAGAACAAAGGCCTAAAATGGATTTATTTACCTACCTTGTCTTAAAATTTTTTTCATTCTAACGGATTATATTTTCATAAAGTCTCATTCAGTTGTTTGGAAATGATTAGCCTTTGAAACGTTTTTCGCCCTTATTCTGAGCTCATCAGAAAGACACAAAGTCACTCATAATGATGTTTCATGCAAAACTAAGACAATATCCATGAATAAGTATGAAATATGTATATTTGACATTGACTGATAAAAAACAACAGATCTTCACCTATCTATTAGCTAACTAGTATTGTAGCCTATATACTCTATGCATGTTAAAAAGTGAATTATTTATTATTTGTTTGCTTATAGTAATGAAACATATTCTTTGTAGGATTTTGTAAACAGCTAAAAGAAAAACTATCTATGAAAATTAAAAGAAACACTATATGTAAAAAATATTAATGAAATCTTTGCATTCTTTCGATAACCTGACTTCTGGTTATGCTAGCAAATCAAAATCCTAAAATAAATTTGTCCAATTTCTTATTTGACATTCTCATTATAACATTAGCATCCAACATAGTTCCCTGCAGCTAAGCAGATTAAACTAGTATCTACATGACCCCCTACGGTATGAAGATTCAGTTAAAAATGAGAACAAAGGCCTAAAATGGATTTATTTACCTACCTTGTCTTAAAAAATTTTTCATTCTAATGGATTATATTTTCATAGTCTCATTCAGTTGTTTGGAAATGCTTAGCCTTTGAAACGCTTTTCGCCCTTATTCTGAGCTCATCAGAGAGGCACAAAGCCACTCATAGCGATGTTTCATGCAAGACCAAGGCAATATCCATGAATAAGTATGAGAGATTTTTCGCTTCTCCTAGTAAAAAACAGACTATATGTTAGCTCCGTCGCAAAAGAATACATTTTTTTAGCATTTTCTCTTTATTTGCTTTTATGGGACATTAAAAAAGGTGAAGGGAAGTGCAAAGAGAACTTGCGATAAATAATTTAGTAACAAATTACGGTGTGCTTATGTCTAAATATGAATAGTAAATAAAAATTCATTATTTGCCCTATTTTACTCAAAAGAAAGTGCAGTCCAGGGAAAGACGTCACAAATGGCCATTTTATGTAGAAAATAACATGCTTCACAGGACTGGTAGGTTGGTTTGGTTTCACTCAGAATGTTTTTTTGATTGCGTTTTTTTAATCCTAATTAAACAAATTTCAACTTACATTTTCATATTATGTGTCCGACCGAGACAAATCAAATTTTCTCAAAATATCTTACGGGTTTCCCGAGTTGTCATACTCACAGACATATTTTTTAAGTTTTAAATGTGTGCTTCAGTTAAAACCGAATATATTCAATAATTTTTTTCTCTGGTTATTTATTGGCCAAAATTGCTCAAGAATGGTGGACAACAGTCCAAACATGAAGATTAGAGACCAAGAACACACGCATATGAAATATCAAGTAAAACCATTCCACAGAACATAACGGCAAGAACTGGCACTACTTTCACAAGAAACAGCGGGTATATCTATTTAACAATAGTCTGCGCTTGTTGTGTATTTTCATGCATTCCTGATTTCTTGTGAGACTAAAGGCGTCTTCTCTGTTCCAATTTTAGGTATGTAGTTAAAATATAGCGTGGGTGATCCTGGTCTCTATTATTTATGGGTCCAAACTTGGACTAACAATATTTCCCCTTTCCTCCTGTATGTTTTATTTAAACAAAATTAATATAAAATAAAACTTTTATTTTTAAATTTTACAATGTATTGAACACATTTTTACATAAAAAGTTTATAAATATTAATGTTACAAATTATATATATACAAGTACATCAATAAGTAAATTGCACAAATTCTGGAAAATTAAAATATATCTACAATTTGTTTAAATTAGGCCAGAGATGAACATAGGAATTTTATATTAGCAGGGCCCATTTTTTTTTCTAGTTATAATCTTACAACTTACAGAAATGGCCAGTTAAAAAAAATAAACTTTGTTAAAACAATCAAGAGTTGAAATTAATGTTACATATTGGGTAAAAATGAATGCTTTGATTCTACATAAACTATGTAACTTTATAAAAAGTGGAATAATAAATAAATAAAAATAAATAAAATTCACTAAATTTAAAATTGCCTAAGACAAAAAAAATAGACAACAAACAAAAAAGTAGGATTTTTCTAACTTGCAGATGTATTTTCAGAACATTTTCGCTTTTCATGGAGCCCTTATTGTTTTTCCTAAGTTTATTTTTGTCTTAAAATAATGAGACTAGGTACTTAAAATAACTTTAATACTATACTTATACTAGATTAGTATCGAGAGCATTTTGTTTGTTGAGTGCTAAATGTGGTCCATCCACTGGTAGAAGACCTGCTTCCGTGCATGATCGACAACAGAACTTGGCATAATATTTATGGGAACAATATTTTGCTTTTACTATGAGAGCACAATTAGCGAAGAATTGATTATCCGTACAGCTGGGATGAATGTACATGCCTGAAAATTAACATAGGTTAGTTAGTTTGCACCAAGATTTTACTAGTTTTGTTATTATTATAAAATATAAGCATCTGAAACTGTAAATTTATGACATGGATGTTTAGTATACCACACGTCTAAAAGGAAACCGGACATAGGGATTTCTATTAGTGGAACGCGTTTAAATTGCAGCTTAATTAGAACGACGGAGACGAAAGTTCCCCACTGCTGGCGCTGGCCATGTGATACAGTGGCTACAGCTAAATAGTACAAGCAGCGGCGGCCCGTGAAATTTTGTTAAGCTCTAACTTACTAATGGACATGGGACCCGTGCCAAACTTTAATGGATCACTACCAAGGCCAAACGGAGACGTTTTGTGGAAAAAAATATTTGATTGGAATTTACGAATTTTTTTTTTAAAGTGCGCTGCCCACCCTGGGATCTGGAAAAGTACTTGTAAAATATCTATAGTGTATTTTTTTCGAACAAGGAAGAAAATATAAGGATGTGTTTTTAATTTTATCAAAGAATGTTCATTCTTTATAAAGTTACATCATTTTGAAATGTTATAAATTAAATATCAGTGTAAAATAAAATTTCAAAATGATGTAACTTTATAAAGAATGAAGAATATTTGATAAAATTAAAAATCTATCCTTATATTTTCTTCCTTCTTCAAAAAATAAATACAATATAGATATTTTACACGTACTTTTCCAGATCCCAGGGTGGGTAGTGCACTTCTTGAAAAAAAATTTCGCATATTCCAATCAAATATTTTTTTCCACAAAACGTCTCCGTTTTTGATATTGGTAGTGATCCATTAAAGTTTGGCATGGGTCCCATGCTCCATTAGTAAGTTATAGCTTAACAAAATTTCACGGGCCACCGCTGAGTACAAGCCTGCGCTTCACTTATAATGGTCACCAGTGGGAGAATTTCTTCTTCGTCTTTCTCATCGTGCTGCAATTTAAACGAGTTCCACTAATAGAAATCCCTATGTCCAGTTTAATTTTAGGCTTGCGGTATAGTACTATAGAACATCCCAAAAGTTTACTGATAAGCAGAGGGTTATTTCACAATTTATGAGGGGAGTACTCAGATGTGTTTGTAAAATAACTGGTTCCCGTAGGAACAGATGAACTATAGGAAGTTACACCCCTGCACGTCTTTCAAGAACATTACACGGAAATGGTCTCAAATAACATTATTTTGTCATGGTGCTTTTTGAAGAGGCTGCATTTGTAATGCTAAATGAGTGAAATTGCTCTTCCCATCCCTACCACTGACTGAACTGTATTCTAATTTGATGAATACCTATAAATAATCTCTACAATGATATAAAAGCAGGGAGCACCACGTTATCGATATAACTTATCCCCTAGTATATGAGATGTAGTCAACCAGACGTGCAATTACGTCGATGTGGGTAGCCAGTAAAAACAATTCAAGGTGATGTATGAATTGACCAGTTCTAAAGCAATAAAATCATACAGAAGACTATTTTTGTAGAACCGGGCATTGCCGTACATTTCTTTTTTTAATATTTTTAAAATTGCTCTTTAGAGACCATTTGATACAGAAGAAAATTTATATAATGAAAATGTTGTGTGACGTGGCAACACAATCGATCGAATCAGGTTGGGAGTTTAAGTACGAAGATTTACACATGCATGTGCAGCTCGTCTTTTTTTTTTTAATATTTATAACTCTTTATAGAGAAAAAATAATCAAATGATGTATACAGATATTATAAAAAGAATGTCCGAATTAACCAAGATTCCGATTTCTGGTATTAATCTTGTTTTTAAAAAAGGGGTTGTTGTAGATTACTGTATTAAAAGAAAATGGAAAAATAAATAATTTAGAAAAATTGATGATGCTTTAAAAGACTATCCGTTTATAATTTTTATCAAGGAAATCAAGTCCCTACTTTAGAAATAATTTCGAATAAATTGCGCGAATAGCCTGATTATAAATATCAATCTTTGAAAGCTTTAAGAGGTATTTGATTAGAGTGCGGATTTAAATATAAAAAATTAATAACCGTTTAACAATAATGAAATCACACTGTATTGTAGAAATTCGGGAGAAATATTTGCATAAAATAAAAGCGTACCGCGAATCAAATAGGACAGTGATAAATTTTGACAAGACATGGTTTGATAAGCATGATAGTGTTAATTACGGTCAGGTAGACATGACACAAAATTGTACTTTAAATGTGCCATGCCTTGTTCAAGGGGAAAACGTGTTATAATTCTGCATGCCGGAAGTGAAAATAGGTTCGTACCCAACGCTCAGCAAAATATATGACAGTCTTCTGCTGACTATTATGAAGACATGACCATGGATTTGTTTCAAAAATGGTTCAATGAACAGCTGTACCTAATATTCCCCCAAATTCAGTTATCATTATGAACAACATACTTTTTATCATTCGTGAATATTAAATAAAATATAGTATTTACGAACTCAATTGGAACAACACGGAACTACAGGATCTTACGGGGTATTGTCAATATATAGCTTCACATTGAATGAGAGAGCACATAATTTTACAGATTTATATTCACCACTCCTCATCTACAGTCCACGTGGACTTGATCCGCCTGTCACATAGAAATGTAGGTGGGATTAGATGTTTAGTGAATTTGATTTGTCAACACCAACCATGTTCAGAGTTTTTGCATGCTATAATATATAAAACAAAAAATACGTATGAACTATTTGCATCGTATGATCTGTACGAGACAGTGCAGTACAGCCAGGCAGCGTTATAAATTACTTAATGCTAGTGAATATTTGACAAATTATTAGTTTCATTACTGTGCTTGAGTGATTTTTTGCAATTAATTGTTTAAAATGGCATTTTGGAGACCTTTCGATAATAGTGACAACGAAACGGACGATTTTGATACAGAGCCTATACAAGCGGAATTTGAAAATAAAGACTTACACGTTCAAACTCAAAGGGTTATTTTGAATATTTACTCGTGTTTAAAAGGCGAAAATATTGATTTTTCATATAATCAAATTGTGAAAAGGGTTTGTTAATTAACCAAATTTAGCCGTACTACAATTTATAGAGTTATTAGAGCTGGAGATGTAGTTGATCATTCTATCAAACGGAAAAGAGTTGTGTATGACTTTTACAATGAGCAGAAGGTGCCCATATTAGAAATGATTAGGGATAAGTGTCGAATTGTTCCGTAGATGTCTGTACAACTTGGCTGCCAATGTTAAAAGAAGAACTTCACAAACTTATTAACATTGTATAAGAACTAAAAAACTGTTAACTATATCAACAGTTCTATGTAAATTGTAAGTATCTATGGATATTGAATATAACAAACATTCTTAAAGCTGTGTATTTGTCATATACAGCAAAAAAGATTTTTCAAAAAAAAGCCTTGAAAAAGGAAACAGATTAGATTTCCGAAACGTCGGCGAAATATTTAATTTCAAGTTTTTATACTTATTTGTGTTGTTTATTTAAAAAAACCAACCCCTAACTGATCATCTGATGTAAACGTCACAGGCGTAGAGGTTATTTACCAGTAACATACTGGTTAATTGTGATATATTTTGTAGATTCCCCTAGCACCACTTAAAAAGAAAACATACATGTGGCAGGAAGTCCCAAAGAATTGAAGAAGGAAAAAGCATACTTAACTTGACCCAGAGGCAACATTCAACTTAGATCTAATGAAAATGAAGGTCGGGTGTAATATAAAGAGAATGATCTGCTTTTTAGGAAATTCGTGCAACATTGTGTGCAAGGGATATATGAAAATGTTAGCGTCCCTGCGAAATCGACAAGAATGATAACCTATATGTCGTAGTTGCATATAAGGATCTACTTGACATTTACAACTTTGGAGCCCTAAAAGTGTTGTATTGTGTATATTCTCAATGTATTAAATCTTCATTTTTCTGGACTTCTGGCCTGAGATATACCTAATGTTCTTTGTGAACCAATAAGCTTACCTTCTATTAATATTTCCAGAGTACTTGATGCTTTGGAATATGCATTAGTAGCCTCACACTGATAATGTCCTGAATCCGCCTTTGTTGCTTGAAGTATCGTTAGTGTGTTTGAATCTAAAAATGAAGAAACGTCTATTCAGAAAAGTGATATTCTACTAAAATATTGTAGTTTAGTTCTGAAGTAGTTTGTATTTTAATCAAGAATATTTAATACATTAATATTAGAAACATAATTCGCAGAGAAACATTGCAGCTTACCCGATAGCATAATTTTGTCTGAGGCGTAAACTGGAAGACCATCTTTGTACCATTGTACTTGAGGATCCGGGTAACCGCTGACTTCGCATGGAATCTGTATGTCACTTCCCACTGGATACCTTTGATCATTTGTAGTGATATTGGCTCTAACAGGTACTGGAGGAAAATAACAGATATTGATAAAGTTGCTTCTTAAGATATATCATGCTGATGGTTATTAATAGATTGGATTAGATCAAATTTTATCTCCATTCAATGTTAACAAATACCAATTTGACCTACTTCAATTATTAACGACCATCTTTAAGAATAATTATTGTCACATGAATAAATGCTAAAATGTCATGCTATACATTAAAAACAAAGACAGAACATAATTTAATTTTACTCTCAGATCGCGCTTTTAAGGTTTTGACACCAGTTCTTAATTTATTTAGAGTATCTTACTCCAAGATATTTTAAATTCATCCATGTTAATAATATCAAGTTACTTAAACTGTTCTGTTTAAAACATTTTATGTTAATCAATTATTAGGTATGTTATTTAACTATTCTAAACTATATTAGGAACTTAGAAAGAAAGATGAAAATTAAAATTACATTTAAACCATTAATATTGTTACTAGATTAATAAACCCATGCATTACCGAGATAAGTTGGTGGTACTACTGCTCCTTCAGCATCTGGAAGAGGTTGAATCTCTGGCACTATTTCATTGGAAGGTTCAGCATAAGTGGGTGGTATATAAGGTTCGGGGGTAGGTCTATACAAAGGAATTCTAGGTGGAGGAGTGGTTGTAGTAGTAGTTGTGGTGCTAGGAATTATGTCAGGACTTTCTGGAGGATTTACTATATATTGTTGGTACTTCAACTCATCAGGCCCGGTGAATCGATAAGGCCCTTTTGCCTTTACAGTTACCGCCCAACTAGCAGCTTTTCCAATGCCATTGTAGGCTTGACAAGTATAAATACCAAGATTGTGAAGTTTCACGGAATGGATAAGGAGAGAATAATCTTTGCGAACCTCAAATTCATTATTCTTTAGTGGGATAAGGCTGTCATCTTTCCACCATGTTACAGCTGGGAATGGATGGCCAAGTGCGAAACAATTGATAGTAGTAGGAGCATTTAGCGAAACAACCACCGGGGGCTCATCATGTTGATCCAATACTGTGGCGGGTCTATTTTCCGAGTCTAGTATTTGTTAAAAGGAAAGTTAGTATATACACAACATGCACCATAGTAATAGAAAACAGGTTAACCAATATTATTACAACACAGTATAATATATCTTATGGTCCATAAGTCTTATTTTCAAACTACATACATTTCATTTACAGTTGAAATTAATGTATATGTTTTCATATATTTTTTTAATTTATGAACAATTTTGAATCATTAGATATATATAGGTAAGTTATTATCAAAAGTACCACCTAGATACACATGCAGAATATTTGAGTGTTAATGGATTTACGTTATTTTTCTATAAAGTACTTACCTACAACATCCAGTCTAATTTGATTTGTGATTGGATCACCAATACCATTATCGGCAGTACACAAATAAATTCCCGAATCAGTCTTGTGTAATGTGATAATTTGGAGTGACTGGTCAAGTTTAATCCTGTACCTCGGTTGTGTGCCATCAATCTGTTCATGAGGAAAAATAATGTCAGTCATCTTTCTGTTGAATTAAAATTTTATTTTGTTTTCACTAACACATTATCAGTGATTTTTGTTACATACATAGGCATTAGAATATAATGCATTTGTAACTGTTTATACAGGATCTCTAAATATCCTAGCCAAAGGCAGATAAAAGAAGAGATTTGGCATGGTATTTGTTCCTTAATAGTTACTCTGTTTATTGAATCTTTCATAGTTTTTCGTTATGTAAAGGAATTTAAACAGTGAAATGCGACATATTGCTCGAATGTTTCAAGAATCTTTCAGAAACTTAGGGAGCATAAGAACTCCATTGCAACTTTAAAATCCAACATTCTTATTGCTTGGACCAAACTTTAGTAGCCCTTGAAATTCCCCTGAATTTTCACTTCTGAATTTTCAACTCCACATTTTCTTACTATCTAGAAATGAATCCACCATGACCGACCATCCCTAATCCAAAAACGGCTTAAACCAATTTGACTGAAGAGGCAGCCTTGGATAGTCTACATTCAGATTTATGGTAAGAAATGTCTGCGACAAATAAGTGAGAAAGAAGTCTTTATTTGAAGAACATAGCCAGAGAAAAAACTGAAACTGAAGATGAGACAACGAATTTTTCTAACAAACAATTGTTCTCAATGATATCTTGGGTTCAAAATGCCGAGTTTTCCAATGTAAAAAGGAGACACGACGTTGATTGTTCGACTTCTGAGAAGGAGATCGATAAATCATGATCAACAATGCGAAAAGTTTGGTACTTATATGGTCAGTTCGATTACAGACTGGCAGGCAGTAACTTTTCGTTGTCGAATTTGCATACTTTTTCTCCGAGTGTAATATTGGAAAACAAATACTGCATTTAACACAACTTATCGATAAGGTAAAAGAATGTTAAGCATCTATGTACCGGTGCTCCATAGACCACCATTATGCTCGAAATTTTGCCAGACAGCCATTGTTATGAACTTTTTGGGCAACTTATTCTAGCAACTGCTAGATTCTCCAAGAAACACGTCACACAAAATGACTTGCTAGCATTGTATTGTTTCAAATCCCTGCTTCTTAGATCACATCAACACAGCAAACATAACAGTTCGGCAATCCAGAGGGCCATCACCGGGCCCAAGACAATATAGTTCAGGTCCAGTGGTGGCCCTGTGTGTGGCCAGACTGTTGTGTTTATTAAACATATAGAATAGTGAAAGGTTCAGGGAAAACCAGATGGTAAGTAGTGAAGAGGATGCGCTTCAAAACGTAGGGCTGATTTTATTAAGGACTGATGGAAAATAGTTCCGATGAGCACCTATGCTCTACAGGCAGTCTTGACAAATCTGGCACGCTAAAATAATTTCTGGAGGCTACAAAACTGTAAAGACATTTTGCATAACAAGAGGATTCCTTATAATAACATGTTATAATACGTTATCATTCATGTTGATTAACAGCTGATCCACTTCTTTTATTGTTATTTTAAATTGTGTTGGTTATATATGTACAAAAACTTTATTGTCTGAAAGAATGTCTATTGTAATGCTCTTTCTGTATAAAATTTTAATTATGTATTGACTTGTGTAAACATTTTACAATGTATTAACATAAATAAATGAATTGAATTGAATTGAATTTATTTATATGCATGAGTGAATTTCTATATTTTAATTATAGATACAAACACAAAGAAAAAAATACACTCAGTGTACATTCATCTATATTTGTATACAGTAATTTGCTATTATAATACGTGACAAAATATTCACTTACCTCAATATTTTCTTTACTCCATTTAATTTTCGGATTAGGATTACCCGTTACTGCACATCTCAAAATTGCTTGATCTCCTAATAAACCAGAGGTCTCTGGTTTATATGTTTGCGGGTCCACTTTAGGTGCTTGAACTAAAAGCACGAATAAATGAGTATAGGAAGAAAAAAGGTAAATATGTCTATGCATGTATATTCAGATGCTGTAGTTAAATTAATGTCCAGGAGAAGACAACCTGGATATAATTTCTTGGGTAATTCTTTGAAAGCTATTTCATTTTTGTAAAGATGTTTATTTTGTGAAATATTACTATAATATCTGACACCATTATCATGCACTGTGTTAATTTATGACACTTATTTCAGACTAACAAAAAATATCAAATTACAAAAAATTATTTATTTGTACCAAATTTTTAGCATTGGCGCATAGAATGGCAAATCACATTTGAAATAAGTGAATTATTTAAAAATAAAATTGAAAATTTAACATGATACTTATAATAATACGACATATAGTATTGTTATCTTAGGAAGGTGACGTCTAATAAAACATCAAACAGGAAGAAATACATATCTCATCTTCCACACATATGGAATCAAACAGAAACTTCAGATCTGCTCATAAATTTGTTGACGTGCGTCGCTTGGGTGATGCAATATGTATGTTTTATCTCTTGTCTGGCTCTTACTCATGAATTAAACAAGGATGGGCAGTTAATGCAAATAAGTTGCGAAATCACACAAAGCGATCGAGGTTTTTAGCTTGAAATTTTTATAATTATTCTTATTATGAATTCATGTAAAATACCAGGGCACTTTTAGTTAGAATTTCATTATTTGTGTTTATTAAAGATTAAAAAAGGCAGTGCCTTTAACTCTGACAACTATCATACTTTCATCAGAGTATTTATTTACCCAAGTTTTGTTCAGATAATTAGTATTTTTTCTTCTCCACAGAATTCTCTAATTGATTTTAGGTTGTTCCTTCTCCAACAAATACTCTCTCGTCTTTCTCACTAGGAACCGAGTTTCTGCATGTTTTGCCTTCCTCAGCAACATTTCAACGTTCACAGGTATTCACAGAGCTTGCTTTTGATGATGTGATACAAACCGTTGTCTTCTACAAGTGCAATGTTGAACACCAACAACTAAGCAAGTATTCTCAAATAACAAATCCTTGCCAAGTATACCAGTTGTGGCAGACCAACTTAACATATTCTATTTTTGCTTTATGTATAGGATTAATATATTTCACAATGCATGGATATTAAAGTAACAATCATTTAAAAAAATATATACTTACAACCAACTTGTATTGGCCCCTCTGTGTAAGCAGGTTCAGGCTGTTGAGTAACTTGTTGTGTGGGGTCAACACAAGCAGTACCACACCCCGTCGAGCAGCACTTTAAATAAAGGGTACAGTCAGCATCAGATCTGCATTCTTGTTCACAATTCGTTTCACTGGGCTCTAGGTTTGGACAACTTCCTGGTTTGCTGCCTAAATATCAAACAAAAATTAGGTGCTGCAGAAAAGTAATTATAAGCTATATAAAAATTATGAATTATTCATCAATGGGATAGCGATAGCTGTATAAGGTAATTTACTGCCACTAACTTCTAGGTTATATTTATGAAAGTTGAACGAATTCTGTTTCCATATGGTTGCATTTACAACTCAGCCCTAACAGATTTATTATAAGAGCTGCAAAAGTATCGTGAAAGTGAGTGATCTATTTTATAAGATTCACGTTAAAGTTACAATAAGGCGCATTATTTTATAGATGTTTTATAGGAATCGTCTAATAGTTTAAATATCTTGAAATGCTTGCTATTAACACAAAAGTATTTTATAGAGGGAGGCCATCTTAAAATGCCAGCGTTCGTGTTGGTAGATATGACAAAATTTAAAATATCAAATGTTAATTAAAATTTATGGAGTCAGAAACGTGCTAACTATACAGTTTATGACTACTAAAACAAATTAGTGTAAGTTATATTGTAAAAAAACTCATTCATAAAATCGATATTTATAAAATTTCAAAAATGATTAGAAATCAACAATAAATGTGGGGCGTGTTAAAAATGTGGTTCACAGTAAAATTTCCTGCACATCAAAAATTGCAGTAGTTGTAAGTCAGAACAAGTCCCTTAAATAATTATTAGGTATAGGTTATTAGGTACCTATAGTATTAAATCACAATGATATATGCTTTTAGTGTCAAAAATACTTCTTGCAACATTTAAGAAATCATTTTATTTTATTAGTGTGTACAAAACATTTTCTTGTTAATGACTATTTCAAAGCTCATATAAACTAGTTGATTAGTTGTTTTATAGCAGTAATTTGACAGTGAATTTTGTTTTATAGTACAATTAAATGAAGCTTTAATAAAACTGATATCTAGTGATGGTACTAAATTTTTACAAGGCCTGCGGAAATGTTTATATAATTATTTTGTAATGGTTCCAACAGGCGTTATAAAATATCGATGGTGACTGAAATATTTTATAAGATGGTGCCAATTTTGCATTTATAACTACTGTATAAAACGTTTGAAAAGTGTTTTTAGGGAGATTTTAGACCACTTAAATTTGCTAATATGTTAAACGTAAAATGAAATATATTTATTATCACTGGCTTAACTATTATGTCATGTGTACTACTTACTCTTTCTACATATGGCAATGAAATCTGCATCAGAGTTGGAGCTCTTATTTCTATTAATATCTATGGCACACTGTTCATCTTCTGAACATTCTACACCCCTGCAGGGATCACGGCACTGACATCTGTTACATTCATTATCGTCAATATATGCTTCTACACCATAAGGACATCTTAGGGTTGTGCATTCATTAAATACTTCTTGGCATGGATGAGATGGCACGTCGGTTGCCTCAACTTCAGTTTCAGCTGCAAAATTCAGATAAAAAATATTCTATGAGATATCCAAAGTAAAATATTGTCCCTAGCAGCATTTTCCAACATATAGGATCCTATATCTGCGTCTTTGCTAAATATAAAAAATAAAAAAAAATAACAGCTATTTACAGACAATGGCATATTTATATTTTGTTTCTGAGGGAATTCAAGGATAGATGGTTTTATGATTTAATTTAGTGAATAGCAAATTAAGTAAAATAGCCATTAATATTTTAAAATGAGAAATAAATAAGTGCATTGAAATAAATGAAACATTAAAAAAGCAGTAGGTACAAAAGACTTTAAAAAGACTTTAGAAATTTAAAACAGTTGATTCTTAAAAATAACGAACATATTTTGTATGTGTATAACAATGAAACATATTACAGTACTTTTTCCAGTTCATTAACCACTTCTGGGTGAGAATAAATATTAATTTCATTAAAAATATATAAAGCTAAGGGGCCGTCCATAAAATACGTCACTCAGAATTTCACCTTTTTGGACCCCTCCCTCCCCCTTCGTCCCACTTTCAGCGACCCCCTAACAAATATTACGTCATAAAAGCATACCTCTAATGTCGAACCATTTCCACCTACAATTCCTTGTATGCCAAATAATCTAGTCCTATGAGTATTTTCATATAAAATGAATAGCGGGCATCCAAGGTGCATTTAAAGTGATAAAAGTAAATGACCGCGGGCTACCAGTCGGCGTGTTAGGCAAGTGCCTTATCGACAGCCGGCTGGCAAATTAACATTTTGAGTATGATTGATTGATTGATTGATTGATTGATTTGCCAGCGTAAGGTGGGCATTGCTGCCAATTCCGGTGCAGGGAGATTTGTTCCACCACGCAGCCCGATCGCCCACCGATCATCCCACCGTGTGCCAGAACAAACCCCCAGTGCTTTTATATACCGCCGGACCAGCTGCATACGCTGGATTGGACATTGGACATGCTTGTTGTCAGCAGCGAGAGCCGCATGACGCATGGGGTAGGAGTATAGGATGGAGCGTGTAGGTGTTTGTGAGATGTTTCTTCTTGTTTTCCTTCTGCCTTCATCGGATGGAAAGTGTAGGCGTTTGTGAGATGCTTCTTTTAGGTTTTCGTGCTTCTTTTCACTTTCAGGTTTTTGTGATATGCTTCTTCTTAGTTTCTGTCTGTGATCATCTTCTCTCCTATTCTACTTCTGAGTTTTCTGTTTCTTCTGTTTCTGAGTCTGGCAGTGTGTATATCCTTGATATTTCTTTATTGTATTCCATTTTTTGTTGTGCCAGCTTTTCCCAGTGTGTATAATCCTTTCCTAGCTTATTCATAATCCTCTCGATTGTTGTTATCCATGTGTAGCATGGCCTCCCTATTTTCAGTTTGTTGCTGTTCATTCGCAGTGCTTTCTTTAGTAGGTGTGTCGAGTCCCGTCTTTGGACGTGTCCCCAGTATTTCATTGCGTATGATTCTATTCTTTTGATTATTGTTCTTCCCTCTAGTAATGTTGACGTTTTCTGTCGTTTTTGTGGTTTTCCTGTTTTTGCTAGCAGTTGGATAATGTCCCTTTCAGCTCTTCTCAGGCTTCTTCTGTTGGCCTTTGTCGTTGCTGCGTTTTTGACTCCATATATCATCGTAGGCATTATGATGGTCGTGTATATCTTTTTGGTTAGGCACCATGGTGGTTTGTTGTCCTCAATGAAGGGTAGTAGAGCTCTTGTGACTCTGTAGGCTGTTTTGATTCTTTCCCTTACTGTTTCCCTCTTTTTTAGTTGATTCGTTAGGTATGTTCCTAGGTATTTCATTCTATTCGTGGTTCTCAGAGTGTAGTCTCCTATTTTGTATTCTTCCCCACTTGTTGGACTTGTTTTTGTCAATGGGTCTCGGACCATTATAAGGCTCTTCTTGAAGTTTATTTTCATTCCAGAGGAATCCAGATGTGCTGGCAAATTAACATTTTGAGTATGATACAAGAATTCCATCCGGCAGCCAACGTGTTAAAAGAAAAATTAAAATAAAATTGATTAACTGCGAACGTCACATTTCCTTAGGCCCCCCCTCCCCCTTGTCACATCTCGTCATGCTAAGCAATACCCCACCCTCCCCCTTATTTGCGAACATATTTTATGAACGGCCCCTAATGCATTTAATCATTCCTAGAAAGACGATCTTTGTACAAATCCTTAAATACTTATTTAATTTACAAATAATTTGTGTTTAGGTTTATTTTAAATGTCAGCTAGTAGTGAAGAAAAACTAAGGATCCAAACCATCTAAAGAAGAATGGTGTTACAATGCTGGAACTTGTAAATATTACAAGTGTAGCGAAAATATTACCCAGGATTCCACGAGGCATTTGTTTAAAACAAGAGAATTTTAATTTTTCTTAAATGGTTACAAAGCATATCGAAATAATAAAAAAAAGAAATCAGAATGCTTGTTATGAAATTGGGAAGAAAACTACAGGGTTGTCAGAACTTTTTCGTCTATTCTATAAGTTGGACAAAATGAATTACAATTAAGACTGGCCAGTTTTAAATGACATATAATAAATCAGTTTCCACAAATTGGATTACAGATTTTAAATTAAAAAATGTTTAGGAACTATATAAGTTCATTTGCAATAATACTAATGACACTTAAATATACACTTGATATGCAAGTTTCAGCATCTGATGGCCTTAAAAATAATGTATATTTAAAAAAATATTTCAAACTCACTAAAGTTTATTTTCATAAAAAAAAACCTGCGATTTATACGTACCAAAAATCTGTGGTTAGCAAAACAATAACAAAATCGAGAATTGAGTTGCTGATAGTTTAAGTGGAACAAAAGTAGAACTACATTTTGTTTATTAAAAAGTAGAAGTTTTTTAAATTATTCATAACTGTGTCTACACTCCCGTCGGACGGTTCCCAATTACGCTCCCGCCAGGGGGTATGTAAGAAGAGAATCTTCCTGTAAGTCAGTTCAAAAGTAAACTTAATTTTAACAGAAAATGGCTTATATAATATGTAGAGATGTACCGACTAGGGTTCTTGCTGACCAGTCAGTAGCCGACTAATCGGCTTTTCATAAAGCTGACTAGTCGACCCAGCCGACTATTTTAAAATGCCAGCAAAATATGCGGCCAATTTCTTCGCGCGCCAACTTCGATAAACTTCGCGTGCCATGTCTCATCGCCTGTCGCAGGCCGCTGGTCGACGCGACGGACCTATCAACAGTCACGTACACGTATTTTCTGTTTTGTTGTTTACTTCACTTCACTTAGACCATTGTTTGCTTTGCCGGTTGTTTCAAGGTTAGTTTTTGTGTGTATTGGATTTAATTTTAACTGCAGAACTATTAGATATAGTAGATATGTCGAAAACAAGTAAATAAACGTAACGTGTTTGGTTATTCTTTGATGAAACTAAAGGAGACAATGGCAATAAAGTGAAGTTTAATCAATGCCAATCGTTAATTTCTCGTGGTGGCCGCGGAAAAGCAGCTAATACCTCAAATATGACCAATCATATGAAATTGTGGTATGTGATGTACTGTGATACATCACATACTTACTAATATAGAGTAATATATACTAGAACAATGTTTTTTTAATTTTCTTTCAATATTTTCTATACTGTATCTGATCCCTCGAACAAGATTAAGTTTACTGTTTATTTTGTATCATGTAGTATGTACTATGTAGTGAAATATAGTGTTCTTTTTTTAATTTTGTTCCAACATTTTACACATGCATTGTTTTACTTTATTAAAATATTATTAAAAACGCCGTCTTAATTCAGCAAGGTATGTTTTATTTTTTTCGCCGACTAGTCGCCTAATAGTCACCGACTAGTCGCCGACTACAAAATTGGCCGAATAATCGGCTTTCCCAACTAGTCGGGCACTAGTCGGTTCATCTCTAATAATATACAGGAAAAATGGGAACATTTTCTAGCTAGTAATTTTATGTAAATTTGTCACTATCTGTACTGTCTGTCCTTTACTATTGTGTACTGTATTATATTTTACGATTTTAACTTTATATAACTTTTAATTTCTTGACCTGTCTATAAAATGTAATATTTTCTGAAGACCAATAAAAATTATTATTATTAAGAGAGACTTTATTCCGTGCTATAGCGGTGATTGTCAGCTGGATGGTTGGCACATGTGTAATGTTTTCGCTTAGGGTGTGAGAGGTCCTGGGTTCAACTCCTAGACCCACTGAACTTTTTTTAAAATTTTGTAACGATAAATGTATTTTTTCACAAATTTAGGTTTGATTTGACGGCGAAAATAACGTTTTCTTTCTTTCTCCTATAATAATTTAATTCTCTTATGTGATTTCTTTAGGTTAATTTATGTTGTTTTTTATTTTGCTATCTAATTGTTAAAAATTATCAGCGTTCAAAAATTCTTTTGCTTATAAACAAATGCCTTCCAAGACTCAGATCTCTACAGTTCTTGTAATGTTTATAAGTTATTTCCAGCAAAAAAATGACTGACAATTTTCTACTAATTCTATTTTTCTCTGCTACAGGAGTAAAACATTTATTGTAGTTAATCAGAATCCCGTGGGGATCCACACCCTCCACTTAAATATGCCACTGTTTACAGAGCAAATTATAAAGATGAAAAACGTGATTAGGTAGCATTAATACAAGAAGCTGTGGTGGTGCAGTATGAAATTTTTGCGGTGAGTTTTAGTAACTTACAGGGCCTAGTAGGTGGTAAAAGATCTCTACAATAATCATTGCAAGATTGGAAAGATATAAAATTGTTGAAATTGCCACCACAACCAGAAAACAGGAATGCAATACATTCTCCACGTTGATCATCAAAGTACCATCGTTTATGGTAACCTCCTTCACAAGAACCTTGATCAACTGGTAATTGGCATATAGCTACAGGAAAAGAAGTGTAGAACATTGTTAGTAAGTAAAAGTTTTAAAATTATACAAAAAAGGAGGAAAATAGGAAACAGGAAGCAAGAGACAGAAGAATGTTTTTGATCTGATCACTTAGAGCAATATTTATATGTGACTTGTGTGGAGGAAAGGGACCTTATGACTAAAATCAACTTTTCAAGAATAACGAATTCTTTTTTATACTGTTTAAGTCTCATTATCCAACTACAAGGCTTTGTGACCCTCATACCATTCTGTGCTACCAGACAATAAGCATAATGACGGTCGATATTTGTGATTGACATTGAATAGGAGTGAAAGTGGAAAATTTGAAATGCTAAAAACGTCAAAACCTGCAAAACGAAAATTTAGTCATAAGATTCCTTTCTTCCACACAGGTCATATACATGCAAGATGTGGCTTACTGTGAGATACAGTATGTCTACTGTTCCATTCCACAATTCATGTAAGAAACAGAGATATTCTATAAGAGAGAGAGTTCTATCTTCTCGATCTTAATCTTCACCTAATGTATAATATATGCTCGCACTTTCTATCTATTTATTTCTTGCATAAAGTTATTGAATGGAAAAGTAGATATACTATATAATTAAATCATACTTTTAGAACACATTTATTTTAAATTATGAATAGAATAAAGCGAATATTATATATTATCGACATCTATATCAAAATGAATTTTAATAAATCTTAATAAACTTGTTATAATTGAATGTTGACTTAAATGAAGTAAGTGACTGGTGAAATTTGGGTTAGCCACAAGAACTCAATATTAAACATGAGACATAAAGTCAACATTTTAATGAAGGCTATAATTAAAAAAGTGTTGAAGTTTTGAAAAATTATGATTGAAAGAACATCGCACAATCCTTAGGGATTTTGATTCTTAGTCAATTTTTTTGAAACTTTGAAAAAATGTTCTCAAAGTCCTGATCAAAAGGCCCAAAAACAGATAATGGACCGTTTCCGAGTAATTTGAGTCCCAATATTCAGACATGAACACTTATAAAGATAAAATTTAACTCTCTTCCATTTTCTAAGATGCATGTATTTAAAAATATCATACCTAGGGGTTTTCTGATCCGCTGAACCTGAATCCGAGGTCTGATTCATGATATTGACAGTTGGCAGCCCTGTTTACTGATAACATAACTAAAATGAGCATAGATGGCTCATTCTTAAGACCCTTTATATGAAAAGGTATATCCAAGGGTTTTTGGGCCTATTGAGACTTTTGATCGGGATGTTGAGGAAAACATTTTTCCCAAAGTTTCAAACAAGTTGACCGAGGACCATAATCCATAATAGTTAGAGAGAGAATTTAAACCGACAATGTCCCATTTTTCTGAAATTTATTTTTCCATAATATTTGGGTCTTTAAGAAAGCAGGGTAACAATTTCAGACATGGCACAAACGTCTTGCGAATTTGAGCCCAACAAATTTTAAAAGATTTGTAATAATAAAATGGCGAGACCTGGAGCGACAAAATTTTTTTCAAGTAATCTTGGATATATAATGTGCCATCCTCCCAAGTTTAAACTTGAAATTCGCTTTTTTTTTCAAATTTGCCTTTTTTTCTCAAATTTTTTGATATGCTGGGAAATTTATTTGCAGTGGGAGACTTGTCTGAAAATGGGTTTCCCATGACTTTGGGGTCTTACAGATGCTGTGGAATTATTTTTAGACATGATTAAAAATACTTTTGAAATCATTAAAAATTTTTAATTTAAGGCGCTCCAGCGCCTTCCAACGAAGCACTATAAAGCATTAATTCAGAGAACAAAGTTATAGCGGGGGACCTAAACTCCATGAAAAAAAAATGTATACATTGTTAATGCTGCCGCCATTATGGTCGCCGTCTCTCTAACTATAAAGATTGTGCGAGGTCCTTTGTAATAATTTTTTTTAATTGGTGGCTTCCTCAATTTTTTTGTTAAAATACTTAGTAAATTTTTGCATAACATACTTTTTCATAGTAAAAAGAAAAATTCGGCGTATTATTAATTTCATTTTTTAGTTCTGCAAAACTTTTGCATTCGATTATACGTTAAAGTATGACTAGAGTACCGTTCTCTAATACTAAGATAGAATTAACTTAAATTTCAACAGAAATCACTGACGGAACAGTAGTTTTCTAAATATGCTAGCATGAATAAGTATATACGTATACGTGTTCCTTTATGCTTATTTTCGACAATAAGCATCATATTCATAATATGTACTTATTTTTATTCTAACTTATCTATGGAATGACATTTAGAAAACTTGAATACCTGTGCTTGTAATATTGGGTTTTGTTTCTGTATGAGTGACACAAATATGTTCACATTCTTCATTTGAGCTAAATCTGTTTCCATTGCCCTGACATCCTCCAAAAGCAAATTGTTCACAACGACCATTCGATTTATCATAGTAATATTTAATGAAGTAACCTCTGCATGGACCTGGATCTCTTTCCATATTGCATATGTCTAAAAATGTAATGATATGAATTAGTATAATACTGTCTGATGTATGACTGGTGTATGAACAAATATTTTGCAAGATAATATTTTGGGAAAAGATAAACAAAAAAAGTTTTGTAAAACTCCAATGGTTTCGACTTAATTAACTATTCTATAAAAGTACAATACTTTTAGGCCAGTTGGTGTTTATTATATTGATTAGGTCGGTAGTAACAGCTGCCACATTAAACCGAGTTCATGGTACAAGGTATTTTTGTGAGCTAAATCCTCCTTATTGACCCCTGATACAAAAGAAGGGGGTTATAAGTTTGACGTGCATGTGTGTATATGTTTACGGCTTCATATCTCTTCAATTGGTGATCCGACTGATGTATTTTTTTTAGGAATATTTAATCAAGAAGGTTGTTAGCAAGGCTTCATCTCGGTAGACCTATCAGCAGCTGCATGTCATCAATACATGCGGAAGTCGGTAGTAGTAGTAGATGTACTACGGGACTTCCAGCTCAAAATCATGTATTTTTTTATGGTGGGCGAAACCACAATTAATAATAAAGTGTATTTATAATTGTACAGGTTTGAACGATACAGATATTTATCCTGACTGTTGCGCTATTTAACCTTATACAGGGTGTTGCATCATGAGAGGGACATAGCTTAATAGGAGGTAGAGAACATCAGTGGTAACCGGAACCTCCCATAGAAATGTCTTATTGGGCCTTCACTACGAAATTACAGGGTGTTAAATAATTTTTGGCCAAACCTGTTTTTTGTCATAACTTTGACAGGAAATGAAATAACGGATTCATATTTGGTACGGCTAATGTACAAACGAGCCCCAAGAGGTACATGTATAAAAAAAAATATATCCAGGTCCGGACTCACTATAATTTATGTTTCTTCTTTGCATCAATAAAACATCACCCTGTATATATTTTTTTGAAATTTCGATACGATATTCGAAAAGAGCAAGAAAAAACAAACAAAATGGCCTATTTTATTTTTTTGTTACACCTTCGTGGTTATTTAAATACGTTGTTAAATGTGCAAGAAAATGGATTACAGAACCCTATTAAATGAGAGGCACGTGAAATAAATAGTTTTATAACTACAATTTGCAAAAATTCTATTGAGCCTAGGTGGTCTGGGTGAATCCTAATTCCGGCACGTTTTAAAGGTCCATTTTGGTAAAAAACTGTGGTGCTAATAAGTAATCGGGTATGAAATAACAAAATTTTTAATCAATCACAGTAGGCTTGTTCAAAGAATAAAAATGACAGATAATTTAAACCATTTAGGCCTAAGCAACCAGTTACTTTGATCAAGAAAATCATCAACATTTTATACTTAATAAATATTGGAAGAGAACAAACTAAAATCTAAATAAATAAAATATTTTCCATTCAATTAACAATAAATAACAAAACAATAACTAAATGTGTTTAAAAATAAAACGTAATTGACACTATAAAGTAAATTTTCAAAATGTCCTCCCCCAAATTCTGTGCATTTTCTTGCGCGTTTAGAAAGGTCACCAATTGCTCGACGTATCATTTCTGGATTATTCCGTATTTCGTCGCAGGTTGTAACGATGCGCTGGATTAAATGTTGTCTACTTTCAATTTCAATGCTATAAACCTCGTTTTTTAAGTGGCCCCATAAAAAGTAATCACAAGGGTTACAATCAGGAGATCTTGGTGGCCATTCATGTGGACCCCCGCGTCCAATCCATCTATTAGGATACACTTTGTTTAAGTGTTCTCTTACTTGAAGGTTAAAATGTGGTGGGGCCCCATCATGCTGAAACAACATGCCTCTTATACCGATATTTTCTAACATATTCGGTAAAATGTTTTGAAGAAAATCAAAGTAAATTTCACCATTCAATCTTTCTTCAAAAAAATGTGGCCCTATCAAATGTCTATTCACAAGTCCGACCCAAACATTTACAGAAAACCTGTGTTGCGAACGGCGTTGGCGTACCGCATGTGGGTTTTCCTGTGCCCATTTATGATTATTTCGTGAATTGTTTACTCCATCCCTTGTAAATTCAGCACAATTCAGCGTAATTTCTGTTAACTTGATTATAGCATCTGTAGTGCTCAGTTTATTCCTAAATCCATACTGAGAATTATTTAGCAGCCCATGTTTTCAAGATAATTTACTATTTGTAATTTTAAGACTTTCTCAAAGACTTTTGATAATATAGGTAGCAGGGAAATAGGTCTATAGTTTGACGGGTCGTTAATATCACCTTTTTTGAAAATAGGCACAACAGATGCTATCTTCAAGACCTCAGGGAATTTACCATGTCTAATGCTTATGTTAATAAGTTTAGTTAGAGGTATTACGATTAAATGTTTAATGGTTTTAATTAATGGAACATTTAAGCCATATATATCTTTACTTTTGCTATTTTTTAGGGAACCAATAATATCTCTAATTTGATTGTAACTTACTTCATGGAAACTTTGATTAGTTTCAGGAGTGTTAACATGTCTGAGATATTCCATTGGATCAGTGTTCGTTGTTGGGAGTTCACGGTCGTAAACAGCTAGTCCGTGTGGGTCAGGATGTGTCCAGTAAATTGTCAATTAGAGATGGAGTGCCACAGGGATCTATTTTAGGTCCTGTGTTGTTCCTGATTTATATTAATGATATAGAATCTGCCCTTAATGGTATCAACTGTCTCTTGTATGCAGACGACACAACTTTATTGAACTCAGGTCCTGATCTAGACGAACTAAGAGAGGATTGCAGGAATATGCAGTTGAACGCTGAGATGTGGTTTTCAGCCAATAAACTTAAATTAAATGAAAATAAAACTGTCACAATGATTTCATCCACCAAAGATCTAAATAATCTAGACAACAACCCTACTTTTGTGAAATTTTTAGGAATTAATTTGGATCCCAAACTTACATGGAATGCCCATGGCAATCTCCTAGCCGAATCCCTAGCAAAGACAACATATGCATTGCGGCAGTTATCAAGTAGAGTGTCTGTGAAAGTTCTTAGAACTGCTTATTTCGCACTGTTTCACTCTAAACTCTCATATGGTGTCCTAGCTTGGGGGCATTCGGCTAGCAGACATAGACTTTTTGGCCTACAACGAAGAGCAGTGAGGGTTGTGGGAGGAATAGGCTATCGAGCGGATGCCAAACCAATATTTATAAATCTAGATATTCTAACTCTACCATCTATATACGCACTAGAGTGTCTTACCTATGTGAAAAAGCACATCGATGAATTTGCTACACATAGTGAAAACCATTATTATAACACTAGAAAGAAAGAGAATATATACCTCAGTCTTAAAGGTCTAACTAAATCGCGCACAGGTGTCACCTATCATGGGCCTAAACTATACAATAAATTAGGAAACAATATAAAACAACTACCTCTTGATCAATTCAGAACTGCGTTAAAAAAATTTCTGCTAGCAAATGCCTTCTATACACTAGATGAACTAGAAACGTCTTTGACAAATATTTCGCTCTAGTATAAGCATGTGTATATATATTCTTTTTTCATTATTGTATCTTCTTGGTTCTATGTACGGTTTTCGTAAATATTTTTTTATGAGTGTAACTGTTTATATACTTATATGTATTTGTATCTTTACTTATTTGTAACCCTGTGTGACGTATGTACGATTTTATAATCTTAAACATGAATAAATCTATAATCTATATAAAAAAAAAATCTATAATCTATAAATTGTGCCTCATCCGTAAATAAGGTTCTGTAAATGACTGGGCGATGATTAGACAACCAACGACAAAATGCCAGGCGGGGGATATCGTCGCTTTGTTGAAGACGCTGTACCTGCTGGATATGATATGGATGGTAACGTTCTCTTTTTAGGGTTCTCCATACTCGCCAATGAGGAATACCAGTTGCCAAACTGATTCGTCTAGTGCTCATATTTGGGTTTTCTTGAACTACGTTTATAATATTGTTTTGTTCCTGCACACCTTGTTGTAAAACACGCTCCACAACTGCAGAAGTAGGAAACTTTCCGTGTTGTCTTGCATACTGGAACACCGTACTAAAGGTTTTATGATTAGGGCATCGACGACCAGGAAAACGCAGCCGATATTCTCTTTCCGCCGACCTACCATTTCCATTACAGAAACCATAGATGAATATTATGTCAGCATATTCCCCGTTTGTAAATTTTACTGGCATAGTTAAAATATTTTCACAAGTTTTCACTAACTAAATGCGGATTATTGACACATTAAATTACTAACAAACAATTATTCAACTGTTTAGGAGATTGCTTTTTATTATCTGTCACTTTGAACAAGCCTACTGTGATTGATTAAAAATTTTGTTATTTCATACCCGATTACTTATTAGGACCACAGTTTTTTACCAAAATGGACCTTTAAAACGTGCCGGAATTAGGATTCACCCAGACCACCTAGGCTCAATAGAATTTTTGCAAATTTTAGTTATAAAACTATTTATTTCACGTGCCTCTCATTTAATAGGGTTCTGTAATCCATTTTCTTGCACATTTAACAACGTATTTAAATAACCACGAAGGTGTAACAAAAAAATGAAATAGGCCATTTTGTTTGTTTTTTCTTGCTCTTTTCGAATATCGTATCGAAATTTCAAAAAAATATATACAGGGTGATGTTTTATTGATGCAAAGAAGAAACATAAATTATAGTGAGTCCGGACCTGGATATATTTTTTTTATACATGTACCTCTTGGGGCTCGTTTGTACATTAGCCATACCAAATATGAATTCTTTATTTCATTTCCTGTCAAAGTTATGACAAAAAACAGGTTTGGCCAAAAATTATTTAACACCCTGTAATTTCGTAGTGAAGGCCCAATGAGACATTTCTATGGGAGGTTCCGGTTACCACTGATGTTCTCTACCTCCTATTAAGCTATGTCCCTCTCATGATGCAACACCCTGTATATCCTTGTACACACTTTTAAAGTACACACCTGATAGAAGTTGTATTGAGAGCTGCGCAAACCTGTTAAAAGCTGTATAGAGATCTGTATAACTAGAAATACATCCGATGATGAACTGCGATTTCACCCACCAAATTGGCATATCATTGCTTAAAGACCTGGTTTAGTAATCACATAGATTTTAGTCCCTGTCACAAAAGAGAGGTATTATAAGTTTGACATGTATGTTTATATGTGTATGTGTCTGTTTGTAGCTTCATATCTCTTGTAACAGTTGGTGGTGAAACAGAACTTGGAACAGAAGGCAATTCTGAAATCTGTAGCGTTATTGCCTTTCAGCAATGATGTGAGACCATCGTACATCGTGTGACGCATACCGCATCCACTTCATAATAAATACTTATTAATTTAAAATATCTCACGTAGCTAAGATAAGTACCTTCATGTCCTTCATTAATACATTAAAAATATATACACTGCTAACAATTCTTCCATTTCAAAAGTGTTTATAATATATTAGACAAGAGTGGCTATTTTTAATGATGTTAGAAAAAGAAATAACAACTCCGTGGATATCACACCAACAGATTCTCTTTTTACGTGTGTAATTGTAATGTTGATTTCCACGACCTATACGACGATTGAATATCACTAAATACAATTAGGTGGAGCAAGTTTGATTCTATTTTGTTATTCATTAGTGTAAATCTGTCGGTGTAGTATTTGTATAGAAAAAGCCGATTGTGGAAACGATTACTTTGTGATAGTTAATCATGACGATATGAGAAAGGACACTACTTTGTTTGCTATCACTGAATTATTGTAACATACACGTTACTGCAGTTTCGGTACTTTAACATGCCATTTTCAAACATTGATTCAAATGAAAGAATGAATTTACAAAGGTCTGTGAATATTTATACTAAGTACTAGGCACTAAGTAAGGGACTTAATAAGGGATTATCAGGGCCGGCCCAATGAAATTTTTCTCCCCAGGCAAGTTCTGAGTTTTGTGTGCCCCCCTTCCTAATTTTCAATACTTTCTTAGGCAAGTTATTCAAATTTTAGTAATGTATCTAAAATTAATATTATCATAGAAATGAAAATGAATAACTAAGAAAAACGTACCTGTTTATAAAAACTGATCTCGTCTAGCTTTCTGCAAAGCAAACTGCTTAATAAGTTCACTAAAATCCATCGAATGTAAAAGTTTATTCTATGGAAATCATAGCTAGTGAGGTTAACCGATCTTGAGTCATTGAAGATCTCAGATAAGTTTTAATTAACTTTAGTTTACTGAAACTGCGTTCGCCACTTGCCACAGTCACCGGAATAGTTAGGAGGATGCGCAAACTAATCCGCACATTTGGTATAGTTTCGTGTAAGTTATTTTTATGTAAATGGTTTAAAACATCAATAGGCGATTTACAATTAGTGTCTTTTAATGAAGATGTTAAATGAAATAATTCATCGCACAGCTGTTCTCCGTCAATATCATGGTCATCTCCAGCTTTTAAAATTTCACTAAGGGACTTACACTGATTTTGTAAAATAGCACGACTATCCGAAATTGTTTGAATATTATGCAGAAAAGACAATTTATCGCTGTGAGTCTGAAGCTGTGTAAATCGTTCAGTAATACAATTTATAGATGTATCTAACAAAGGATAATACACTGTTGTTTTATAGCAATGTTCGGGATCTAGAAGAGTTTCATCTTCGTGTTCGTACTGGAAAAGTCTTTTCTTTCGTCTAGGCTGTTACTCTTTAAACTGGGTTTCTATTTCCAATTCCTCACAAACTTCGCGAGCTTTTAAAACAGCTTCTGTGTATCCCGATTCTCGGTAGCGAATAAGGAACTCCTTACATTTTTCAAAATACATAACGGCTGTTGGTAAGTCCATATCTACTTTTTGCATACTTTTACTAACCAAATTAACTTGGAAAAGTACGTCATACCACACCATTAAGGTCATTAAGAATTCATAATCACATATGTGTTTCCAAAGGCATTGCCTCTGATGATTCCTTAGGATCATCCGATGTTTCCTGTAAAGCGGCAAGTGTATTACAAATGTCGGGAAACTGATAACGGACTGTTTTGAAACTGTCAATTCCACTCTCCCATCGTGTTCAGTCGAGCGAATTTTTATTATTCTAGTTTTTCCTGCTGCCCCTAAAAATCTGTCGCTTTACGCACATGCGAAATTAGCGTATAGGGTAACTCAGCACTGGTTAGACTCGGTCTTACCAACACTATTTCTATAATAGACTAATTTGAACAATTTGCCTTTTTAGTTATGTTATATTATGTCATACTTTTTATTTCTTACTGCAAAAGTATGTGTTTCCTATAAATAATGTATTTATTTGCTTATTTGCAGAAAACTCAGAACTCAGTCAAAGAAGACCGACAGTCGGCGGCGTCGGTGCACTATGTAAAAACGATAAAATGCAAATATCTTGGACACGACACGTCGCGAATTTTGTACTCCACCATCCGCCGGCCGGGCGGTAATAGCTTGAATTTTTGTAATCAATCACAACCGAACAGCACGCTTACTGGTAGGTGGGCAGGGGCGGACTTATTTAAAGCACGTGCTTTCGTACAAAATTTTAAGTTTAACTACTCGGAAATTACAACCTACTTGCGGCAAGTCACTTGCGTTTTGGCGCCCCCCAGGATCCAGCGCCCCAGGCGATCGCCTGGCTCGCCTGCCCTTTGGGCCGGCCCTGGGGATTATTTTAAAGCATTAAACAGAGTGGATTGATATAGGTCTAACTGGTCATTTAGAAGATTGTTTCCAGGAATATTGTTGGATGTAATAATTAATTTCTATTGATTCTAGTTAATTTAATTTAAAACCTTTGTCATTTACGTGTAATATCTTTAGGTCGTTTATATTTGGAAAATTGTGAGTGGTTTCTAAAATATGATTTGCAAAAGTTAAGTCTGTTTTTCGAAAATTAAAACATTGTAAATGTTATTTGTACCTAATTTCGAAAGAACGTCCAGTTTGACCTATACACATTACACAGTCATCTATATAACCACACCATCAACTGGGATGTGTGATAAAGATGGAGGTATACTCGTAACGAACTTGAAATTACCTTGTCCTCTGAAGCTTCCACACATTCTTTCACATTGCTCTTCACTGTTAAATCTGTTATCATTGCCACCACATCCGGTATATGTAAACGGAGAACATCTTCCTGCATCTTTGTCAAAGAAGAAGGCAACAGAATCTTCAGTGCAATTTCCACCATCAGCAGGTTGGTAACACATGGCTATATCACTTGGTGGAACTGCAGATGGACATATATTAAATAAAATGTATATATAACAGCCACAGCTGCTGTCATAACATACCTGGTGGTGCTTGAGTAACAGTAGATTGTGTAGGAGGTGCTTTTCTGCACCTCTGTTCACATGATGATTGGTCTTGGAATCTGTTGTAGTTACCTCCACAGCCACCAAAGTTGAATGGTAAACAAGAATCATTGGAAGGTTGGTAGTAATATTGGAGGTACTCTCCATTACAAGGACCAACAACAGGAGGTAGTGTGCACAGATCTTTTAAAACAAAACAAAAAAAATGGATATGGGGAACTTGAGATATAGTCATTAGGGCTGGGACACAACACAAAGACATAAAATACGAGTTATAAATGTAGACTGTAGACATATAGTTTCCATCTAATGTCTGTCCCTGCTGCAATGCACAATGTTGAAATAATATGTTAAATATATATTGTCCTTTATGTCGTATGCACTAGGCCTTTTTATATGACAGTAATTAAATTTCATACGATCTCAATTGGGACAGCTAGATGCCTAGCTAGTTTGATTTGTCAACACAATGTGACATAATATGACAGGCGAATCAAGTCCATGTGGACTCCGAGTTTTCGTTTTATGCTGTCCCAATTGATAGCCCGGGAGGCAGCGACAGATTTTTCGCGTTAATATCTATAAAGCTAGATTTTTTTCCAAAGAGAGTATAGATAGTATCTATAATGAAGGTGCAATTCTACCAAACTCTTAGTGGTGCATAAATGAGTAAAAAATTAAACATGTTGCAAAAAAATAGAGGGACGAAAATTTCGTTTTTCGAATTGTCACCAATTGTCAAAAATTGACGATTCGCCTTATCTCCTGTCAGTCCCAATTTTCGATTTTCACCACAAGATTCACATTGTACGTCATTGCCGACCTTCTCCTTGCCTTCGAGACATAGAACGGGTCTCCGATCGCTGTATTTATTCAGTTCTCACATTTGAAAAATTGATTTGCAGTCGTGCTAATCGGCGACTATTTTTAAGTAGTTTCCCGAGTTTGAATCCCGCCCGGGGATACTTTTTTTTCGTTTTCAATTTTTGGGCAGATATTTTTGATTCTATAATTATTACTATTCACTCCGTCCTATTGCATTTCTCGGAGAAGAATGGTGTACATTCTTTAATGAGGTTGAGTAGTACAAAAGCCATCTGCGATTGCTGACTACAATAAATGCAAAGGTTTCACAGACATTTCGGATCAAATAAAGTCCTACTCTCTATCACTCATTTCAAAGAGGAGCTGGTCAGCCATTACTTGGATCTTTCTAAGCTTGAAAATATTGAAACGTCCAACCCACGTGCTCGTGAACATCATCACTTAGAAAAGGTTCCATCTTCTGCCCGAAGAAGATGTGTGACATGTTAAGCAAAACTTTCCTCCGAAAATGAACGAAAATTTTTACAAAACATAACGCAATTTTATCGGTTCAGATGTAATCAGTGCGACAAATTTATAGTTGTAATATATAAGCGGTTTTTGATATTAGAATTTTCTTTTTATATATATTTTTTCACTTATAATTGGATTGATATACGTATTCCGCGGCGGAAAATGCAAAACTTCTCCAAGAAATGCAATAGAACGAAGCGAACAGCAATTATAGAATCAAAAACATCTGCCAAAAAATTGAAAACGAAAAAAAAAAAAGTATCCCCGGGCGGGATTCGAACTCGGGAAACCACTTAAAAATAGTCGCCGATTAGCACGACTGTAAGTCAATTTTTCAATTCAAAGAACTGAATAAATGCGACGATCGGAGACCCGTTCTATGTCTCAATGGCGAGGAGAAGGTCGGCAACGACCGTACAATGTGAATCGCAAGGTGAAAATAGAAAATTGGGGCCAGCAGGAGCGAAGGCGAATCGTCATTTTCTGACAATTTGTGGCAATTCGAAAAACGAAATTTTCGTCCATCTATTTTTTATGTTAAGTTATTATTAAGTTTTCTAAAAAGTAGTTTCAATGAAGTACCTACTAAAAAAATGATTTTAAAGATTTGAAATGGTATGAAATGGGCTCACCCAAAATATATTCAAGTTTGTACCTCCTTGGGAAGGGGACAGAACATGAGAAGCACGCAACCTTCTCCTTAACGCTGATATATTATATTTTTCGGATTTGGGATGTTTCTCGCAACCTTGGGTGCCAAGAAATATCTGCAGTAAATTTCAGGTTTCTAGGCGATCGCAGTATAACAAAAAGACATTTGTTGCTATCAGACACAAAAACGCTACTTCAGGGATTTTATGTGCTATATAGATATTTTATATTTTTGCATTGCATCTTGGCGCTTAAAGATTTCAAGTTTAAAATAAATTATATTTATACCTCGTGCTGTGCCACAATATTGCAAACATTCTTCAATAGTATTGAAATTATTTCTATTTCCTTCGCAACCTCCATATGTAAAGCTTTTGCAAACTCCATCAGTCTGATCGTAATAATATTTGACAACACCACTTCTGCAAGGTCCAGGATCACTGGGTGAGAAGCACATATCTAAAAATCATGTTTAAGTTGATAGCTATTTGAAAATGATACATTTTCCTATAGTACCTGTCCGGAATGGTTCAACAGCACTTTCAGTTGGTATATTGGGTTGTACAGGTCGCTCAGTGTATGAAAATGGTCCAGGTTCTTCAATTTTTCCTTCACACCTTGCTTGGCACCTTAGTTGTGTTTCAAAGTTATTGCCATTTCCTCCACAACCGCCATAGTAGAATTGCCGACAACCTTTCTCCCTCGTGTCAAAGTACCAACGATCTACATAGTTAGCACACTCTCCAGTTTCAGCAGGAAGGTGACAAGTATCCTTAACTAAATATTAAAAAAAATATCAGCAACTTAAATACTGAAGTTATGTACATCAAATTAGAAAAATGGAATAGTATTGTGCATTATTTCTCTCAGAGTTTGAGGATACCTTAGCTTAATATTACCTTGTGCTGAAAATATTATTTGTTCTGAGATTTTAATTTTAATGTGTAGGTACAGTTTCAATAATTTAAATGTACAAAATCTTTTTGCAGTTTTAGAGGAGTTCAGCTTAAAACAAATCATTAACTATCCTGCTAGGATCACTAATATCATGTCTACATTAATACATATTCTAAAGGTCTTAATAATGAAGATGCTCTATTAGAAACATGTTTTATTGTCTATGACCTCTAAAATCATCAGCTGATATATTACGTAATAAAGGTATATGGCAGAAAAGCTGATTTCAGAATGGTAACATTTCCTCATTACTAAAAATTCAAATATACTACCTTTGAGCAAGATTTATATATTATATCATTTTATAATATTTTTAATATAATTAATATCCTATACCTACCTACTATTATAAAAATAATTTTCAACTTTAGGCGTGTTGATAAAACCATATTATTAAGAAAAATCATGGAAATAAATACAAATGCTACAGGGTGTGACAAGGTAAATTTAAAAATGATTAAGTTATGCTGCTCTCATATTATTCCTTATCTAACATATCATAATTGATTATTATTTACAAGAAAATGTTTTTCCACTTGAACAGGATTTTAAGATTTTAAAGACCTATGGTTGATATCTGGCATAATCGCAGCATCAGATAAGGATTTGTGTACAATTTTAATTTTATATTTTAGTTTGGATGCAACTTTAAAATAATACACTATTAATAATAATTGTAACATGAGCATAGCATCCATATAGTTAGTTATCATGCAAAAGTCTAGTAAATTTACATCAAACTCACCAATTTCCATCGGACAATCAGTTTTGCATGCTTCCTCAGTGTCGAAATTATTCTGATTGCCATTACAGCCTGAATAATAAAATGGTACACAACGTTTCTCAGGTGTATCATAATACCATCTAGGTAGTCGTTCCGTGCAATTACCCTGAGCTCTTGGCAACGAGCAATGATCTAATAGGTACAAGCAGTTAGTTAAATTTACTTTCTATAAAGGACACCAACACAGAAGCACGATAACAGCAATTAAACCAAAATTAGTGACATGCAGACAGTCGTCGAATAAAGAAAGTACTTAGTAACATTTTAGATTAAAAATTATTTAAAAATAACGTTAAAAAAATTAACATGCATTTTACCAAAAACTACTGAAATATAATTATAATTTGATGAAATGATTTCATACCCTTCTTACGTCCTGGAGTAGCACATTTTTGGTTACATGCTTCCAGTGTGGGGAAGTTGTTGTTGTTTCCTTTACAACCACCATAATTGAAAGCGTTACATTCACCGGTTTCTTTATCGTAATAATATTTTCGAAATCCGCCTTTGCAAGGACCCTCCTCCTTTGGTTGTTCACAAGCATCTATTAATACAGTTTTTCAATTTTTAATTATGTGAAGGTATTACTAAATTAAACTTACCAACACTACTGTCTTTAACACAAAGTCCCATACATTCCTCCCTTGTCTCAAACCTGTTATTGTTTCCAAGACAACCTCCATAAATAAACTGTACACACTGTCGAAGTTCTTTGTCATAGTGCCATTGCGGATAATAGCCCTCACAAGGTCCGGCTACTTTAGGTAAATTACATCTTTCTGGAACATGTCATTAAATTCATACAAATTGAAAGAAATGCTTAAACATTGAGAAAACAAATAATAATTGCTGCCAACCATTCTATTACAAATTTTTGTGAGAGTTAAAAACACATTTAAAACTAGAGAAACGCTGAGTCATAAACAGAGTCCATATCACAGAGAGCAATTTCATAATGAGGGGCTTACGATCATACCTTATTGTCAACATGATGATACTAACTAAAGCTTGGTGGAATATACACAATTCAACACTTACGACATCAAAATTGTTCATTGCAAAAATCCAATAATACTCCGAAAAATTCACAATACAAAAGAGAGTGATAACTTTTTCAAATTGTATGACAGTCACTTTACAGGAGTTCCACTTGACCAGAAAATATACTGTAGTAACTCAAATACAGCATTACATGCATACAGGACAATTTTCACAATTTTGCAAGAATTCCCTTTAAAATGGATTGTTCAGTTTATTTTGCAGAATATTACATCCGGCCATCATTTTCACTAAATCTAAGTTACATGTTGGCTCTAGTTCACTTTAAGTATGCCTAACTTGTTTTGTTACGTGATTTTCTTTAACAAAGAGATACAAATTTATTTCCAAATTAATTTATATATGGATGGACAGCATAAATATACTTTAAAATATAGTAAGAGTAAGATGCAGCTCAATACAAGTGTCCTATGGTATCTAAATAGATTCCCAAGCAAGTGGTATGGTGGGCAGAATAGCATTAAATAATCTTCTCTACTCTGATACTTTTAAACACACTCATTTTACACTTGACATGAGTCTGTCGACATCCAGATAACATTCTTTAATGGTTTCGGAAACTCTGTGAAATCTGTGTGTCAAACACATCAGGTATACCATGTTAAAATAAGTGTTTCAAAAGCCTCTTTCATGTATAGTAAACGATATACATACAGTGTCATGAAGAACCAAAAAGAGCGGTGGTGTCCTTTGTCAGTCGCTTTGTAGACTTTAACTGCTTTATCGACATGCTTTTCGATGGAAGCAGTACATCTCTTAACTACTATACAAAACTGAATCAGATGTAAACCGCAAAACTTTTCCCTTATTTGCTTCGTAATTTTTCGCTCCATAGTTAATTTACAGTGGCGTTCACGTGGGAAATATATTCATGTACCACTTTTAATTAGGGAAGCTTCAAAAATTACGTAAGCATAAAAATAGTAATTCTCTGATCTTCCCTCCCATATGTAAGCATATGTAACAATTTTATTTATGTTATGTGAATTAAAAGTTTAAACAGCTTCGCTGCCTAACTTAATGTAATAATAAGATATTTATTAGCCCCACCCTGCAATTTATTTCATAGAAACATAATGAGTATAATGATAACAATTTTCAAGAACTATATTTATAGGTAGTTGAAACATATTACTTTGCTTAAAATAATTATGTAAATAATAAGTAAGTAACCAAATTTAATATAAAAAGAATGTTTAAGAGAAATATTAATTTAAAAAAATCTTATGTAAGGTTTAAAATTTATCCACACTCCTTCCCCCTCTTCAGTGCTTACATAATACTTGAATAACCTCTTATCAAATGTTATTTGCATTGCAACATTTTCCTCCAAACAACTGAGCCATGCATGAACTACCTTCTCACTCCTAATGTTAATTGTTTCATCTGCACTAACCCATAAGTATTTGTCTTAAAGTCCTAAGAAATTGTTTCATCTAATACTCTCATAAAAAGGTGCAACATAGTTTATCTTTATTCTCTATTCCTTAGGAACGCTAATATTCTCATATTTCCCCCTCTTACAATTTTGCAAGAATTCACCGAACATCAGATTGTTTATTCCATGGAGTATTACACCCAGCCATAATTTTCACCAAGTCTAAGTTAAATGCTTTTTGACTTTCAAATTTACTTTTGTTGCCACTTTCAATGATGTTCCACTGTTCCATTGCTTTCTCTTAAGACGAGAACCTCTTGACAACTTCCACAATAAAGCTATATACTATAGAACTTCAGCCCAGGGAAGTTATTTATTTACTGGTATGTTAAGAAGGCATCCAACGAAACGTGTTTTATAGACAAAACAAAATCTTCACAACAGTGTGCAATTTGCCTACTTGACTATTCAGACAATACTGAATAGTGACTATACCTAATTCGCTGCATACAGTATACAATAATCGTCTCACACTAAATACGTTTCTGGGACTGTGCACTGAGATATAGACCCTGGTCATAAGCAATTACTTCACATTAATAATTGGAAAATTTTGAATAGTGCCTTATTGCATGATCTTTTAAAATATTCTTGTTTTATTTTTGTAATTTGGTGTGGTAAGAACATGTGACTTGATGTTGACAACTTTCTTTGATAGTACTATATTTACAATTTACTACTACGTAAATGTTCATAATTACCTGGCCCTTGAGGTTCTACACAAACTTGATCGCATTCTTCTTTCGTTTTGTAACGATTGCCGTTACCGTCACACCCACCATACCAAAACCTGGAACAGCCACCATAGTCCATATCGAAGAACCATTTAACCGTATAATTCCTACATGTTCCTCTTTCTTTGGACAGCGAGCAACTAGCTAAATAAATTTATAAATGCATATACCTCAAAAAATATGTAAATATACATTAAATATATAAAATACATACCTTGTAGATTAGGAGGAACAGTTTCACATCCTTCGAAATTCTCTCCTTTAGCTTCCGTAACACCATCAAGACAACAACCAAATTTAGTTGATTCGCAACCACACCCCTCTTGATTTGGTCCAGAGGCTGGAGTTTCTTTATCTGAACAACACTTGAATTCTGTATTTTCGCACCCACAACCTAATGATAATTTGATTATATTACATCACATATTTCTGTTGATAAAATTACAAAATAATTTAAATAAATACTTACATTATCCTTCATGTTTGCAAATAAACGAGCTTTTATATTTTATTAATTACCATATTACAAGTATCGGTAAGGCTTATCAAAAATTTTTAGCAACATTATTTTATAAATATAATAAAGCAGTAATAAATCATATAAATGGAATAACTATGCTGAAATTCCATCAATGAATAAGCTTAATGTAACTGTTACTCAGTATGATATAAATTGTTCGACCCCTCTATTGTTAAAACAAATCAACACTATAAGACTTTATGTATTTAAAATTTGGTAAATCATTACTGACCATTTAAAATTTTCATAGAATTTTTTTTTAAACCTTTGGCTTGGTTCTTGCATGAAATGTATTGAGAGTGACTTTGCATCTTTCTGAAGAGCTTAAAATAATGGCGAAAAACGTTTCAAAGGCTAATAAGCATTTCCAAGAGAGAATGATAATCATTCATGAGAATCCTTTTGAATATAATAGTTTGTGGCAAGTTTAGAGCACTTTGTGCTCCAGTACAACCAGATGTGGATTGTCATAGAAATACAAATATATTAATATTGATATTTTAATTAGATTTTTGTATTTTATTGAATAGATAGAGGTAGGTGTTTTTTAATTTTTGGCATAACTATATAGAATGTCGGTTGTCAAAAGAATGCAAATATTGGGAATTCATATTTTCAGATATATATTTTCTTTTTATTCTTCATAGATTACTTTTCTGTTGTTTGCAGAATCCTAAAAAGACTATGTTTTGTTACATTTGAAGCGAAACAACATTAGCCATCAGGCATTTTAAATGTTGCTAAAATTTTTGAATAACTAAATAAACCTTTAAAACAAAATATACCTTGTTGGTGAGGTCCTCTTGCTGCAGTTATTCCATCTGAACAACAGCCAAATTGGAATGTATGACAGAGACAACCTTGGTAATCAGGTCCGTTGGCAGGCGTGAAACTATCTGGACAACATCCATATGAGGTATATTGGCAACCACAACCTTCATTGTCGTAACCTCTTGCTGTGGTACTATTATCAGGGCAGCAACCATAAGGTGAATACTGGCATCCGCAACCTTCCAAATTTGCTCCTCTTGCAGGTATAATATTATCGGGACAGCAACCAAAAGCTGAAGACAAGCAGCATCCTTCTCCACTGGGACCATGAGCTGGCGACGTTCCATCTGGGCAGCAACCAAATGTGCTATTAGAGCAAGGTAAGTCACAACCTTGAAAGCCTGGTCCTTGAGCAGTTGTAACTCCATCAGGACAACATCTGTATGTGGTGTTTTTGCAGTCTTCTTTTAATTCCGGTTCTTCTGTAGTTACTGGCTCTTGTTCTTTATCTTTTTTCTTTTCTTTAGGTTTTTCTTCTTTCTCACAACCCTTTTGCTTAGGTCCTTTAGCATCAGTAATATTATCTTTACAACACCCATACTTTGATGTGAAACATTTTGGTGGAGGCTCTGGGCATCCTTCATTGTTGTTACCTTCTGCTATTGTTTTGTTATCAGGGCAACAACCAAAGAGCGTTTCATTGCAATGGGAAGGTGGACAACCTGCAAGTTTCGGTCCAAGTGCAGCAGAAACACCATCAACACAACATCCATATTTGGATTCTTTGCAAGTTTTGGGAGTTGGGCAACCTTTATCAAAAGGCCCTTCAGCAGGTGTAATATTGTCCCAACAGCATCCGTATGGAGTTTTCTTGCAAGCTTTGGTCTTTCTTCTCTTACACATTTTTGGTTTCTTTTTGAAAACATCAATAATTGACGTCGTTCCGTAAGTACCTTCTTCAGTGGCTCCACTTTCAGTTGTACTTGAGAATATATCAATTTCAGTGGTACCACTAACTGTACTACCTGTAAATTCTGTTGTCTGTTCAGTTGAAGCAGTTTCCTCTGTGCTTATTCCTGTACTTTCAGTAAATCCAGTAGTACTATAAGCCTCCTCGGTGGAACCTGTAAATTCTGTGGTGGAATATTCTGCAGACTCAGTTGTACTACCAGTAAACTCTGTGGTGCTACCAGTAAAATCTGTGGTACTACCCGTAAACTCTGTGGTACTACCAGCAAACTCTGTACTACTACCGGTAAACTCTGTGGTACTGCCAGTAAACTCTATGGTACTGCCAGTAAACTCTGTCGTACTACCAGAAAATTGTGATGCAGCCTCTGTAGTACCAGTGAATTCAGTAGTACTGTAATATTCTGTTGTTTCTGTGAATTCAGTAGTACTTTCTTCAGCTCCTGTAGTCGCAGTTGAATCAATTGTTGATTCCTTTTCAGTTGTTACTTTTTTTGCTCCGACATCAGATTCTCCTATGAAGAATTCGGTTGTTGATTCGCTGCTATCTGTGCCAGTTGGCGTTGTTATTTCACTATCTGAAGTATCAGATGAAGATCCTTCTGTAGTTGCTTCACTTGAAGAAGTTTCAATGCTTTCACTACTTAAGCTTGTTTCCGTTGTTTCGGTACTATCCGTTGAGATGGTACTTTCAGTGGTAGGGGTACTTTCGGTTGTGTCAGTACTTTCTGTCGAATCTGTACTTTCAGACGTACCAGTGGTATCAGTTATATCACTTTCCGTTGTTCCTGTACTATCAACAGTAATGGACGATTCAGTTACATCAGAGCTACCACTTGTTACTTCAGAACTTAAAGTTGTCTCATCAGAACTGTCAACTGTTGAATCAGAATTTATATTATCAGTTGTTGTAGTTATTTCTGAATCAAACGTACTAGTAGTAATATCAGAAGCAGAAGTTACAGTGGTTACATCAGAACCAGATATTTCTGTAGTTATATCTGAACTTTCAGTTACGCCATTAGAACTCGTAGTTGTTAAATCAGAACTTTCACTTGTAACATCTGAGCTGCCAGATAACGAGCTTTTTGATATGTCAGTTGTCACATCAGAAGATTTAGAGGAATCTGTAAGTTCTGTGGTTAGCTGACTGGATTCAGGTTTCTCTGATGTAATGAATGTAATTTCAGTGTCAAGAGTATCTACAATTACCGTTGGTTCAGTACCAGACCCCTCCTCGTCGGTACTTCCTGTTAAATCAGTACTCTTTGTGAGTATGCTACTTTCTGTAGCTGGACTAGTAAAATCACCAGATCCTGTTTCTAAGGTATCTTCACTCTCATCTTCTCCCATAGCAGTAGTTCCATCGCTAAGCATGAGATCATCAAGTGAGAAGGGAGATTCTGTTGTACCACCAATTGTGGCATCTGTAATGCCCAATTCATCTTCCTCCTAAAAAAATATGATAGATATGAACCAATAAAAATGTAAAACTAAAAATGACTCATTTTAGAGGTCAATCATTGTGTCAAAATTACCAGGTCTACTCATAACTAATGTGCTATGAAGGCTTACTAAAACTACAAATCAACTTAAAAACATATGGTGGGTTTCGATCCATAGAAAATTTTATCTCTACGAATAAAATTAAATAATTAGTCAAATGCTTCCTAAATATAAAAAGGGGTATAAGAGCACATTTAGACAAATTATATCATATTATATAGGGTGACCGTGAAGTATGGGGCAATACTTCGATAAAGCTTATAGTATGGATTAACATAGCACTAATGGTACCAATAATTTGCTTTCCTAGAATGCCCGCTATGGAGCTATTGACCCTTAAATGCTAAATGTTAAAGAGGTTTTTTGCTGATTGTAATAAAATTTGGACAGTATAGGCAGTAAGTATAGGTATCTTGATTGAATTTCATATTTTGTGCAGAAAGCCAGCGAACACCATTAATACACTTTACCCCTAAATTTTGCCATCAAATAATTTATGGAAGTCGTGATAACATTTTTATGTTCATTAAATAATTTTTCTAAAAAAGGGATGCCATTTTCGAGAAAATTGTTTTAGCAGTGCGGAACAAAAACTGACATTTCTGTATTTGAAAAAACTGTTAGAAAAGTGTTTCTGATAAAGTTATTTTGTGTCTAAATTACCCACAGCAAGTCCCTATATTCACTAGATGAAACATTTGTTATATCAATAAACCACTATTATAAACTGAACTACTTATTACAATTATTGAATTCTGCAGCTTATTCTGTTAATTTTTTATTCAGTCATTTAATATTTGTCAAATTTGATATTTAGATATATTTAGTTGTTTTCTTAAAAGTTACGATTGTATTTCGCAGCATTCATTACTAGCATTCCCTGGTCACTTATCTGTCAAACAAGTTTTTTCTCGAAAACAGGTGACTTTATTGCTGTAGATCCAGTATATTTTTCTTTTAAAAAATTATTGAAGAAATTTAAAATGCCACCTCAAGTTTGAAAAATTTAGGGATAAAAAGTATTAGGTGTGTTCCACGTTTGGTTCCCAAGACACAATATGAGAGATGCTATACTTTTGAATCAAAGATACTTATATTTGTCATTAAGATATTGAGAGCATACATATTAAAACAAAATCATGATCTACATTTATTCCTACTTGCCTCTCGGAGACCTGCAAGTCCTTCTTCAGCATCGACCCACTCCCCATCATCACAATTAGTATCAGGGACAATCTCATAATCATCATCATCGTCAGATATTTTCTTAACGTCTTCAGTTGGCTCAGTCGTTATTTCAAATGACTCAGTGATACCTGATTCTAAAGTTGGTTCTGATTCTTTTGTACTTTCAGGTGTTTCCGTGATTGCTTCCTGAGCTTGCTCTTTATCAGTTTCAGACTCATCAATAGACTGTGTTACATCGGTGGGCATTATTGTATCTAAAATCATAGTAAAATTAGAGTTGTTCTATCAATTAAAATTTATTACCTTCTGAGCAAGGAAGTGTATTACATTCTTCTTGAGAAAACACTATTTTATCGGAACCACAAACTGTTGGGTCTACAACTTCATTATCCTTTAGGCACACTACCTTCTTGGTGCGTTCTCCCCCTCCACATGGTTTCGAGCACTAAAGAAATACAGTCTTATGTTATCTCACATATGATTACTTAACTCAAAATAAATTATAAAGAATAATTATATGTGAATAAATTCTATTTCAGTTTCAGGATCTTATGTTAACGAGAATTGTTAAATTCAAAATTAGTTTGACATACCAAATTAATAAAACAAATATATAAATAAATAAATCAACTAGATGTAAACATTAATACTCCTCCGCTGGTTTATTATTGGAATTTTTATATAATTATTGAACATTCATATATACTGTTCATACATTTTCGAAAATAAGTTAATTTTTTTGGATATACATTGTTACATTTTTAATTTAACTCATGTCCCGATGATGCCTATTTGGTTAATAAACTGTCTGTCAGTACACTAACAGTATTTTTTTTTTTTAAGAATAATATCAAAGGTTGCAATCTTTACATATATTTTATTTATTAAAATGTTTAATAACTTTTATAATTAGGGACTGGTCATTTTTTTTTAACGATAAGGTTCTTCATTTAGCTAACACTACCTACTTTACTGTCCAAGTCAACTGAACTTTCTTAAGCTAGAATGCTTGTAAGATATTTGATGGATAATCAAATTGACTTAAATTTCTTTCTTTAGGAGCTAAATTTGCGACTTTAGAGAAGTACTTGGACACGTAAAAATATTTAAATACAAGTTTTTGTTACACTTCTACAATAAATAATAAATACACTTACTTTTCCCCATGGACCACTGAACCATTCACCTTCACATTCTTCCTCTTCTCCAACACACTTCTTGATAGTCTCAAAGTTCTTAGATGGATCGCATTTGTCGTTTTCGACTTTCTTCACACCTTCTGCAGTTATGACTCCGCAAAATAATGTTCTGGTTTGTACACCTTCGCCACATTTCACTGAACACTATAAACAACTGCTAGCATTAATAAGAAAATATATAATTCCAGTTATGTGATTCTATTCATTGAAAACCTTTCACTGTAAGTTTATAAAATTGGATGTGTTGAATTACTACTCATAAGCATAATCTTTTAGGTTACTTTCTGAGAAAAAAGGAACATGTGAGTAGAAAATCGGATTGTTGTAAACATTTTTGTGAAGCATAGCATTTTTTTTTTCAGTTATCAGTGTTAACAAAGACTAATAACATAATATTATATACGTATATTGTTAGTCTTTGGAGTTGAGAGAATTTTTAATATTTGGCCTAAAATGCTAAATCAAGATATTAATCTATACAATTAATTAATATATACTGGGATTGGGGGTGATGATGTTTATAATTTTTATTTTATCATCTTAATCTACACACACTGAATAAAGTACAGTATCATCCAGAATAAATAGTCTTTCTAGGGATAACTAACTCAGTGGTTAGTGTGTCTAGTGTGTCTAGTCTCGAATCCATTTCACACGGTGGGACGAGACCCACACAGTGAAATAATTTTTCATTGTAAATTACTTCCAAGAAGTGGTTCGGATTCCACTATAAACTCTTTCCTTGACTCAGAAATATCTAGATCTTCTTTTCAGTCATATTAGAAATATTGTTTGTAAACTTGGTTGCAGTCAGAGATCACCATTATAAATTAAACAGAGATATCAAGAATAGATTAGTGAGTAATGGGCTATGTCACTAATTTTTAATTATAAGTAATAAAAATCAATAATAAATCTAATGACATAATGACAATAAAATACATAGTTTTTAGGATTTTCTTTTACTTTAGAAATCGAAAGTAGAACACTTATTAAGATAGTTTTCAAATTTTTAGGTTTTGTTCAAATGTTTAAGTCCTTAAATAAATTACCATAATTGGATCGCGTGAAAATGGGGTGGAGCTTCGCGTGACGTCACATTGCATATGCTGATTGGGAGACAGTCGAGATTTAATAAGCATGTGGCGCATGTTATTGTGTTTCTGTATGGAAACGGTGTTTGCTTGTTAAACTGTATCTTTTCAATCTTCTTGCTGGTTTAAAATGAGTGAGAAAAAAGCTTCTAATAAATATTGTGTGGTTCCTGAGTACTCTGTAACACTTCCAGAAACAGTTTATTAGCTATGCATCGGAATGCTTTTTCAGAATCTGTCTTGATAAAATCACTATTCACTGAAAACCTTGCGAGAAATAAAAATAAATAGTCCAAATAATAATAATCGTGTAAATTGAAAACAAAAACCTTTTTCTTCAAATGTCAGATTAACTCATTTCATGATATTAAAGTTTACGGATTATAATGGACTACTGTAGCAAACTCAAAATCTTTTGCCGTAGTGTTTATGCAGAATGACGTCACGAGTCGGTGAACCCAACTTGACCGAAACCCAATCTTTAACGCTGCATATCTAAGGATTGGATATACTTATGATGCTGAAATTCTAACAGCTTATCTAGATGATCGAATGCTATTGAGTACCATAAAAAAATATAAAAAAAATTATCGGTAACAAGCCCATTATGAAATAAAAAAAAAAAATATTGTGAAAATAAAGGTAAAATGTTCATCACGGCCTGCACATATTAAGACTAGCATGTGTGATATCATTCCACATGACGCGAATGCACAATGGGCCGACAGGCCTGAGTGCTGCGGATTCCACAGATCTGCTCGCGCGATAATAATAATAATAATGTGTGATATCACTGCCTTTATACTCAGCTTAATACGAGTTTAAATTAATGATGATTTGTAGTGCAAAAACTAGTCTCTCTGAATGTACATTGTTATGATAAAACCTTTCATAATGCATAAGGCACTGGTATGGTGAGTGTGGTGCTCCCAGGAGCGCTCCACAATTAAAGCTCACCTATGTCAAGTTCAAAGGCTAGTATGTCTAGGAATATCTGAGGCACTCAGGACCACGTCAATAGCTACAATGGAGGCCATGGAGACTCACTCCCTTGTATGTTGAAGTGCCGCTGGAAGCCAGGAAAGGAGCAAATAGACTTTTCAAAAATGGAATGTTGAATATGATAGGCTGAAGGCAGGGGCACACCAAGGTTCTGTAAGGGACCAGGTCATTTCTCACTGAGAGGCTGACAAGTGTCTTCCTGTTTATAGGTTCACCATTCCATATACAGCTGGATTCCTTAGTGCGGATGATCGGTAACATGATAAAAGGCTTCCTCTGAGTTCCGGGGGTCTGGAACAGCTTCTGAGTTCTGATGGTTTAGAACAGTTCACAGACAAACTGTAGACTCGAGAGGGAACCAGTGGTGGATAAACAGATGCAAGTCAAAAATTTGTATATCAGCGAACAAAGTAACCTCTAAGCTGGTTGTGAACTGTTGAAATGTTTTTATTGAGCTGTATGAACACAACTTAATAAAACTTATATGGATGTCCGGACACAGTGCCAAGAAGAGCAATGAAGGAGATTGCTTGGTGGGAAAATGAGCAAGAACTCCTTTCCCTGGCCCCGAGCCAGCTTCCGGTTCGTCAAGGAGTTTGATTCAATCAGAGCTACGAGACTGGGAAATTACACAGTTCAACAACTACTGTGTGTGTAGCGGTGGACTAGGTATGTACATTCCTGTAGTATGAGAGATATGACAATCCAGCAACAGCAAACTCGCTCGATGTGACGGCATGCGGCCACGCCGGCCACTGAAATATCCCAGCTGTAGTTATTCATTGCCGCCTGGCACAAGCGATGTTGCAATTCTTACTCCCTATACCTAACCCGCCGCTACACACATGGTATAAGATCAAGCCCCTGAAGTGAGGCAGTACAGTGTCTATATAAAGGAGCCTTCAACTAACTCAACGATAACTAGTTGCTTGGACTAACTAGAGAAATAATAAGATGAATGGTAGGTTTGATAATGAGCACCGTCCTCTGAACAAACACTGTCATAGAACGAGGTTGAAGGACGTTCTGATTTGTTGATGCGTGGAATGGAGGATGAAACCATCACTCATATTCTATGCAATTGCATACCACCAGAAGCGCCAAGGTATAGGTATCTCAGAAGGCTTTACAATCGGGGTACTATGGGATTTACCTTAGAATGAACCACTATCCTTTGGGAAGAGCACTCGTTTTTCCTAGGAGATCCTACCTATTGTGAATGTACAACGGGTTGATGACAAGACTGAGTACTATGAACAAGATCTGCTTATGTTTCTAATAATAATAATAATAATATAATAATGAGATGAAAGAAGTGATTTGCAACAGCCCGAACAAGGGTATTGCCACATACAACCTATTATTGCTGTGAACGCCACTCTGACAAAACATAAAATTTCTGCAGCTTACTAAATTCTTCTTAAATTAAAGAACACAATAACAGCACAATGCTTTTAGTGACTGCTTATAGTAATTCTATGTATGATCACTAGCACACTCTTCTCTACAGAGGCCGAGACGAGAAAGAATGCCTTGTAGATGCTGATATTTTTTTATAGTTTTTCATGAAAAGCATTTTTTCAAGAAAAAGAAAATGTGCTCAATATGGAGACTATTTTTGAACATTTTATGATGTTTAAACAGGATTAAATTTTTGCATGAACATCCCTATTGTGTTTAATTTATATGTTAAAGTTGTAACATTGACCACAGGCTGCAACCATTGTAGTACCACAGATAATAATCATTCACGTTACGCCAATTTAAATTGGAGAATGCTGAATATCGATTATATTATAGAAGAATAATATCGTAAAGTGTAAATAAAATTCAATCTTTGCGTAACTGAAAAAGTTGTATGATATTTAAGCTGAAATCAAATAAACATCAAATTTTGTTCTTACATATTCTAGAAACTATTATCTGATATATTTAAACATGAAAACTAAGATCACTTCTTTAAAAACTAATAATTTGAGGAAGCATAAATTCTCAAAAAAATGTAATTTTTTTGATGAATCGTTAGTTATTTTCATCAAGTCACCTGCATCCTTGTACTCTTAAAACATATTATTTTATATTATATCCAAAATATATAGTACATACAACAACTTTGTGTAAGATACATGGATATAGCAGAAGCAAGAGAAGAATGCGAAGTTTCGTCTTCTCAGTCCCCGTCCTCAGTTCCCATGTATACTGCTCTCACTTACTATATGTGTCTCCTACACAAACATTGCTGAATAGAAAAGTAGATGATGTACATATTCTATATTGTCTTTGATTAGTTGACTAGTTGAAAATTTAGCCAAAAATATTAATAATTTGAGAAATAATATCATTAGTTGTGTCTACTAAGAACAAAAATGTTAGAAGCTAAATAGGATTTAATTAGGCAATTTTCTAATGCATGTGATAACGTTCTGATTTGTGGCTGTATAAAAATTCTTAAAAGTTATAGTCACCTCGCTCCATTGAGATGCGTACCACAAATATTCACAGGTAGCATTTGATGTTTCACATTTTCTGACAGTTTCTGGTTTTTGTTCAGCTTCACAGAGTTCGTCATCATAGACCTGACCAGATGCTGTTGCGCAATGTGCCTTCCGTGTCTCATTCGTTAGTCCGCATATCCTGTCACACTAAATACATGATTAGTATAGCAAAAAATAGTCTAAATTTTTCAGTTCATACACCTCGAGTCTCTAGTTCACGCATTAAGTACCTCCAAGGTAACTTGTTTAGTTGCATGATTTTTTTATTATTTAGTTACAAATTTACTTATAATAATTATAAGTAAATTTGTAACTAAATAATAAAAAAATCATGCAACTAAAATGTTCGTCCATAGCTGTCAATTATTGACAGCTATGGACGAACATCACAAATAATTTTAAAATATACGAATTAGTCGATATTCACATTGTTTATAGATGTCAATTAAGACTTCCATATGTCGATATGTACATTTATTACATTGATTGTACTAGTTCAGACACTTTCGGTGAAGATTTTGGAAGTTGTGTAGATGGATATAAGGTTAGATTGTTTTTTTTTTGGGAACACTTTTCTTTTTCTCTTTTCTTCACTTTATGGTTCATCAAAAAAAAAACCCATTCTATACACTCTATACACTTCATTACTAATTAATAAAGAATCAAAATGATGAGTACTTAAAATGAACTAGAACTCCAAATGTATTGAAATCAAATAGATCATTGGAAAATTATAATTTAAGAATTTCCATCGAAACCGAAAATTTTCAAATTATATTTTCTTACTCCAGTCCACTCTGATGTTATCCAGTCTACTCCTTCACAGGGACGGACATTGCATTTTTTCTCTGCCTCAGGTTTGGGTTCGATTGCCTCACATTCAGAGTCATTAAGTACTTCTTTATTCTTTTCTTTCTGTATATAACACGTTATTTTTCTAGTTTGTTTTCCATCACCACATAGATGATCACACTGAAACACATAAATAATTACATCTCAGTATATTGCATATTGTACACGAAAATATTATCTATAACCAGTACTAAAATAACAATAGTAATTAGAAGTATCCTGAATCACTTTTGTTTACTATCCCTATGAGGTGAGGATAAAAACGTTAAAGCATAATATATCAATTCTTGGATTTATGTCGTAGAATTTATAATATTTTTCAATGAACTGATTAAACTTCTATGCATTCAGTGTACCTCATCTTGCCTGAATTTAATAATTGGCTAATCCATCAAGTCATTTTAGATGGAAATAGTAGTACTAAACCTCTAACCTCTTAATTCTAGTAACTAGCATGGATTTTTTTGAACCTTTAGAATTGCTGTATAGTATAAGTAAAAAAATCATATAGGTCAGATGTGTAACATTTGAGTATTGATTGTTAAATAAACAATTATTATCAATTGGTAAATAAACAATTATAATAAACAAATGCATCATTAAAAGCATTATTCTGAATGGGGTAAAATTTCATATCTAGGTCTGATTACGAATATAAGGCTACAAAAATTGTGTCAATAGTTCATTTTCACAATCGAATTTATTGAATGGCATCTATGCTAAATTATGTTAAAAAAATAAGCAGCTACTCAAAGCAGCTGGAACGGGTGACCTTTGAAAACAAACGGAAAAAAGTGTTGAAAATATTACTAAATATTATTAAATTGTTTAAAATATTATTATTGACAATATTGCAGTAATTATAGATTTTCTAAGTTTGTTGATCTTGAAGGTGTTGATTAAACTCTGAACTAAGTATAATAGAAATTTCAATAAAATCAATATACCTGATTCGTAAACATTAGAGACTTAAATTTAAAAAACTGTGTATGTGTAATGTATCATTTTACTTTGGGTTGGACCGAAGACTGACTATAAGGAAACTATAATAGAATCTAAGATGCTATGCTTGTTATGTGTATATACCACTCGTTACCATACTTCATCTTAGACAAGAAAAGTTTGAATGTTGAGATGTGGCAATGTCACAGTTTTTCTATTGTGGCAATGTGTGTCAGTGTATATATGTTATTATATATGTTATACAATAATATTAATTTATGTATTAAGAGCGCAAAGTGTCCCATTGTCATTCGAGAGAGTAAGTTAAAGACTTGAGAGCATCAATTTCACTTTGCACTCGAATTATACACATGGTTTTATCTACGATCGTTCTAAAATGTCAAAATAAAGAAGTAATTAAGTTGAATTTTTTAGTGAAAACCGTGATTGGTCAACATCTTATAAGTGTGCCATTCACGCGACCAAAATAAGCAAATGAATAAGGCACAAAAGTTGTCAATTTATTTAGGCTTTGCTTCTGACTGAATTTATATTGTAACAACGGGTATTATGAAAAATCAAGCAAAAAATAGAGACAATGTCTTTTCATCAACTCTCATTATATTAACAACAAAAGTTTTGGGACACTTCATAACAATACATTGTTTGAGTACAGATACATTCAAGCGTTATTCGTTGTCATGGGAGACAAGTGGTAAAGAGACATTATTCATCATTATTCATAAGTCCTCAGTAAACGTCAGCTTTGCGCTGTCAAATGTGAGCGAAAAAGCCTTATCTATCAATCATGGATTAACATATAATAAATCTATTTATACATATACTCTTAATGTCAGTCGCAACTTGGTGACAATGGTTAAAAATTGCCCATTCAAAAGTAACAAGATTGTCTCTATGAGCTCACTCTCATTCATTCATTATCAAGTTCTTCAAACCCTTGATGATAAGAAGTTGGCATGGATATTTTCTTTGGTTCTAGGCGCGAGTTAAGATAGGGTTTTTAAAAGACACCACTTGAGGGAGTAAAACGTCTGTTATATATTAAATTATTTCCAATTTTAAGAAAGGGTAGTTTTCTTAAAAAATGTCAGTTCTAATATTATTTTCTACATATCTTAATATCTCTTTTATTATGCAGGGTGTTATGAAAAAGCTGATAAACTTATGTCAACTGTTAAAACTTTAACAATTCTGCGCAAGTGAAGCCACACGTACAGATAGCTTTACTTTATTATATAGGATGTTTCGAAAAAGCAGGGTGATGTCAAGTTGCACAGAATTGTTCATGTCTTATATAAGACATGAACAATTCTGTGCAACCTAGGCCACAGGTACATGTCAGTATTATCACTCGTATTATCATAAACTATGAATTTGTGAAACGTCCCTATTAAATTAAGACTCACAAATTATTATCTATTATCATCCTAGATTACAAATTTTTTTGAATTCCATTACACTCACCGGTTTCCAAGGATCAGTATGCCACTTGGCGCAAATCTTTCCAACATTACACTTCTGCTCCGTGGGTGGTTTAGGGCCCAATGCTAAGCACTCCGATTCTTCAGCCAAAGTAGGATAACCATTGCCTGCAATCTTTTGACACGTTATTTCTCTCGTTTGAACTCCGCCTTCCCCACAAGGAGCAGAGCAATCTCGCCAAGGCTGAGGTATCCACCGAGCCTCACAAACAATTTCATTACATTTTCTTTGGGATTCTGGTTCATTATCTTCATTGCAGAGTGATCTGTCAACAGGGTCTAGAGTCTTTCGTCCAGCACATGTTACATTCCTATACTGAAAACCTAAAAACATGTTTCTTATTAGAACATAGTATTATGTTCTATTTACCTAACTGGAGATTTATTATGGCATGTCTTTTTAATAATCTTTCCTACTAATGACTTAAAAATAATAACATCTTGGGAGCATTTCAGCATTGTATAACATTATAAAAATTACACAGCTCCACAAAAAGAAATGTACATTCAGGTAGACCCCCATAGCTCCCCGTTTTTTGACCTGCTGATCAGGTTCTCGGAGTTGGTTTGCCCCCATCATGTCTGGATTTCCCCCTAACGTCCTCTAATTAAGATTCTCACTGATTTTTAGTTATTTTTTGAGGTTAGGGGACAATCCTGATGTGATGGAGCAATTCTAACGACAGCATCGAATTCAGCAGGTCCAGAAACATAAGAATAACAGGGTCTAATTAAAAATACAAAGCATTTTTTTTTCGTGTGCTTGTTGAACGGGCATACGAAAAAAAAAATGCTGTGTACTTTTCATCAAATCCTGTTCTTCTTATGTTTTTGGACCTGATGCTGAATTCGATCCTGCCGTCAAAATTACTCCATCACCTCAGGATTTTCCCCTAACCTCAAAAAATAACTAAAAACAAGTGAAAATCTTAATTAGGGAGGGGGTTAGGGAAAAATCCTGACGTGATGGATCAATTCTGACGACAGCATCTGATTCAACAGGTCCAAAAACAGGATCAAATGTATAGAGCACTTTATTATTTTGTGTGCCTGTGTTAATCATGAGCTAACCTTCTAATGAACATTGACAATAAGTGTGGGAATGTACTAATGCAGTAAGTTTTATTTTAATTTATGCAGTATACGTAACTTTTGAATTACTTGTGCCTACTATCCTGAATAAGTCGGTCCCTAAATTCATGAATCTCTGTGTTTACATTTTTGAAATTTTTTAAGTTATTAACTAGAGCAAAGATTAGAGATCCCTAATCTTTGACTAGAGTCTGGAATTCATATATTTATGACGTCAAAAGCAGGCTTGGCTCTAGGCGATGTGTTAGTGCGTAAAGATTTTAATGCGTGTATAACACATCTTATACCTTTTTTAGCGAATTGCGTAACATGGGTGAATGGAGTTGATATATGACACCTTTCTTTAAATATCCGTTTAAATTACGGGAAAGACCGTTCAACGTCAACAGACATAACAGGCGCATATTTAAGATGTCTGAACTTTCACAAAGTAGCCACATTTATATATACCCATGAAATGAGTCTTTAGACTTAACCTCATTTGATTTTAGTCAGAGCACAGTCAGAGGCGTCCGATTCTAGGATAGAAAAGGGAGGCCGATTTTCAAAAAAAGTATTTTTTTAGGAAAAAACAAATATGATATTCTTAATCAGCACCTCTAGAAAGGAACAATTTTTTCAACTAAAACTAATTTTTATCTATAAAACGGATTCTCCAATGAAAAAAACGTTTTTTGTTCAAAATAATGTACAATACATTATTTTGAACAAAAAACGTTTTTTTCATTTGAGAATCCGTTTTAGTTTAGTTTGAATTGATTTTACTACAAAATAATTATTTATTTAATAAAACAAAAATTCTAATTCGTACATACCTTCCATTTTTCTAACAAATAATCTTCAATAAAGACCTGAGTAAGCCATGAAAACAAAAGTCAGTGCAGTTATTGTCATGGCTTGCTTAGGTCTTTATTCATTTTTTTTTTAAATCGGCTCCCTTTTTCTATCCAAGAATCGGACGCCTCTTACTAAAAGCAAATATGGTTACATATAAAGACTCACTTTACTTGTATTTTCAAAATATTTGGACATCAGAAGAGCGAGATATTAGGGTGGCTCTATGAAAAGTGGGATTCACAGTATACGCATTTCAAAAAACGCAAAATCTAAATCTCTCTTCATTTGCGTATTGTGAAGTCATGAATTAATTTAACAGTGTCAATATGACGTTCAATAGCAAAACAAGTCAGTCCTTCTAGGTTTTCTTGAGCTGCAATTGTTCACAAGTAGATTTTCTTTAATTTAAATTTTGAAATATAACTATTATTTTACTTACCTCCTCCACATGTTACGGAGCATGGGGTAAATTCATCGAATGTCCAAGCATAAGTTTCTGATTCAGATCCTGACACAACATTTGTTGGTAAGCTGTACGTATAGCTTACTGGTACATCAGAATCTTGATAGAGTATCTAAAAATAATGACCATTTAATTTTAATAACTTAAAATGTAAATGAGATATGTTATATGCTCCGGTCATAGATAACATACAATTACTTCTTAAACAATTTTGTAAAGAAAATATAAGACACGGATTTCAGAAATTAGATCTTAGCAGACCTGTACGGCCATATGAAAATAATAATCGGAATGTAGTTATCACTATTATTACAGAGAAAACCTGATAATTTTTGCTCAAAAAAATATACAGAATGATCATCCGACAGCAAAAATTCAATATGGAATAAAATGTGTCAAATATTATAGGCTTGCATAAATACCTTTACAAATATACACTAGAGGTGAATTATTTCTTAGGATGACCACCCTGTATATTCTTCACTAAAACTATAATATGTGCCTTCCTTGCCAATTGTGTTAACTATATGCCAAATATTATTGCTCTCTGTCGCATTTTCAGTAGCACATCCAAGTATATCAATTTTTTTTTTGAAATAAGTTTAGAATGACATGCAAAGTGGAAATTTTAAATTTGAATAAAGTAAAAAATGTTTAATCTATTTTATAGTGGTAAAAAAATTAAAAATTTTTTCTAATAGGTTCGAATGTCATGAAACGTGGAAATTTTAAATTTGAGCGAAAAAAAAATTCTTTTAAATCTATTCCCTCTAGACGGTATATTTTCCAGTGAAAATCTAACCATTTGTTCGCTGGCAGGTACGTCAACTACCTGCCAAAGACTATTTTCCATCAAGTAGTTTTTTAATTAATGCACCAACAGATAGACAACAGACCGATAGACTGACGGAATCGAAAAACATATATTTTTGTAATCTACAAGATCTGAAACATGAAAATCAGAAGAAATCTCAGAGGGTGATTTTTTCTCGAATACAATGCTTCCTTTCGGTATACGAGGGAAGTAAAAAGTATGGATAATTGCGAAAGTTTTTATATTTTGAGACAAGACTGACGGAGGTAAAAAGATAATGAGTCCGGTCTTTGTGCCCTTTTTGCTCCCCGGAATATTGATAAATTAACAAAAACCGTAAATTTGCAATAACCCTTCGAAATTTATGCAACATTTATTGCATCACTTTTCAGGTTTTTAAATAAATATTAATTATATTGCAAAATGTCTCAGAAGAAAAGCAAAGACAGATATAAAAAAAACATATTCCGGATGTTTTGTGAAGCTGTAAATTCACAGGAGTATTTGAATACATTATTTGAATGATATATGAAATTTGCACCTACTTCTAATTCTATTAGTCAATCAAAACTTCATTACTTCTATAATTGGTCATTTACGAGATTGCAAATTTAGATTGTGTCATTTATTGATGTCACAATCATTCGCAACCTGATTTTAAGACTCGCAATTATTTAGACACCCACGTATCCTTCAAAACGTCAAAATCTTGGCCGTGCCAGATAAAAAATCTTCCGGGATAAAATAATTTGTACAAGGCTAGGGGTTTTGACCCTATTCTGTTGCATAAAGAATCATTTGCATAACTTTCGCAATTTCCTTCGATAACATATATCATAATAAAGTTAATAAACCAGTATTTGCAATATTTCGGTCATCATAGCAGTCTAATAATTATTAAAATATTTTTTCTAATTTAACAATGTTCCTGGGTGCAGAAAAGGGTGCAAAAACCGGATTTATTTTTTTTACCTCCTCCAATATTGTCTCAAAAATAAAACTTTTGTCTAACTTTTCACTATAGAAATCCATGGGGACTGGTCTACATTATATATCTCAGGAAAATTTACCTGCATATGTTCAATTACCAAGATTTATTTTAAGATCTACGCTTCTTAACTTTAAACAATCCTATTTCTATTCTTTTATTGTATTAAAGTAAATAAACACTTACCACAATGAATAAGGGTTCATCTGTAGGTCCTAGACAAGTAATTATGTCTGGGGCAGAAAATCCTTGAGGTGACCGGTCATAATGAAATTTACAACCAGCAAATTCTAAGCTCCTAGGAAAATCTATCCTCCAGTTGCCATTTAAGTAGTAATGACCAGATGTATTACGTACAGCTATTAAAAAAAAATACAGTAATGAAGAGGTGGTTTAAAAGACCTATGTTATCTCGCCTAAGGCGCAGATCCGATGGTGTAAAATAATTTTATCTTTCAATAGAAAGGTGAAATTATTCTTCCTGGCGCATCCACCATATATCGCGCTAACGGCATTCCTTTTTAAAGCTATTTTGTTAAGCCGCCTGAATGAGAGTAAACTAATCCCAAAAACTGAGCTACAATACTAAATAAATAACATGAAAAAAATTAAATATATAATCTACCGAGAAACGAGTGCGTGTCTACCCAGGCATCGAAAAGAGGCCCGATACTTAATTAGTGAGAATGTTATACAACCCAGCAAAAGTCTTCTGAGATGAAATTAAGAAAGTATAACGAAGTGGCACTTTTAGAAAAATGTTCATTATGCAAAAGACGTAAAAGGTGTTTTTATCGAGTTAGAAATAAGTGCAAAATAATGATTTGGACATTTTGGGTAGCGGATTACGAGCATGGGAAAAATCGTAAAAAAAGTTCAGTTGGTCTGAAATTAATCTTATTAAAAATTAAGAGACGCGTTGTTCCTGGTTTGTTGAAAATGTTCAAAAATATTACCCTTATTCATGGGTTGAAATTTAAAAAATATCAATAAATCTAAAAACAATTCTATTTGTTTTATTTCTATTAAATCAATCTTAAAAAAGCGAAATTATGTATTTTCTATCAAGAAGGATTTAAAATTCACCCGTAGGCCCTCAAAGGGGGTGAAATCATCTCCAAATTATGAACAAAATCGAAGGTATTTTTATAAATTCTGAAAATAAAATATTTAAATATTTCAAGTCATGGCAAATATGGAAAAAATATGTCTCGCCAGTTTTGATGAAAAACAACCCCTACGAACAAACACGAAAATATTTTAAAAAATCAGCAATTTTTGGAAATACTTGTATTCATTGATTTTTTTCTATAACATTCAGTTAGTTGATTTCACCCCCTTCGAGGGATGAATTTCAATAAAAACGGATAAAAATGTATAACATAAGCTAAGTGAATGTCAGTTATAGAGAAAACCAATGAATACAAGTGTTTCCAACAATTGCAATGATCTTTTTCCATGTTTTTGTGTTTGGGGGTAGTTCTACTGTTCGTAGGGGTTCCTTTTCATCAAAACTGGCGAAAAATATTTTCTCCATATTTCTCACGACTTGAAACATTTAAATATTTTAATTTCAGAATTTTTTGGCGATAATTTCACCCTCTTTGAGGGCCTGTGGGTGAATTTTTAACCCTTCTTGATAGAAAATACATAATTTCGCTTTTTTACGATTGATTTAATAGAAATAATACAAATAGAGTTGCTTTTAGATTTATTGATATTTTCTAAATTTTAACCCCTGAACTAAACATTTTCAAAAAAAAAACAAGAACAATGCCTCTCTTGGTTTATAATGAGGATTAATTTGAGACCAGCCAAACCCTTTTATAATTTTTCCCAAGCTCGCAATCTGCTGCCCCAAAACAAGCCAAAGAACAACTTTTTTGCGGCCTTTGACTTCGAAGATATTCGTTTGGAAACTGGAATGCCCAGTAAAAAGTAGTCTACTATGTAATCTTTATATAAATGATTATTCTTATATGTTGGATCTAGTTTACTTTCTCTTTCAGGTACCTTAATAAAGTAGCTGTACTTTCAGGGTGCCAAATGAGTGCTCAGTGATGGTAAGGTTTCGCAATGAGCACTGATAGTTGTGGTGCCAATTTCACTGACTCAGTAAAAGTGATATATAAATGTCTTATAAATTTGAAAAATAAATCAATTCAAAATGACAAGAATGATAATAATAACATTAAATCTTTACTTCCAAGAGACCATTAAAATGGTATAAAACAAGTCAAAGATTATATATTCGAATGCTATTATATTTGTGTACAGTATGAAATAATAGAGACCTGTGAATTTATATATTTACCATAAATAATATGTGTTTCAACTAGTGTTTTTAACAATTAATATAATAGTGTGGATGCGTTTAGAGATGCCAAAAATATTGTTTAAGTATATGTTTATTTATTAAGTCACTCAAAATGGTTTATTTGGCAAATTAAAAGCAGAACAACCATTATATACTGAATACCTGCAATGAAACGTTTAACAGTGAAAAAGTTACAACAGTGTTGTGTTAAAAACAAATGATAATTTTAAAAAATATTGATGAAGAAATCAGTCAAAATGACCATTATTAAACATACTATATTTTTGGTAGCATTAAATAGTTAAGTATTTCAATTGTTAAATATTCAACTAAAAACAGTTTTTGAAAACATTGCAAAATTGTCAATATTATTTGTTAAAATGTAATAAAAATGTATAGTATAATTTACATGAAAAGGAACTGTGATAACAACAGCAATCACTTTGTAGCAAAAAGCGCCTTACCACACTGAGTGCAGTAAAATTCTACTGACTGTAATCAAAATAGTGCGGTAAATCTCATACTACCTCACAGTTGTAGATAAATAAATAACTACTTACCTAAGTAATTATTTGATGGGCCCATTTCTTCAACTTTGATATTAGTTGCACCAGCAGGAATAAGCAATATGTCGTTGTAACCTTAATAAATTATTTAGTGTTATTAGAAAATACTTATATTAGTAGATACTGTTATATAGCATATATTTAAAAAACTAAAAGGATCTTACCAACTTGCATATCCCTCATGGGTAGAGTATTTTGAATGGTATTACAAGTGCTCCCATTGCCCCCGCAGACGCGGCACAGGTCTTCTCTAGCATGTGACCCCAACATCATGTCACACCCGACAGGCTATAATAATAAATACCTGATTACGTAAAATTTACATTTTGGATCGAAAATACTTGTTCTGTAACACCCTGAAGCAAGTATAGAGGAATGGAAAACGAAATACACGCGAAGTCTTATATTCAGATTTATTCGAAAACAGCGTTGGCGTAAAATATAAATAGCGAGTTAAAAAGTCCTGGAACATGTACAAATCTGGACGAATGAGAACTAATAAAACGAGTTATCCGAAAACCGTGTGATATACAGGGTGTTTCAGACATAATTAAAAATTGTATTGTTACACAAATAGCAACACTTAACGATTTGAATCAAGAATCTTTCGCTTCATACACACATACAGGTTGATCCGAAATTTCCACATTTCGTTTGTTAAGTCTACATGCAAAAGAGTGGCAAAACTTTCTGTAAACATGTGTCTGGAAATGCTTTCTAAGAGAATTACTTTCAATAAAGTAATTGTAATAATAATAAAAAAGTAATTCCATATGCGTCAGGGCCAACACAATAAACAAACTCATCGAAGAAAATATAACAGCGAATTAGAATCCTACGCAATTACAGGGTACGTAAAGTTTCAGAGTATACTGTCTGTAGCTAGTGTTTTCCTTAATTTTTCCTACCTGACATTTTCCGTTCACGCACACATCCAGATTTTCATCATTGCATCTTGTGCCATCAGTAACAGTGGGAGCATGTCTGAAATAAAATCTCTCTCCTCTCGGCATGCAATTTAATTCGCAGGGATTCGGTGCTTTCGTATAGGGGACCCACCTAAAATTAAAAAATTTATTAGCGCTAGTCATAAATTTTTTCAAACTATTCTAATTTAGGGATATTCACTATCACTACTTAAAAAATAAATGTATTAATGGATGAGTGCGCTAAACTCTACAATTTGTATTTTACAGAAATCTGCTTTCCAATAAACTCGACTCTTCGGTATATGTTTAGTGCTTCATCTTCAAAGCACTACAAAATATGTGATATTGCAGATATACACAATGTCATCAATGAAATCCGTATATGGAAATGAAATTTATGAATCAGTTTTGATTTTTTTATGCCAAATGACGCGCACAAAAGCAATCACGTGATTTTATTTACCTGTCATATTTACCTTTTTGACTATTTACTTAATAAAATGTTTCGTGCCAGTGGGTTTTGGAGTTAATTGTTGAAACTAGATAAACTTTGCATCAAGTTTGAGGAATTTTACGTAAAAAGAGATGTGTTTAAAACATCATTAAGTCACAAAACTAATTAAGGCGATGACTTTAGTAAAAGTAAATGACTTTGTGCAGGTTTGGTTAAATTAGGTTTTGATTTTTAAGGCACCTTGTGGATTTATGCATTTTTGAAATCTACCAGTCATTCTGCATATAACTATTAATTTTATGACTGCTTATCAGGTCTATTCTGTAACATTTTTGTTAAGCTTTAACGGCAAGGTCACTGTTAAAATAATTAGCGAAATGAAGTTAACGATCACTGGTATTCTGTACACTTTTTTTAAGGTTAAATTTAACCAACATCGTTTAAAATTAGAGGCGACTTTGGACCTGCCACTAAAATTTAACGGTACCGTTAAAGAGGCAAAAACACCGTATTTTATTTTTGGTTCATAAAATTTTGTATAATATCATTCAGTAAATGGCACTTTATTTATGTTTGTCAATGAGTTTGAGATTCTTTTGACGACCCATTTCCTCATTTATATTCAGTAATTATTTTTCCGCCTTCAAATAATGGTAATCATAACCTCAAACAGAAGCGCGGTCGTTAAAACTTATGACTTTAACAGGTCCGTTAAATGGTCGCATACAGAATACAAAAAGGAGTTATTATTTTTAGCATTCCGTTAAAATTAAAAATTTAGCAGGGCGTTTATTTTTAACCAAAAAATTACAGAATAGACCTGTATGACATTTTAAAAGTTATGTTAAGTAATAATAATTATCAAACTCATGAGCCATGTTATTTATTATTCATCTGTTTTACTTTAGTCTGCCGAGGAATCATACATACATACATTTTCGGAAGATATTAAATCTAACAGCAATTGCAAAGGAAAATGTGGATAACCACTGTTCTGTGATACATTGTTAAATTTATATTAACAAAATACATTAATTGTAAGTGATACGAGTTTGAATATTTTGAATAATTTCAAAAATTTTTTTAAATTTTTATGAATATTAGAATAATTTCAGGAGGGTCACGATATACTAGATAAAACATTAAAATTGGTTGAAAATTTTTATAATGACGTAAATAGTCATGAAACTAGGAGAGTCATATCTAGAATGACCTCTAAAGTTCAAAAGTGCAGAAATATGCAGAGATTTATTTAAATAATAAAATTTGGCAACTTCAGTGAGATCAGAACTTGCATAAACTTAACAGACAAACGAAAAAATGTCGTTTTGGAAGCATGTGACACATGCCAAGTTTCAGCTCGATCCGTTAAAAAATAATTAGACGACGCTGGACGGTCGGAAAAAGATCTTTGACGACCGGTATATCAAATTATTTATATTAAACATACCAATATAAGAATTTTAATGGAACTTAGTAAAACAAAACTCCAACGTCCCAATTACCGTAGTCTTTAAAAAAATTGCTTCTTTCTGTGCAGTTTTCATGCATGCCAACAATTCTTATTTTGGAATATAATTTTGATTAAGAAAAATGCATCTGCCTTAAAAAATCGGAGGTCTTGGCTTCTAGTATATACACTAAATCCCAAGTTACTGTACTGTTCCAGCCTGCTTTACTTATTTCCCCTTATTTACCCCTATTTAACCCCCAACCCTTCACCGGAAATAGCGCAAAATATAGTCTAGTTCCAGATCTCGTCAAAGTACATAAGTGCATTAAATTTCAAGTCAATACCTTAAACTGTTGCCGAAAAAACGGCACACAAAAAAAGTTACAGACCGACCGACAGATATATGATCAATTAGTTACTATTATTAATATCTAGTGTGATTAGAATTAAGATCAACACTATACATACAGACTTGGATTGTCATGTTAGGTATTAGATATTAGGCGTATAAAAGTTATTTATTGCCCAAAGTAATGTCTTTCGGTAATTTTGAAAATAAAATACTTACTGGTAATAGACTCCCTCAAATGGTATGTTGTCGAATTCTGAACACTGTTGTGCCCTAAAATCGGCAATGTCGGGACAATCCTGAAACAAAAGAGATTTCAATGCTCGGTTCAGACAGTAACTTCTCGGACGTTCACGTCGTTCACACAAGTCGCAAATAAATCAAGTTCTAAAATTAGCTACAAATGTTAAGCGCCGAAAGATAAGAGAATATATACGGGGTATCTTATGAATGTATACAGGATATCTCAAAATTTTGTTAAAAAGTTATATCTTCGTTATTTGAGAAGATAAAAACATGAACTACAAGGGATTGTGAAAGATATCGATTACATCCTTGAAGCCGTCAACTTCTATTTTTCAAATTATATCCCCTAATGTTTTATACTGCATTAGAATCCCCACTTCATTGTGTGTAATGTGATATGCCGTTTTTAATATCTTACAATCATATGTATAATAGGTGACTAGCACTGTTTGTGGCTAAAAGTGCATGAAATGGTTTGGTTGCAGCTCGGTCAGGTTCTTATATTAAACAGGTTTAATGTAATGTGACAATATACATTAAGTTCCTTATTTTGTCGAGGAAATTGTTTCTATTTGTTTTAAATTTGTTAATAAAAGACTTCATTTTAAGATATAATAATGTATGTTTTGTTTTACTTTCTTACATTTTTCAAAACACACATTGAATAGCTTTCTACTATGTTGCAAAGAAAATCATTTTGTGTTTTTAAGATCATGAATATCATTTCAGTTTAACTCTTTCAAGGGCTCTGATTTTATAAATATTTTGCAGTCTGACAGCGAATCAGATTCGGAATATGAATTGCTTCTCTCAGTTTTACAATTGAGGATTACACGAAATAAAAACACTCGTGATTGGTCCAAAAATACGGTACCAGAAGAACCAGAAGACTTCATTGCTGACACAGGAATAACTGATGTAGTAAAAAATATGGATTCTCCTACGCCAGGAAAATTATTTCAGCTCTGTTTTACCTACGCTGTACTAGAAGACATAGTTTTTCAAACTAATTTATATTGTCGTCAAACATCTAATAAGCCTAAAAACATAGATATGTCGGACAAGTATTTTTGGGCATAAACCTATTGATGGGATAAAAAAGTCCTATCATACTCTGGTTATTTTGTAAAAATGCCAAAAGCAGTGAAGAAGCAATTAAAAGTGTATAATACAACATACCATATGAATGTAAAAAAACATATACAAGAAAATCAAGTGAAGTTGTTAACTTAGATGAAAGAGGTGAAGTAAAGGCCATTTTTTGTCTTTGCTATCAACAGAAGTATCATCAAATAACAAGAAATCTGCTATTTACTCTGACCTGGGCAGCCTCAGTACTGATAGTGGTAGTTGTGAAGTGGGAAATGCCAATTTGCACAATGCACCAATGAAAGCGATGCTGGAGATTCCAAATTGGGTCTAAAATGTAACCTTTTTCGTATAGGTAACATTTTGGGAACAATTTGTACCAGTAGTGAACACAAGAGTTCAAACTGTGTCAAATATGCAAGTATATATCAACATAGACACATTTTAGTACACATTTAATGAAATACTCGAAATTTGAGTCTGATTATTATCTAATATGTAGCTGTGTGTCCGTACAGGTAAATTTTGGGTGAAATTCGTTCCAAATGAGGATTTGTGGTTCTATTTAGACACATTATACAAAGCGGCCATATTTTCTTTAGAGAAATGGGCATCCATATTGAAAAACTGAGCTTAAAGAAAAATGGTTATTTTAAAAATTAACAATTTACAAGTTTTTACACAAAAATGTTATAAAAACACACTTATTTTGATGTCTTGTAACATGCAACATATATTAGAAATAATTTTATTTCCAAAAATTACAATTATATTATTTATTAATTACCATCATTAATTAAATATTCAAAATACAATTTTTAAGGGCATTTATTTTTCATGAGTATCTCATCACATTTGACAGAGAAAATGGGGCTGTTTTATTTTCTTGGGTCATATACTTTATTTATTCACATGTGAAAACTGATTTCTTCTGTGTGACGTAATTTTTATAAAATCATTGCATATCAACTGTGTTTGTTTATCCTAATGTTTAGAGAGTAATGCATTGTGTCGACTTTAAGTCTGTTTTTAAATAATTTGGACACCATCAAGTGGTTGTAGGCACAATTTAGATTTATCTGTGTCAATTTTGTAAGTACACATAGTAAGGGACATTTAAGTAACATCTTGGAAATAATAAGAAACATATTACTTACATATTAACTTCATTACAGTAATATTTAGTAAACATGCGACACATACAAGACAAATTTTGGAAACAGTTTTGGGCACATTTTGGAATGAAGTTAGTAAACATTTTCATCACCACTTTGGGCATATGTCCTACACAGTGTGAACTATGTTTCGAAACTGTGCCTATAAAATGTGTCGTACCCAAAAGTATGTTTCGACACAGTGTCGACACATTGCCTGAAATGTGTCTTTCAATACTCCTTGGGCAATGAATTCTCATTCTGTAGTTTACTTTGTTCAAGTGTGTTTAGAATGTATTCTCTGGAGTTTCTGAACAGCTATGGAAGCAAGGCGTCATTTACCATAATTTGATACCAATAGGGCCTTTACACCCTAAACTGCCTTGCATCAAGTTCGATATTGTTATTTGTTCATTTTTTCATCAATACTAGGTAATAAGGTTCATTTAACTAAACGATGCGACGCGACGATGAGTTTTTACCTTACAATTTTTAGAGACCGTTTTTTAAAAGAAAGAATTTTCCCCCGTATTTTATAGAGATTCAATTTCATGCTTGTACATATGCAAAAGTTATGTAGCAATTATGAATTCACCGTTTTGAATCTTTAACTCTTGATACCCGCGCCTTCGCCATAATTAAAGAATGAGAATTCTTTGCCGCTATTTGAAAATTAGAAAAAACAGTAATTCGATAAAAAACTGACATAACTTCTTTACTCTGAACATCTAAAAACTATGCAAAACATACAACACGGAAAAAAATTGAAGGGACTTGTTCCCGTGTACTTTTTACAATATCCCAAATTTTCTGTGTACAGTGTTATTATTTAATGACAGGCACACAATAAAATGGTTATGTACTTTTGAGCAGAGCATGATACCTCTCTGTATTTTGAGCCGCTGAATCCGGTGTCGTCGTCAGAATTACTTCACCACGTTAGGATTTTCCCTAATCCCCTCCTAATTAAGATTTTCACTGATTTTCAGCAATTACTGGTGGTGGAGTAATTCCGACGACCGCGCTATGGTTTCTGAGAATGGATTTCTTGGTCAAAATCCCATTTTTCAATTTTCAGAAATAACCAGCTCTTTATACTCAAATGTCGATAGTAAACACCACACTGGACAAGGTTCTCTACCTGCGCGTCTGTTACATCCTCCCTTTTACATACCTAGGGCAATATAATTTGCTGTTTAGAATAAAGGTTTCAGTTATCGAGCTTAAGCCGTTGTGTAAATGACAAGTGGGAAAGTGTGCTATTGCTGTGTTTTTCAATATTTTTGTGTGTCGTATTTTTTTATTGTCCTTCGGGTATGTAGTATTTATAAATTTAATAGAAAAATCCCAAGTCTTTCATTAGTGATTACAGTAAAATAACAATGATGTTTATGACTTTTCTTATAGTGAAATTTAAATATAAAAATTTGAATTGACTTATAAAGAATTGGCGGCGTTTGGCCGTTATAAATTTTACGCCAATGTAATCAGTCCCTATCAGTGTTTATTGTTCCGTATAGTTTACTTGCAACTATTTAAAACTTTTGATAAATTATTATATTTTGTAGAAGTATGCATCACTTCAAGAACGAAGACCTTGTAGAAATATGGTTGGAAGTGTTGGAAGTGGCAAAGACGAGAAATTCTCGGCAATTTGGGACTATGTAAAAAATACGATAGGAGACAATATTGATTCATCTAATGAGCAGAGACTACGGGAAAAACTACGTCGTTTGTGTCGGAATGTCGATGAACGGTGGACTCAAGCTTCCCGGTGCAAGGATTGTTTTAAAGACAAAAATGCTACTTAGCTAAAAGGACATTTCGTTTTTGAAATAGACGAGCCAACGCCATCTTTTTCTTCTGGGCGGCCGAGTCTATTATTCTCCGAAGAATCATCCAGATCACAAAGAAGGGAAGCTGCGCAATTATCACATGAAAAGAAAGACGATACATCTTTAATTGTACAAGCTGCAAGTATAGCTGGACGTTAACAAGGAAAACACGATATAGCAGCAGTTTTGAAAGTAAACAAAAGTCCAACCCGACCAGCTAATATTGGAAAAATCCTTTTTCCTGCAGAAAGAAAAAATTGAATTAGTCATCATTAGAACTGATTTTAGATTCCAATTTAAGTAAGCAACAGTATTTGGATATTCGATGTGGAGCTATTTCAAGAAATTGTAAAATGTACCCCGACTACAAAGAAGTTTGGAAGGCTAAACAAAAATGTAGGCCAACTGGGATCAAAATTTCCGATACTGTGGCAGATGTACCGTTAAGCAATTTACTGGAATATACGACAAAAAGAATAGCACCTTTGCAAGAAGAGCCAATTATACAGTATATGGAATCATTACAACTTACTGTAATTAATTCTGAAATAATTTTTAGTTACGGCTTCGATGGAAGTTCAGGTTCAACATATAAACAAAAATTGATAACTTCTGGTAGGTACCCATTCTGATGCATCTCTGTTTGCAACTACGGCAATGCCTCTTCGCTTAAAGTCACATGAAACTATTTTGTGGAATAATCGAACTCCGTAATCTGTGAGATTTTGCAAGCCTCTTAAATTGGAGTACGTCAAAGAGTCAGCGGAGCATATGTTAAAAGAAAAGCAAACTATCGATCTGCAAATTGAGAATCTTAAGGAACTGAACATTTCTTTACCGAATGACAGAGGAATTAATATAAAGTTTAATCTTTTCATGACCTTAATTGACGACAAAGTATTGAATACTCTGACCGGAACAAAGTCAAGTCAAGCTTGTCCGATATGTGGTGCCACAACCCGTGATTTTTTGCGAATTGACGATTTCAAAACGACAAAAGTATTTGATCCAAATCCAAATACTTTGCAGTTTGGAATAAGTCCATTACATTGTTGGATTCGAAAAGGAAAAAAATTATACAAGGACGATTTTTAGAAAAATTTCGTTTACATGTGGAGAAACGGAGAAACCAAAAGCCGGGTTTGGTAGTACAAACTATGGTAATACTGCTCGTCGAGCATTTAATGACACTAAAAAATTTTCTGAAATTAGCGATGTTGATGAAGACCTCATTAAAAAATTTCAAGTTATTTTAATTTGCCTGTCCTGTAACTACCAAATCGATGCCCCAAAATTGGAAGAATATTGCTACGCAACAGCCAGACTATACAGGACGAAATATTCCTGGTACCCAATGCCTGCAACTGTGCATAAAGTTCTAGCACACAGTAAACAGATCATTGAAAATACGGTATTGCCAGTAGGGTATTCTGGAGAAGAAAGATCTGAAGCTAGAAATAAATTGTACAAACATGACCGACAATTTCACGCCAGGAAAACTAGTAGGCAAAATAACATGGAAGGCATTTTCAACAGAACTATGGATATATCAGATCCTATCATTTCAAGTATTAGTTTACAAAAACGCATAAACCGTCAACGTAGACTGCAACTTTCTTTTGAAGTAATTAGTATGCTGCTGGAACCGACACCTGAAACTTTACAGTCTGAAGTGAGCAGCCAGGTCGATGATGTCGAGGATGATGTAGAGAACGTCCTAGAAGATATATTGCCTATTGACCAATTAGATATTTTAGAATTGGAAAACGATATTTAACATACAATTTTTTTGTTACGTAAATCAATAAAACTTTGCCAAACAAGCGTTTGTTATTAAAATTTTTAGGTTAAATACCCCTTAATTTAGGTGTTTTTGTTATTAACTATCACAGGAAATAGTTACGCCGCTTAATTTTTCCATAATCCAATTTAATTAATTTTGGCCAGATAATTTGGGCTCAGAAACTGGGCCGTTTCAGATTCAGCGGCTCAAAATACAGGGAGGTATCATACTCTGCTCAAAAGTACATACATACGAAAGCATTTTTAATTTCGTGTGCCTGTGAATAGTAAATAAGACATTTTCTGTCAATATACTTTCTCTAGTGGCACGCCACTGTCAATAGCTTCAGACTGTTAACTGCATTAATTATACAATTTCAGACCTTTATATAGGTTTGGACATAGTTCATAGGTAAATACTCTTTTTATAGGTTTGGTCACAGTTCACAGACGCTTTAAAATGTCTTTTACCTCACCTACTTCATGCTAAAGATATTTGACGTGCTCATATATTAATGTTATTGTCCCTTGAATCATTTAACTGCTTAATTGGTTATGCTAAATAGTTTTTCTATAGAATGTATTCACTTAAACATGTCATGTTAGTTACGTATGGTCATTGATGTGAGGCTAATGTGTGTTAATTGAATTTAAACACGAATCAAAATTGATGAATTTAGAAGACGTATAAGATAATAACTAATTTCTTCTTTACTACTTTTAGCCATTCATTTAGTAATTCTTACTATAACAAATGTAATGATGCATAATCCTCAATTTGAAGCTGGGCGGCCCGGAAGGATATTGTCGTTTGTTATGTTATCTCCACACGTTGGGCCACATTGTGGCCGAAACAATTGCCAAAACAATTGCCGAAACATTTGTCTGCAAATATACCATCCAGACGTTGACCGATACCAGCAATGCATCAGCTACCGAATTTGGATGAAGTTACGGAAATACTGATTTGTTATGAAATTGTGTCGACTTTTCTTAAGTCGGTATAACTAAAATAATAAGAAAGGTGATTATAAAGTGAGTGAAATTTATTTTTTGAATTGTACCGCGCGTCGATACGAAATCTACCGAGAAATTTCAATTGTTCTACCGAAATCGCCGGAATGGCTGTGACAACACTGGCCAATACAGCAGTGCTTGCTTGAACCGAGATGATAGACGTGGAAATTACTGCGGCGGTGGCAGTGGCTGCTTTAGGTGCATTTAATTATTTATTCCAAGCGAATGTCGCAACTGACAAAAAACCTTGACGGAAAAGAAGATGGTGGATGACAACGGTACATAAAAATAGAACTGAGTAATTCTTTTAATCTCTTGCAGATTCTTCTACGATTTTTACTTCCCTCGCATATACCGAAGGGAAGTACTGTATTCGAGAAAAAATCACCCTCCGAGATTTCTTCGGATTTTCACGTTTTAGATCATGTAGATTACGAAAATATAGGTTTTTCACTTCCGTCAGTCTGCCTGTCTGTCTGTTGGTGCATTAACTAAGAAACGACTTGACAGAGAACAGTCAAATTTTATAGGAAACTGATGCTACTGCCACCAAAGAAACGGTTCTAGATTTTCACTGAAAAATGAACAGAGTTGACCGCCTAAAGGGAATAGATAATGAAACAAATTTGTTTTCGCTCAAATTTAAAATTTACACCTTTTATGACATTCTAAACCTATTTCGGAAAAACAAATTAGGAAAAAATTTTAACCAGGAATAAACGGAAAAAATGGTTTTTGCTCAAATATAAAATTTCCACGTTTCATGACATTCTAAACCCATTTTTTAAACATTTCTGAAAATAAAAAGAAAATTTTGATAATTAAAAAAATTCGATAAAGGTATTTACACAGAACTTCCCTCTTTTTTATACAGGGAGGTCACTCTAAAAAAATATTAATTACGAAACGACTTATGAGAATAATAGCCGGAATGTAGTTATCACTATTATTACAAAGAAATGTACGGAGTTGTCATCCGACAGCAAAAATTCAATATTAAATAGAAGGTGCCAGATATGGAAGGCTTGCTAAATACCCATGATTAAATTATTTCTTAGGATGACCACCCTGTACATTTTTCAATAAAACTATAATAGGTGGCTTCTTTGCCAAGTGTGTTAACTATATGCCAAATATTATTGCCATCTGTCATATTTTTAGTTCCACATCCACGTAGTGGACTGGAAGTATAGCAGCGATTACATTTTTTTTAGGGCCCCTTGACGCAGTTTGATGTCTGGATAACCTGTATAACGTTAGGGTTTTGCTGTTTGTTGAGTTGACTCGACTAAACCGAACTTCACTGGACTATTTAATTATGGATCCTAGCAGGCATTCAATCATCCAAAGTAAATTAAGTGATTTCGCTTATATGAGACCATTCTATGTTAACGGATAATTCAAAATAATTGAAATTGTCATACATTAACAATTTAGTCAATTTGGTAAAATAATACTATGAAATTATTCCAAATAATAAATAATGGAAACAATGTAAATTGACGCTATTCCAAATGCTGATAAAAATTGGCAGAATAATTTATCTATAATAACTATAACAATTAGTCTATAATCAATTGACTATAATAATTTTATTATAACGATGATGACTATAATAACTATAACAATGATTTAGCAGCAAAACTCCTACGTTTCGGAAGAAGAGAAAAAAATATTATCAGCATGTATTCGCAGAATTATGGTTATCATTAAATATAAGTTAGATTAAATTAGCAGAACTGAAAAATATGGCTCAAGGCCGTTAAATCCTAATGAGAGGAATTAATTAAATAAATGTATTTACCTTTTACTAGATAGATCACTAAGATAAAATTTGATAACACCAAATGTGACATCTCGTGTGTCTAATTAATTATCAAAACTTAGAGTCTATGTTAGGCTGCAGCCTGGAGCAGAATTGGAAATTATCCATTTCGCTTTAGGCCAGCTATTAAAAATAATCCCCTTTCAATTAACATATTGTCACCATATTTCATAAATAAAAAATTATTAAGTATGTGAATCTGAGTTATACGCAACCCACAATACTCTCTGCTGTAAATCATTTAAGATAACCAATAATTAAGCACCAGGTGCGATTAAATTTTAACATATTTGTTACGCGATTGAGACCTTTGGGTTTATTGAGAGCCATTAGGAAAAATTGAAATATATATAAAAACAAATATATGGTTTAAATATAAAAATATAAATGTGTACATGTGTACAATCTTAAACCTAAACACATTGCCTAGGATAATTGAGTGTCTAGGCCCTAACTACTATAGGTGGTCAATACTTGTACATATTCTCAAAAATGTATAGTTTAGTTTATTAGAATTTAATAAAAGCGCGTAAAATTCCCAGATGTACGCAACAATAATGAGAGGCATATTGGTTCAAACGACCGAATAGTTAATGTCTGTTTGGTCAGTCAAAATAGCTTAACACATGTTCCTCCAGATTTTGCAGATAATGAAAATGTCGTTTACTTTGGATTTATTATTTTATCATAAACTTAATTCTGCCGTATCAACTTATTTATTTGCATAGGACACGCAAGTAAAATTATACGGTGTCTGTTACATAAACTTATAGACTCCATAAACATGAGTTTATTTAAACTATAGAACTTAATTAAGGAATTCTAATTATAAATCTGATGCACGTTAGATAAAATTGATCATTGCGGATAACAAACGTTTGTCGGTTTCTCTAAAACGAATTATCCAAACAAATCTTATAATGAGAATTTGCAGTGTTTACACTAACGACTAAGATATGACTGCCTTCCTTAATTTATAACAGATATTCGTTAAGTGTTAAAAGACTGTTAGCAAATTACTTTAAAACTGTTTCATTTTACTTCTCTGATAACTAAATGGCATTTAAATTTGTAGGAAAAATCAATTGTAATTGGGAGACAGGAAGTACACGGACACTTATACCAAATGGAATGACGATTCTAGTTATTTTGGAAAATACACCGTTAGAAAAAACGAATGTGTTAAAATATTTCGAATATTTCTATTTTGAGAACTTCCAATAAAAATTTAAAACATAAATTGTTGGTTAAACGGATATGCTTTGAGTGAAATTTTTAGAAAATCAATAGCGGAAACAACTACTTTGAAAAAATAAAATATGATGAGCTACTAAAACGCTTTTAGTAGGAGAGCTGGTGACATTTTCAGGGATTGGTTTAATTAACTTAGTTTAACTAATACTAATAGGCCTTAACTTAGTTTAACCAACTAAGTTAAGGCCTATTATTTGAGAGAATGTTGAGGCAGGCATGTATAAGTGTCATATTTAAGGATTTGCTCTGGTAGCGATATCGGAGGGAGGCAGAACACACCAAAGTTGCAAAAAATAGTGAACAGAATTATCATTTAGTTAAGGCTGTGAAGTTTTTACCATTTTACCTACGGTGAAGTCGATGGTACCCACTTAACAAAATCTGGAAGGATGAAATCGAGTGCAAGTAGTGTGAGAATACAACAGAAAAAAGAGGGTAGCTGTCAACAAAAACACACAGTGACCAAGCGATAAGTCTAATCTGCTCTATTAATTCTATTTGTTTATTAACTTTTAATTTATTACACAGAGAAAAAAATTTAAACTAAAATTGAAAAGGTATTAAATATAGCTAATGAAATAAAAAATACCCGGAATTGAAAAGCGGAATTGGAAAACCGAAATTAAAATTGATTGCTCCAAAAAAAGACAATATACAGGGTGTACAAAATATTCCCTCGGACCTCTTTTTCATAACCCGCTATAAAAAGCTCTCATTTTTTTACCGCGAGATAGGGCCCTTCCAACGCTTCCACCGTAAATGGATATTTACATGTGGAACGGTTAATAAATAAAAATAAATAATTAAAATAAAAGCTGCTGGATTAATCACAAAACCAGTACTCTCAGAATCGTAAACATTCTACTTAATGCAGGTCTGAGATAGTTGTTCATGTTCCAAGTATCAGTATCTAATGCCCCAATGTAAGAGTTTTCTCGGAAACTCTAAAACTTATATAAATGCAAACATAATCTGTCTACTTGCATCAGTGTTCTCTTATGTATCGCTCTGCTTTTGTTTATTACCTGTCCTTTAAAATATTTTAGTGGAGAGTTAACATTTTAACACATTTCATTTAAATAATTTTGTTGTAAACTCTAAGTAACACTGTTTAATTGTCATTATAGACATATTACACCGACTAATAATATTTTATAAATTTGAAAGACCCGCAATTCTCAGATTTGAACAGATTTAATCTGTTAATTTTTTTGTAATTCATCTTAATTCGTTTTCCAATTCACTTAGCTGCAAAGTTCTGCGTATAATTATTATAGTGCATTTTTTCAGTGCCATGTGCATGTCACGAAGAGAACTTTTTGATATTTGGCGTCAAGAACATGACATAACAAACAGACATGCCGCAGTTTTGGCTTATGTTCTGCACTTTAAATTTATAGAACATAGGGACACAACCTATGAGCATGTCAAAGTAATAATATATGAACAGTAACTTTGCCGACAAGTGGAAGAAATGTAGTCGATCTCTCCCGGCATTTCTTACGCGACAACATGAATGGCTGGAAGACGTTGTGGTTGTAATATCTACTGAAAACTCAAAAGGACGAAGAAAAGGTCGACCATCAAAAGAGTTTGCTGAGTGGGTGGGTGATCAGTCCAAAATGCAAAAAGTTTTACTTTTACTCGAAACGAATACTACATAGGAGTTATCAGTTGCGACTAGCACAAGTTTAAGTGACCGTTCAATTGTTATAAACAAATTAAGGGTTCTAAATTAACAATTTTTTTCTGTTCAACAAAAGGTCATACGGACATTTTATTGTAGTCAAAATGTTGCACTTTGTTTACAGAATTTACAGTTTTTTCTGTGCCGATATCTCGCGTATCTTGCATTGTTTAAACAAATAAGCTAATTTGTTTATTAAGGATTTGCGACTTTACATTGCATTCTTTGCACTCTCCACCCATGGGAATCGACAAATATTGATAAAAAAATACCATTTCTGTGTGGTCTTGCCCCTTCTTTCTTCTTTTTACTTCCCCGTCAACGTTTTAAAAAAGATGCTTAGTAAACAAATGCTTAGTAAACAAATGAAATAGCTCGGCTCAGGAACGTCATATCGAAATGCAATTGTCGGTAAATGAAAGATAATAAAAAAAGGAAAATTTTGAGCCTAGATCCGTTCACTAGAACCGTTTTGCGTTTACGACAGTCAATTGTTTATTAATTAATTTTTTGAAAAAAATCTTGTGACAACATAAAGTTAATGTCTGTAATTGTTTATTTGTGGCATTCAGACTTTCTTACTTTTTATTGGGTATTTTGCCACTGAAAAATATTTAAAAATTTTAATGAAAAAATCTCTGCGCCAAACAGATCAGACAGAGGTTGGTTCTTGAATACTTGACTGTTTCAAAAAGTCTCACACCTAAAAATATATAAATTAGAACAATGTAATAAACTAAAAACTGAAAATGAAAGCTAGTTAACGTTTCGGAAGAGAATCTACTTCCGTTCTCAAAACTTTTTTGGCCGTCAACCATGACAGTTCTTTGTTTATGTATTTTCATAATTAAAAACAAATTGCAACAAGATGGGAATTTGGCGAATAGAACTAAGTTAAGCATTGAAACTATAATGGAATTACTTACACTTTGCATTAAAACAACATACTTTCAATTAAATAATGACTTCTATCAACAAGACTTTGGGATGGCAATGGGTTCTTCATTATCTCCAATATTAAGTAACATTTTCATGGAAAATTTTGAGGAAAGTAATATTAATAATCTAGCTTATAAACCCATTGTATGGTGGAGATATGTAGATGACATTTTTGCTATATGGCCTTATAGTAAAGAATGTTTAAGTAATTTCTTGAATCACATTAACGAAAAAGAACCTTCAATTAAATTTACAATAGAAATAGAGAATAATAATGAATTACCTTAATTAAAAAATTAGATAACACATGCCAAATGTGTGTGTGTATAGAAAACCAACACACACAAACATATACTTAAATTTCAATTTAAATCAACATATTAGTGTTAAGAAAGGTGTTGTTAAGTGTTTGTATGACAGAGCCAAAATTATTTCTTCAAATGATGTAATATTAAGGAACGAAAAGCAATTTATAAAAACTGTCTTATTAAATAATCAATAAGTATCCTGAGAGTTTTGTTGATAGTCAGTTATTGAACATTAGTAGTAGAGAGAATATACCATCACAACCTGAGGTATTTAGGTCAATGGCAGTAATTCAATATATACATGGTCCATCGGATAAATTACGAAAAATTGGCAATAGGTTTTCCGTACAAACGGTTTTTCAAACGGGCTCCACGCTAAGATCGATTTTATCAAAAACCAAACCTCCAAATATTGTTCAAAATTCAAAAAATTGTATTTATAGTGTTCCGTGTGAGTGCGGAAAACATTACGTAGGTGAATCATCTAGACCTTTCAATGTAAGGCTTGGTGAACATAGAAATTACGCTAGAAGGGGAGAATTTGAAAAATCCAAAATTTATGAACACGCGTGGGGTAATAATCACAGGATTAAATGGGACTCGGCGAAGATTTTGGAAAAAGAGAGCAACGGAACAAAATGAAAACTTAAAGAATCCGCGATTATTTTTTTAAACGAGGATAGATGCGTTTCGAATTATTTAATAGATTTTTGTACTAGTTGGTTGCCCATCCTTAGAGACGAAGTAAGTATAAATAAGATAAATATAATTTAATGTCTCACGTGACTATGGAAATACATAAACAAAGAACTGTCATGGTTGACGGCCAAAAAATTTTGAGAACGGAAGTAGATTCTCTTCCGAAACGTTAACTACCTATAGCTTTCATTTTCAGTTTTTAGTTTATTATATTGTTCTAGTTTATATATTTTAAGGTGTGAGATTTTTTGAAATAGTCAAGTATTCAAGAACCAACCTCTGTCTGATCCGTTTGGAGCAGAGGTTTTTTCACTAAAATTTTTAAATACTTTTAAGTGGCAAAATACCCAATAAAAAGTAAGAAAATAAAGTTAATATATTAAACTAACTAATTTTGAGTTGTTACAAAAATCCATTGGTTTTAACATTTTGTCAATATTTATCGATTGTCAGGAGTGGAGAGTGCAAGAAATGCCACTAAAAGTCGCAAATCCTTTACAAACAAATTAGCTCATTTGTTTAAACAATTGCAAGATATGCGAGATATGGACACAAAAAAACTGTAAATTCTATGAACAAAATGCAACATTTTGACCATAATAAAATATCCGTATCACCTTTTATTGAACAGAAACAAAATTGATAATTTAGAACCATTAATTCGTTTATAACAATTGAACTGAAGATAAAAGGTCTCAAACGACGCGTATTGATAAAATTTTCATTTTTTATATCTTGTTTTTTTTGTCCGATGTACCGTTTTCGTTAAAAAGTCAAAAAACATCAAATAATGAAAATTTTCTCTAATAACCATTGTTTTTAACAATGAAGCTTGCTGTTTTAAATTTCTGTATGGTGAAAACTGAAACAAAATCGATGTATTCGAAATCGAGGATGGTGACAGATATTCAAAGGAATTTCAATCGCCAACTTTGTTTCGCCATATTGAATTCTCATGAAATGATTAGATTGCCATGAAATTGAAAACATATTTGTGCTTTACCACTTCAAGTATTAATACGGTGTCAACACATCATGATGAATCGAAGCCTGCCACCCTCCATGTCACATTTTATAATGTTTCGATAAACTTATGTCATCCCTTAAATACGTCAGTTTTATGAACAATCGGTAGATTGTTCGTATAAAATTCGTTTATCATGGTTGGATTCGCTCCTGGTAAATTGCCTAATACACCTTTCCATGTACCCACAAAATTAAAAAAACAGACCAAGAGAGTACAAGAGTAATCAAAACAACACCCGCCATTCATGTCAGGCCGACGTATGTTCACACGATGTAGGGTCGGTAGTAACTTTATAGTATTAACCTTGAATACTTCTCCAGAAAAATGTACAGGGTAACATAAGTATGCTCATTTATGCATGAAAATATTTAAACGACGAACATAAGAAAATCGACCATTAACATCGGGTTGAATCGCGCGCCATTTTGGAAAATGAGGCTACATACGTCATCGCGAGGGAATTCAAACGTCAAACGTATACGTACCAATAGACGATAAACGAAAAATGTATCGCTGCATGTGTTTCCTCAATGCATTATACTGTCATGATGTAAAAATGTACGGGATGATTATATATTATATAAAGACTTCGACAAACCGTTGAAGATTATAATGTTTACATCTAGTCACTCTTAGTAATAATATGTTATGTATTTGTAAGTAAACCTCTATACATAGAACATATTCTAGGTTCCTTCAACATTAGTCACTGATGTGAAAGTGGTGAACATAAAGATTAAGAGTATTGTACGCTATTCGACTTAAGGTTTATTCTCTCTGATTACAAACTGCGAATGGTGAAATGTAACTGCAAACCATTAAACAAGTGTTTTCACCCACGTTTCAAACAAAACTGTGAGAAATTGAATACCTATTTAAGTTTCCTATCGACATACTTATATTGCAGCGATTATAAGCTCGTATAATACCATAGTAATAGCAAGAAGCAAGATATGCATTCTCGAATGGGTGGTACCTATAGTACTTATATCTATTAATAAAACTATGTTTTGCTTTGATTACCAATGATTTAACTAATTATTTCCATCAGGGGCGGTCTGTAAATTAATGACCTATTAGTCCCTTATCATCAACAACACGCTGGGAAATCAACTAAATGGTCTTGAATTCCTACTCGGCGTACCTTTGTCGACGAAAGTCTTTCTTCATTTTAATTTTATTAAAGAATGATTGTTCTTGATCGTGATAAAAGTTAAATGTAATGATGATCAATAACGTCATTAATTTTATATACGGATGCAGAATGAGAAATTCTTGTGTACGTTAAATCAGGCAGTAGACATTGATATTATTATTATTTATATTTTTGCACACTCCGCTAGGTGTGTGCCTTATTCTCTACAGCATGCCAGTGCTGTTTTTAGTTGGCTGATTCTGCTACACTCTGCTTGGAAAAGTGAGACAGTAATAAATTACTCATTTATGGAAATTAATTGATTCAATTATTTCCAGTTCTTAGTTTTATCCTTGGTAATTTGACAAAGTTGTATAAATCACGGACTAAAAGAAGAGGTGAAAATGTGAGAACTTGACAATTGTATTGATATCTCACTGTAGATCATATCATGATTAATATAGGACCCGCAGATAGTTCGTCAGAATATTTAGAGGAGGAATTTGAAAACACGTTGGTGTCTTACGTATTTATACAATACTGTATTGTAATTTATATATTGTTGCGTGTTTCCGCCTTTTAGGAAACATCCTGTATAAATCCGTGGGTTCTAAATAATTTTAACAAGGGGTAAATCACTAACACTTTATTTAATAATTTACTGATTACAAAATATTTCTTAATGAACCAAAATAACCTTTACACTTTGTTTACTTTATATTTAACCTCACTTTATTGCTGCCAAATTTCACTTGTATAGACTTCTCCTCCTGCGCCGGTAATCGCGCCTTATGTACTCTGAAATTGCCTCTAGATCCATCCAGAACACAATCAAGAATCTTCTCCAACCACACTCTAGAAAACTCTATCTGTTTCTACAAGTTTCCAGTCACTATTAGGCATAGGCGTATCAATCTCCAGTTTCAAGGGGGTGTAATACATAACAATATCTTATTATAGATACCTTGTTCTATTCTTCAATTCGCTGCTTAAATAATTCACTAATTTAAAATGTGATTTATCAATATATGTGCTAACATTAAAGCTAATGTACAAATAAATGCTTAAACATACCCTTTGTTAATCTGAAATAACACATTACCGTCATAAATCAATATAGGACTCAATGACGGATTCAAGTATAGCACTAAAACTTCGGCCAAAATTTGAAAAATATACCTATTTGTATAAATAAGATAGTTCCTATTTAAGACAAACATTCGTTTTCCTAGTCGCTACATTGTGATTTTGTGAACTAAAATAAATCTGTTTGTATAATAATAACAACTGTATTGCCGTATCGTCTTACAAAGATGTTGACAACGTCATTAATTAGGAATAAAAGATAGATAGCAACAATTAATAGATAAACCGATCAATAATAAATACTAGATGTAAAATCTTATGAATTAAAATTAATAAATAAAACGGAGAGGTAACAAATTCACAGTACGTATCCAAAAGTGTAAAAACATAATGCACTAATGAAGTTTAAATTACTTTAAATTTGCTTACCGAATTAATGTGTTTAAAAGAGTTAGGTAGGTGATTGTATATATCACTACAAAAGTAATAGGGACTTTTTTTATACATAGACAAATTAATGTTTGAAACATAAATGTTAGTATTTGACCTAGTGTTATGATGATGTACCGAGTTATTTTGTGGAAACTTTCCTTCGTTCATTTTTACAAAAATTAGCGCTCAGTAAATGACTATGCAAGGAAGTGACAAAATATGGTGCATTTTGAAAATGGGCTTACAGGATTCAAGTGGACTAGCAGAGAAAATTTTGCGTATTATTCTTTTTTGTATCACAAAAATGCGATTAAGTTCAGTTGTCTGGCCCCAGTAAAGTACCATATAGTTTAGTTGTGGATAAGCCAAGGCATAATAGACATTCATTAGGTTTTTAATATCTAAGATGCTTTTAAGATTAACGATAGCAAAGTAGGCACTATTTAATTTACTGACCACAAAGCCGACATGTTTCTCCGAAGATAATTGAGAGTCGATGTAGAGACCCAAGAATTTGCAATTGTCTACTCTGTTTAGCAAAGTGTCATTGAGTTTTAATGTAAGTTCTGGAATTTTACGTCTTTTAGAGAAAATCATATAATGCGTTTTTGATGGATTAAGAATAAACTTGTTTTTGTTGCACCAGGTTGCAAATTCAGAAAGCAATATCTGTGCGTCGTTGGCGAGTTCATTTTCTGATGAGGTTGATAATGCAATTGTGGTGTCATCCGCATACAAAACCAATTGCATATTAACTGTAATGCCTATATGTTTTTCCAGATCATTGACAAATAGCGTAAATAGAAGTGGAGATAGAGTGGTGCCCCATATTTCAGCTCTCTCCAATCTGATAATTCTTGGTCAATTCTAACTCTTACTTTACGGTTACTTAGAAAAGACTTAATCCAGTCATTCGTGCAGCCCCTAATGCCCATCGAGTATAATTTTTTCACCAGATATTCAGCATCCACACATTCAAAGCACGTGTGAGATCAAAGAACAGGGCTAAAGTGTAATTAAGTTTGTCTAATGACTTATAGACAAATTCAACAAGTTGGAAGGCTGCTGTGTTTGTCGAATGATTTCTCCTTAAACCATGTTGGTTTATTGATAATATTTCATTCTTAGTTAAAAAGGATTCAAGTCGGTTGGCATTAATTTTTTCAAGAATTTTTGAGAACGTCGTTAAGCCAGTTATAAATCTATAGTTTTCTAGTAATTCAGGGTCTCCTTTTTTATAAACTGGTATGATTTCGCCCATTTTAAAGTTGTTTGGAAAAATTCCTGTTTTCAATGAAATGTTATAAATAAAGCACAAGGGAAATTTGATATAATCCCAGATGAACTCGAGGGCATAAATCGGCATATCATTCAGACCACTACACGCAGATTTGTTTTTCAATTGTGACATAGCCAAGGATAACTCATCAACTGTTAATTCCTCAACGAAAATAGAATTAACAATCGAATTAGGAAGAGTGCAGCCTGTGGCACCTGGATGTAGGTTTTGATTTAGTAACTGCTCGATACTGGTAGTATAATAATCACAAAATGCATTACTAATGTCCAAAGGTTTACTGATATTGATTTCATTTGAAGTTATTGTGGAGGGGGTAGTTTTTTCTTTATCCTACCAAGATTTGCATTTACCACTTGCCAGATCGTTTTAGTGCAGTTAACAGAGTTTATAATTTTATTCTTAAAAAAATAGTTCTTAGAGATTTGCATCCTTTCAGAAAATATATTTTTTGCCATTTGATATCGTTTCTTGTGTTCATCTGTGTCCGAATTATTGCTAATCCAAAACAGTTTTTCCAGTTCCTGGCTTCCTTAACTACATCCGAATCGATCCAGTTGTGGCGGGGTACATAGGAGACCATGACATTTTTGATGGGGCAGGTTAGTTCCAAACAGTATTTGAAATAAACGTCTGTTGCTTAATTTATCTAAGTAATTCCATAATAATAATAATAAAGATAACGATAATGATAAAGATAATGATAATTACAATAATAATGATATTGATAATAATAATACACAGCTACTAGTAAATAAGAGCCCCATGTCGACGATAAAGATTCGAAAAGGAATTTACCAAGGTGACACACTGCTTAGCATTGAATCCCCTTTCTCAACTACTTAAATGGACCAATAAAGGCTACAGATTTGACCTGAAAGACAATAATACTCTTACACTTACTATTCATCAACGACATAAAACTGTATTCAGAAAACCACATTCACTAGAAATGTTAACACTTTTAGTGAGGATATTCGAATGACATTTGGGTTAGACAAATGTGTTGAAATCCACTTTAAGAATGGAAAGCTCACTCAGCTGCCTGATCAGAACTACAACTTCGATCAGATGATGCGTCAGGACAGCTACAAATATTTAGGGATCCAACAAAATTGACGTATAAACTACACTCAGAAAAAAGTGAAAGGACCCGCACTAACCTTATGAAAAATGGCCCTCTATTAAATACGCTGAAATTGATATATATATTATTCCTCTCGAGCTCCCGATCAAAAGTTCTCATGGGCACAAGGTCGGAAAATGGACAATTTTATAGATTTTGAGGGTGTAAAGGGGGTGTTCATTTATTATAGAAAGTGGCCCCCGCCCCGGTGAAATTTGCTAGAATCGGTATATGTTATTCCTCTCCAGCTCCTGATCCCATGGGCACAAGGTTGAAAACTGGAATTTTTTCCAGATATCGAGGTGCAAAGTCGACTTTGAAAACCCCATATCGCCGTTGTAAGAAATTGTGATCGTATGTCCTCTTGACATGCTTCACTTGCCATGTGGGGTGCACGCTCATCTGAGTCCCCCGATGGATTATTTGCAGAATATACCGAGGTTATTAAAAGTGTATCCACATTGTCATTACATATTCGTTCACAAAATGTGTCAAAATGTAGGTAAAATTTTAATATTTTCTAATTTTTTTTCCAACAAACAAGTGCTTTCTTTGAGTAGATTATCCACTCTTATTTCGGTAAATCTTTACCTTAACTAAAAATATTCCTTTTATTTAAGGGTGGTATATTTATTTCTTAATAATGATTTAATTTTAATGAAAACGAGAAAGAAGAAAGAGTCTCTACCCAAATCGAAAGAATATGGTCATTTTCTTTCAACAAGTGTAGTGTTTGATACTTATCGATTAGTTGTTTGTGTTCTTCTTTCATAGTTCAATACAAAACATGGTCAAAGGTATATGGGGCATTGTTGGTTAATTAGTATATGTTGTATTAAACAAATAAGCCGAATAAACTGTATTGTATATTTTGATTTATACCTTTACCCCATATAAATCCAATTTTTTGCTTTTAGTTATTTTTATTACAGTGGGTGTACTCTTAAACAAGATTGGTACTAATGGATGGCATTGTCCCCATAAAATATAAATATCCTTAGTAAAATAACACATCCCTGGTAAGTAGTCGTTAAAAGATTTACGTTCTCTAGTGCATGCGCTCAATACAAGCGCTTTAGGATTTCTATAACTACCATTGCAGTTGGAACTGATTATTTTTGAATTATCAGTTACTCTTTAAGTGTTTATCTATATTACCAGACCTTAATTGATGTGAGAAATATCAGATAGAAAATTGTCGTAAATTTTGTTTTGGTTTATTTTTTTCTGAAACGTATTGCTCAAATCTTTTGGAGAAAATGATTCCTCTTTACATTACAGTATATAATTAATATGATTTACCTGTAAGATAGATCAACTGAATATTTTCGAGCTTGTCTCCTCAAATAATAACACTCTGTAGTATTGTTAGGTTCATATCTAATCGGTACATGTTTAACTAAAAACGCATAGAAAAATATTTGAGTAATCTCCTGTATTTTCACCGACCCCCTTTATTCCAATGTGAGAATTTGCACCTCCGCCAAAATCAGAATTACGTGTGATTATTTGTGAAAGATAAGCTCGATCAATTTCGATTGATCTTCCGTATAAGTAATTCAATCAATCTATTAATTTCCTTTCTCTTGCCTTCCTCATATCCTCATTAATTAAAGTTTCGGCTACCTCGACTACCTAACTTAAAAATATAAATACAGTCAGCAGATCATTGTTAGTAAACATTGATCTTGCTTGCATTTACAAAGTGCTCACGCCACTGCTTATCTTAGGACACATAGTAAAATCAATGATTATAATCAGTGTATAACTGTGTGGTACGAAAACTGAAGGTCAGCGATTGAAGGGAATTCGAATTTTAAATTTACGAGAAAACTCATCATTCTGATTTTCCAGAAAATTGAAAGAATATTGATAGTATCCTACCTGAGTATTGCAAGAGAAATATCTTCTTGCAGGTCCCTGACAGGAATATCCTTCCGTGCATGTCCTATATTGCGAGGACACACCTCCTCCACAAGTCCTGGTACATGGACTTGGTTCTGACCATTCCGACCAAGGGCCGTCATCGGGACCTTCTCCTTCTTCTGTGACATAACTACCTGGTAGATATAGATGTGCCCCTTGCTGTCTTTTAAATCTATCTTTGTAGTGTCTGATACGCTGAAATAAAATAAGTCGTTTAGTAAATAAAATTTATGAAAAGATATATTATTTTAACTGGATAGCGCGAGGACTTTTTGAGAGGTCACATACGATACAATTTTTCGAGTTCAACCTGCAGGGTAGTTAGGTGACTTAGGTGTGGACAAATTATGTGTGTGTTTCGCATGATCTACTTTGTTAATATGCTGAGAAGTACATGCACATCTCGGGAGATTGGATGGTCGCCTCAACTTATAAAGGAAATAGAAATAAAATCCTCTCGATAAGCTTAGCCACTCACTACCCAGTCTGCAGTGATTCCTGCAGTTTAATAATTAGTTACCTACCTATAATATTATAAATTAAACTATAAATTGAAAACAAAAAACGACACAAAAATATTGGCTAAATAACCAAAAAAAATTAAAATTAAAAACCGCTGCCTAAGGAATCACTACTTCCACATCCAGATTCTTCATCCAAGTCGTTTTAAAGGAAACATCTTGACTATATTTGCACTCTAGTAGGTGGAAATTATTGGTCATAGAATTTTCATAATATTTGGGGCAGATGTCATAGAAAAGTTTGAGGAGTTGGTTTCTACCATATACGTTAAAAATGAAGTTTTTAGTTCACCCTACTTATTTTCTACTATTCACCTCCCACCCCTTCAATGGAGTCATCTCAATCAGATGTCACTACAATACATACGTGTACTAATCTCAAGTGAATATCTCAATTTGATGTTATCAATCCCATTAATAATGAAGTGGAGGTGGTGGAGTTTGAAAAATATTAGAAAGAAATCTGAGGCCTTGGTTTCTAGTATATACACCGAATCCTAAATTTCTGTACTCTTGATTTACTTATTTTCCCCTAGTCACTCCTATTAACTCTAACCCTTCTACGGAATCATCCCAAAATATAATCTAGTTCCAGATGTCGTTATAATACATATGCGTACTAAATTTCATGTGAATATCTCAATTTTATTTTATCAACCCCTTGAATAATGGAGTAGGGATGGTGGGGGGCTGAAATATATTATTAAAAAATTTGAAGCCTTGGCTTCTAGTACATATACCGAATTTCAAGTTTCTGTACTCATACCAGCTTGCTTCACTTATTTCCCCCTATTTACCCCTAAATAACCCCCAACCCTTCAACGAAATCATCTCAAAGTATAATCTAGTTCCAGCTGTTGTAATTCATACGTGTACCAAATTTCAAATGAATATCTCAATTATATTTTATCAACCCTTTTAATAATGAAGTAGGGGTGGTGGGGGTTGAAAAATATTACAAATAATCTGAGACCTTGGCTTCTAGTACATACACCGAATTTCAAGTTTCTGTAGTCTTACCAGGTTGCTTTACTTATTTTCCACATGTAGTTATGATACATATGCGTACTAAATTTCATGTGAATATCTCAATTTTATTTTATCAACCCCTTGAATAATGGAGTAGGGGTGGTGGGGGGCTGAAATAAATTATCAAAAAATCTGGGGCTTTTGCCTCTTGTACATACACCGAATTTCAAGTTTCTGTACTCATACCTGCTTGCTTTACTTATTTCCCCCTATTTACCCCTAAATAACCCCGAACCCTTCAAAGGAATCATATCAAAGAATAATCTAGTTCCAAATGTCGTTATAATACATACGTGTACCAAATTTCAAATGAATATCTCAATTTTATTTAATCAATTGGAGTAGGGGTGGTGGGGGGTTGAAAAATATTATAAAAAATCTGACGCTTTGGCTTCTAGTACATACACCGAATTTCAAGTTTCTGTGGTCTTACCAGCTTGCTTTACTTATTTTCCCCTATTTACCCCTATTTAACCCCCAACCCTTCAACGGAATCATCTCAAATTATAATCTAGTTCCAGATGTCGTTATAATACATACGTGTAGCAAACTTCAAATGAATGTCTCAATTTTATTTAATCAACCCTTTTCATATTGGAGTAGGGGTGGTGGGGGTTGAAAAATATTATAAAAAAATCTGACACCTTGGCTTCTAGTACGTACACCGAATTTCAAGTTTCTGTACTCTTACCAACTTGTTTTACTTATATTCCCCTATTTACCCCCAAATTAACCCCCAACCCTTCAACGGAATCATCTCAAAATATAATCTAATTTCAGACGTCGTTATAATACATACGTGTACAAAATTTCAAATGAAAATCTCAACTTTATTTTATCAACCCCATTAATGGGGTAGGAGTGGTGGGGGGTTGAAAGATATTATAAAAAAATCTTAGGCCTTAACTTCTAGTACATACACCAAATTTCAAGTGTCTGTTCTCTTACAAGCTTGCTTTACTTATTTTCCCCCATTTTCCCCTATTTAACCCCCAACCCTTCACCGGATTTCCTCAAAAAACAATCCAGTTCCAGATCTCGTCATAATATATACGTGTACAAAATTTCAAGTCAATATCTCAAACCGATCCGGAGAAAACGTGCGGACAAAAAAGTTACAGACAGACCGACAGACAGACCGACAGACAGAAAATTTTTTTTCGCTCAAATTTAAAATCTCGATGTTTCATGACATTCTAAACCTATTTCACGAATAAAAATTTTTGAAAATTTTTTTGCGATTACTATACTTCCAATCCACTACGTGGATGTGGAAGTAAAATTAATAAACAAAACATAAAAAGTATGAAATAGTATGGAATATTATTCTTAATTTGAACAAGAATTTGTTTTAATTCATTTAGTTCAATGCAACGAGTTCCACTTCCATATGCATATAACTTACGATTTAAATATATTATATTTTATTTATGTTCTTGGGATTTGCCCTATACACGCGAGTACGTTGGAGGCTGAGAATTGCTATTTAATAGTTCAATACTATGCTTGTCGATTTGATTTTTGTTTATTAACATTTTATATATTGACCTTTTCGACGAAATACTCTTCCAAATAAAGAAAAGCCATCAAAGAGATATGATGCCGGAGATAGACACAGACATATAAATATGTGCGTCAAATTTATAATATTTCGGCTCAACATCCCATGTAGTCTTATGGGTGCTCATTCGGATTTTTAAGCAATGGGCGAAATTGCAAATTGTCAACGGGTATATTTCTAATAGTACAGGTGTGTATACAGTTAACAAGTTTGTACAGAACTCGATACAGCTTGTAACAGGTCTTTACATTAAAAAGCTAAACAAGGATAAGTACGAGTAAAACAGGAAATAAAAATAAATGTCACAATAGGGGTAAAGTAAAAATAAGGGTAAAATAGAGGTACAGTCTTTATAAATACACGTATTGTACAAAGTTCCTTAGAACCTTGCTAAGAGCTGTACTAAAACTTGTGAAAACCTGTCATAATATGTATAAAGACCTGTGATATTAGAAATACACCTGATGGTAAACTGCGGTTTCGTCCATCAAGTTGGCATCCTCGCCTAGGAATCCAGAATGAACCTCCATAAGAAGATATATGGGATTTTGAGCTGGAAGTTCCATAGTACATATCTTGTTCTACTTTTATATTTATCGATGATGTGCAGCTCCCTGAAGGTCTACGGAGATGAAACCATGCTAAAAACGTTCTCAACAAAATACTTTCTCAAATGAAAAGAATCGTATCAAAACCGGATCAGCCGTTGTAGAGACATGAAGCTGTAGACAGACATGGATAGACACATATAATCACAGACGTGAAACTTATAACCCCTTCTTATGCATCGGGGGTTAAAAAATAATCACATTCATTGAACATATAATATGTAAGTACACCAACAACTGTCTATTATCGACTTCATCGTATTTATTATAAAGATATTTAAAAGTAATTCATGACCAAAAATCTAATCGAAGCACTTTTAAAAGGTGGTTATACGATTTGTTTTAATTAGAGACTTAGCCGCCATCTTGGATTCGCCATATTGGATTTCTTTTTAAGCCACCACAACGAAGTGAAATGGAAAATATAAAAATGCTTTTGACAGTAGAACACAGTATTGGAACATAATATGAAAAATAAGGTAGGCTCAGTACGAGAGAACATTGGATCTTATCAAAATTTATTTGATCCATGTGAAATTATAAATGAACATATTTATGTATTATTTTAATATTTACTTTCCAATAAAAAAATTCTATAAAAAAAACAAAAATTAACTAGAGTCGTCACAAGAAATAGAAAAATGTAAAGAAAAACTAAATCTATTTAGTATATTGCCAAAATATTCTGAAGAATGTAAAGCTGAGTACAAAAACATAAAAAATCATTATAATAATTTGCTAAGAAACTCAAAAATTAACTCATAACAAAAAAGATCAAACTTAGCAGATAATAAGTCAAAAGTTACATGGCAAATTGTTAAACAGCTGACAAATAGAGATAATTCACGAGCACATCTCCCTAATGGTGATCGAAAGAAACAAGCTGAGGAATTTAATTTACATTTCGCAAATTCTGCACAAAACATCTTTCAAAATAATGTTAAGAATTATAATACATATAAAATTAATTTCAATAGCAAATCAATTTATTTAGAACCCGTAAGTGAAGAAGAATTGCACCTAATAGCAAAAAACTTTAAACATAAAAAATACTGTGGGGAAGACCTAGTCCCTCTTTTCCTATCAAAAAAATGCATAACATATCTAGCGTCTCCTTTGGTGGATATTATAAACACTTCTCTAAAAGAGGGAAAATATCCAAGCAAGCTGAAAAACTCTATTATAATCCCGGTTCATAAAAAGCAGAATTTTGAATTAATTGAGAACTATAGGCCGATAAGCTAGCTGTCGTCATTTTGAAAATTCTTTAAAAAAGTTTACTCTACCAGACTAATTCATTTTTTTAATTCCTGCCAGTTGTTTTCTTCATTCCAGCATGGATTTCTTAAGGACAGATCAATCGAAACTGCAATATTTGAATTTACAGGGGCTATATCGACCGCCTTGGAAAGCGGAGAATTTATTTGCTGTCTGTTTCTTGCCCTCTCCAAAGCCTTTGACTGTTTAAACCATAATATTTTATTAGACAAATTGTTTAAGAATGGTGTTAGAGGAGTGGCATTATCTTGGCTATAATCCTACCTTACGGACAGATCCCAAAGGGTGGTAGTAAGGGATGGTCCTTCTGAGGTCTATTCAAGTAGGGTGTACACCAGCTTGGGCGTTCCTCAGGGGAGTATTCTTGGACCATTACTATTTTTAATTTTTGTTAACGATTTACCCACTACACTCAGCAATTAACAAAATACAATAATCAGTTATGCCAATGATAACAATATTCTAATTAGAGGGAAAAGTATACTGTCAATAATTACCCTAAGCGACGAACAATTCTGTCAAACTGATATGTGGTATTCCAACAACAATCTTACTTTAAACACCGAAAAAACACATTGCATCTTCTTTAGAACTACTCATAATAAGTCTGTTGTTCCCGATAAGATAAACTTAAAAAATACTGAGATAAGTACCACCAACTGTACAAAACTCTTGGGTAATTATATCGATTCGTGTTTAAAATGGAATTACCATATTGAAAATACTTCAAAAAAATTATCATCTGCCTGCTATGCTCTGCGTGTCCTAACCAAATACATGGATTACCAAACCCTTAAATTGGTTTACTATGGGTATTTTTAATCTATACTAAAATTCGGTATAATTTTTTGGGGAAGGTCATCTGATATACCGCAAATATTTAAAAGCCAGAAAAAAGCCATATGCATAATGCTTAAAGTATTTCGAAAGCATGATCTGATAACGGCCATAGGTGTGTACATATTATTATTTGAATGTATACTTTTTCTAAAAAACCATCCTGAAATATTAAATATCAACTCGATAAGCCACAAATATGACACAAGAGGAAAAATTAATTACAATTACCCTACACATTCTTTAACTTTAACCGAAAAGGGGAGTTACTACTCATGTATTTATTTTTATAATCATCTTCCTGAACGAATAAAAACTATAAACAATATTAAATCCTTTAAATCAGAGCTTCTTAAGTATAACCGTGATGCTGAGCCACACACTGTTAGTGAATTTCTTTAAATTAACTAACGCTCATCAATTTTAGCTATTTGTGAACTCTATACTTGTCTACATGTTATATTAAATGTAAAGTAAGCCTGTCCTGTAGCAGATACTTATATATTTATAATTTTATTTTAAAATAATTACTGTACCATACCTACTATATTTTATATTTTATGTCGAGTAAGAAGTTTTTTGACTTGTTTCAAACTTTTGTTAAACCAAAATTTGTTTTGAAATAAATTGATTTATCTATCTATCATCATTTTGAAAGAATACGGTTCAGGAGTATGTAATTCAATGTTAAAATGCTATACCTCTCTACTATGTTACAGAATATTCTGTTATAGTTGGACTTCGCATTTTAAAATTTTTGCGATTGGAAAGCTGTCAAACATATTTAATGCAATGAGGTTATTTCACAATTTATGTTTCTGTTAAATCTACAATCAGGAACACTTAAAAACTAAATATATGTGGGAAAATATTTATTTTGCGGCTACGTAAGGAAACTTAACAAAAACAAATATTCCTAGATTTAGTTGTAAACCGTCAGAAGTTAATAAAATTTGAAATTATAGACGATAATTCTTATTGATTTATGAATAATTAACAAATAATAAAGAAATAGTATTTATCAAAACATAATTCTTGTATATTCTACTATTCAAATTGATAAATATTTTTAAGTTTTTCTTTAACATGAAATAACCCTATTGCTTCAAATTTGTTGAGCACTGGTGTTCATTTAAACAGCTCTCCGACAGCGAAAATTGAGTAATCTAAGTAAAAAGGGGGTATAGTTGGACAGGCAAGAGTTATTTAGAACAGTAGGTACCTATTTGCACAGAACTTCTTCCTTTATTGGCCGAAGCTCATTTATTAATTATTATTTATTCTGTATAGTTTTTATTAATAGTATAATATAAGGTGTTTTCATTGACCATTAAGTTAACTATATGCCAAATCATATTCCATCTGTGACATATTTCTCATTATTTATTATATTTAGACGGTCCACTAGGTATGTATATTTTCCAAAGTATACCCATATCTTAACTGGCGGTATCGTACGTGTCAAATTACACTGTCCCTCATCAAATAGTTTTTTAGATAAAGTCCCAACAGACGGACGACAGACCGATAGACAGACAGACTGGCGCAATTGAAAAATCGTCATTTTCTTAATCTATGTAGTCTAAAATGTGAAAATCCGAAGAAACCTCAATGGGTGATTTTTTCACGAATATAATACTTCCCTTGGGTAAGCGAGTGAAGTAACAAAAATAAATTAACTCATCAATTTTCAACAAGGTCTAGGTAGTTCAATTCTTTACACTTTATTGCAGGGCACCCTCTGTATACAAGGATTATAACAAGCGTGGCAGTAGCATTGAACCAAACTACCTAGCGTTTATATTCGAAAAAAGAAAAAAACGTTACATGCGAATGATTTTACTAACGGTTTGTGAGAAACTTGAACTCTTTTACGAACATTGATCTCAGCTCAATCTTAAGATCTTACAGAAAGATGCTTTTAAAATTTGGCAGGTAGGTACTTCTAATCACAAATTCTAAATTAAGATTTTGGAACCTTTATTTTAATAATCCTCCGAAGAAAATCACATATGTGTGTGTATGTGTGTGTCGTATCAGAAGTTGTATTTCGGATTGCAATTTCACAATTATGAGGGGCGGACTGATAAGGATCTGTAAGTGTTATTACTTTGGACACATTTCATTTGCAAAAATCATCACTCCTTTTCAACACGATAATTATAAAACTCGGTGGACACCAAAACTATTCATTTGTGGCAGCACAGTAATACAAGTTAATAAGTAGGTTGTAAATGTTCAGACTTCAAGTTTTGACGTTTCTTGCGAAAAATTAAGAATCCTTCGAAAAAAAGATATTTCAACATCCACAGACGCCTTTGCAAAAAGAGGTGCTGAAGCCCCATTTTTTGGCCCGAACCATTTTGTGGTTTATCTAAGGGGCACATAATGGAGGAGTTTCTAAGAAGGAAAAAGGAACAAAAGAGCCATACCGAAGGAATACTCCAGCCCAAAGAAAAGCGAAAATGTTCATAACTTATTCGACAAAGAATGCCACAAGGCTTCTCGTACTTGAAAAGTCCGACTTAAGTAATGACAGGCCTTCTAACAGGCCATTGCCCCTTGAGATATCATCTTAAGAATATGGGCAAGGCAGATGATACTTGCAGATACTGTGATATTGCAATAAAAACTGCGGAATATATTCTTTGCGAATGCAAGGCGCTGGTCCGAACTAGGTTAAAGTACCTAGAAGAGGTGGAATTAACGCCTGAAGACATATGGAAATTAGCCCCCAGGAAAATCACAAACTTTGTAAAGAGCTTGGGAGTCCTGGGCAACAACGAATTGTAGGGTAATTTTTAGGTCGATGTGAAGAATTGCAGGTCAGAGCCGAGCGACCCCTTAAACAATCTACAATGTGGACATATTTAAGGTACGTTTAATGTTTTAAACATGGCCCAGCGTGATACTGGTTAATAAAAAGTCTTCTACTTCTATAAAAAGTTCTACAATACGAGAGAGGGTGGTTTTTCAAAAAAAATTTTAAATTTTTTTTTTAAATAGGTTTAGAACTCTATGAAACGTGGAAATTCTAAATTTGAAGAAAGAAAAAAAAATTCCATCTATTTTAGTGGTAAATTTTTTTTCAAAAATGGTAAGTAAACAAAATTTTAAAAAAAATTTTTTCTTCATTATTTATTCCCTTTAGACGTATATTTTCCAGTGAAAGTTGAACCATTTCTTCGCTGACAGTAGGGTCAACTACGTACCAAATTAGACTGCTCTCCGTCAAGTAGTTTTTTAGTAAATGCACCAACAGACAGACAGACAGACAGACAGACAGACAGACTGACGGAATTGAAAAACCTATATTTTCGTAATCTACGTGATCTGAAAGGTCAAAATCCGAAAAAATCTCGGAGGGTGATTTTTTCTCGAATACAATACTTCCCTTCGGTATGCGAGGGAAGTAAAAAACTATCTGCAAACATGTTTTTAATGAAATATTTGCATTCTTCCGATAACCTGAATTCTGATTATGCTAGCAATTAAAATCCTAAATTGAATTTGTCTATTTCTTATTTGACAATTATCATTGTAACACTAGCATCCATACAGCTATGCAGATTAAACAAGTATCTACCGTCATGAAGATTCAGTTAAAAACGAGAACAAAGGCCTAAAATGAATTTATTTCCCTACCTTGTCTTGAAAATTTTTCATTCAAATGGATTATATTTTCATGAAATTATCTGTCATTCTGCTTCTTGAAAATGCTTAGCTTTTGAAACGTTTTCGTCCTTATTCTGGAGCTTCATTGCCTTAAATTGCTAGATGCCGTGCTAGAACCTGACCACCCACACATTAAGGCAAGAAGTAGATTATATAAATTTGGACCAAAAACTTACGACCTGTCTTGTTTTTTTATTAGTGCAGCCCACCAACCATATCAGTCAAGCATGCTCCATCTAATTAATAAGGAATCATGACAAGGCTATTCATTATTGAATAAAGTTTTGCCTAATTGACATATTGATGTTTTATTGCCGTTCGTTGAAAAGTTATATAATAATATACATCTAATAAGAAATACTGTACACTGTCTAATTTCCAGGTGAGCTAATTGAAAGTTATGTACAAGGTGGGCATATAATTAGTCGGCTAGGACGATTTTTCGTTATTATACGTATATTTTAATATATTGAGCATTCTCTATAAATTCACGAAAATATATGGGCGCGTCGGAAATTACGTGTTCAAGCGGTTACCTGAAAAAATAAACTCTAATTTTACATTTCAACATTAAAAATTACGAGAGATGAAGTGGGAGGAAAGCTTTAAAGTGTATATTACGTAATGACATAAAAGTAAGGTAAAATAGTTTTTTTATCGTATTTTTACCGCTTCTATTTTCTCATTCCCACGAAAATGTTGTAAATGTTGCAAATTAAGAGAAATATTATAAACATGACTTCACCCTCAACAATGCGATGTTATGAAAATCTGAACAAAATTCAATGCGAGTTACATTTTATTAACCGTGGCTCTTACCAAGCACGATTTCTTTAAAATTATTTATACGCGCTATTCGTGTTACAGAAGTTCATTAAAAAATTTTGTCATATGCGATTTTCTCGAAAACTGCTAATCCTAGAAAAAATAGTCTCGAATACAAAATTTGCTTTTATCCTTATTTCTTCTGGTATCTATTTCGAAAGGTAAAACAGTTTCTCGCTTGCTATATTTATCCCCACAAATTCTTACACTTCGTCGAGATAGTCTTAGGTAAAAAATATGTTTTACAATTATACTCTTCGCAAATACAGAACGAAGAGTGGGTATATTGCATTCGATCGGCACATTTCTAAAACCGGAAGTATTGCCCGTAGAGAAAAAAATTTCATATCACTGTGTTGGTGATCGAATTTTGAACAACTTTCAAAATGTCCGTACGTCTGTCCGTCTGTCTGTCCGTCCGTCCGTCCGTTCGTCTGTCCGTTCGTCACTTTTCTTGTAAGCACGATAACTTAAGAATGAAAAGTCCGATAGTGAAATTTGGACAGTACGTTAGTGTTATCTAGAGGAAGAACCCTATTGCTTTTGAAAAAAATCGATCAATAAATAAAAAAGTTATTAATTTTTCAAATAAAAATTTTTGTTTTGTTTTGTAATTAAACAATAAATGTTTGAAACTAATATCATTTACAAAAAAACTGCGAATAGTATCCTATAGAATGTGCAACAATTATACAGGGTGTAATCAGTCTCATGTCATTAAAAAAAACTGGTGGTAGGGAACGACAAGACAAACAAAAAAAACCTTATATAACATGGGGTCTAAAGCTCATAGTTTTAGAGAAAAAAAATAAACAAAAATTTCCAAAATACTTAATAACCTAGTTTGAGAACTGCTGGCATATTGGGGTAGGTTTTATTGCCTCGCGTCTTGTCGTACGAGATACGCTGACATTCCTGCAAATAAGTATGCCGACAAAGCAGTTAAAAGCGACCGACAGAGCACATCGTCATGTTTTTTTGCTTCTTCGCGGCCAATTATCCTATTAGACGTGCTATAATCTCCCTTGTAATATTCTCAAGTAATAATTTCAGTTTTGTCCTTACTTGGTAAAGAACGTACGCATGACGCGACGTACCCTTTCCTTGGTTTTATCTGTTGCTTTTCTTTTTGAATTTTGTGCCACTTATGTTAAGATTTATTTTATTGACTTATCGTTCAAGTCCTTAGTACTTAGTTACGTAAGACACTACTTCTCGTTCGTGCCTTTTGTGTTACTTTTTGGATTTTGGACCAAGTTTTTCTTTTTGTTTTCTTTATTGATAACGTTACTTCACAGATTAGTGTGGTGTTTTAAAACGCAGATTTTGGACATTATGGGAGATTACACTTATCCAGAGCTCGCGGATATGGACTTGGTACATGGAGAAAGTGGTGGAAATGCAGCTGGTGCGGAAGAGCTTTAGAACAATTGCAACGACGTATTTTAATGTGCATAGAAACCATAAAAAATGATCCTAATTTACCAAATGTGTTGAACGGAGTAAGTATGTTATTAGTTCGACGTACCGAAATGTGTATACGTGGAGATGGAGGTCATGTCGAACAATTTTTGTAAAAAATTCAAAAGAATTGTTCAGTTATTTTGTGTTACCTATTGGCCATTAAAGATATGATTATTATAATTAGTATTCATTGTCTTGTTTTTATCTGTTTATTATTGTTAACATTGATTTTCATAGAGACCAAAGACTTGGTTTTTAGTTTTCGATACCTGACTGGGAAAAATTCAGATTTTTTCCTAACTTAAAATACACAACTATTTTCTGTTAACGTATCTCGGACGTCTAACTGTTCGTTTTCCAATTTCATAAAACAATTACTAATTTTTTAAGCTTTTAACACAATGTTACAAATGTTAATAAACCACTTTTAAATTTTATAAATTCTTATAAACGACAATAAAAGCTACAATAGCTTTGTTCCAAATTAGAAAACACATGTAAGCAAATCCTATTTAAACCCCTGCGGCCATGCTATGCTTGCGTTGTGCCGAAAGAGAAGGACTTATTTACATTTTCATAATTAGTGGTATAAAAAGTTCGATACAAATAATCCCATCAAAGTGCCGCACTTCTACCGACGGGAACACAAGTTGGGTATTACAGGGAACAATTGCTCCCATTACCCCCATTAATCCGCGCTTGACGCGATGATGCTTCACTCTCTTTATAAATTCGTAGCGAAAGTATAAAAAATGTAGAACGATATAAACAAAACAGCTCCACATGTTTGTGATTTAATTGCACATGGCTAAAAGTTCGAGGACGACATATTTTCTAAACAGTTACTCAATTGATAAATCTTAAATCTGGTTGGTTATGGTTACTTACATATAAGGAATTCCGTCTAGGCGATGTCTGCTTGCAAGCAGTCTGCTAAATGTCTAGAGTTTTACTATCGGTTATAAACGTTATTTATAACTTGTCTGACACGCTAAGACGACCAAGTTATGGTCTGATGAATTTTATAATTTCTTTTGTGCTTGAGTTGCGAAAGCAATAATTGCAATATCGAGTGAAGTTACGGCAGGAGATCGTATCGGATTCATCTGAAGATTGTCTTGCCAGAGTAAGATCATATAAAAAATAGTAAAAAAGTTTCATCATACAGGGTTATATCTTTACTTAAATGTCTAAAAGCCAAGGTTTTCTCAATGCAGTCCGCTAGCGACTCTCACTGAAGAGATTATTGTGAATTTTGTTTAAAGTAAAGCTATTGACCAATAGATATACAGCCACTAATTTTTTATTTAAATCGTCATTATACCTATTCTGTGCAAATACAAGAACGAGGAGTACATTGCATTTGATCGACACATTTTTAAAACCGGTGACATTGCTCATAGAGAAAAAAATTCGTATGACCGTGTTAGTGATCGAATTCTTTCATTTTCAAATTGTTCGCCTGTCTGTCCGCTCGCAACGTCTTTTGTAAGCACGAAAACTTAAGGAAAAAACTATTAAAATTTGGATAGGAAATTAATATTAGCTAGCGGAACAACTCTACTGTTTCTGACCAAAATAGATCAGTTTTAAAACTGTAAAGAAATAATTTACTCAGTTTTGAAGTTGTATAATTGAATAGCAATCTTGTGAAATATTTTCTATCATTATCTATTGATATAGGTACTGTGTACAAATGTATAATTTCCCAAGGCACATAACAAAACTGGCGCACTCGTATTTAACAGGCAGGCAGATCGCTGAAGATGCGAGTGAATAACTGACTCTCAACACTGTGAGACATTCGCGTGAATGTTCCGCAAGGGTCTGTTTTTGCGCCAATAAAGCCGTGTGGCCGACTTAATATCTTTTTAAAAATTATTGCAAAGTTTAAAAAGTTACAAAGGTTTATTTCATTAAATTCACAATATTAAATGTTATAAAAATGATGTTTACTGAATGAGAACTCGACGCGAAGTGAGTTATCTCATCGTTGGTCACAGGGAAGCAGCTGGGATGAAACAGCTGACATGGCTTTATTGTTTGTCTTATCTGGGTTGTTGTATGACTTAACTCCTCCACCCTTAGACAGAACTTTAGGGTTAAGCTGAAGTTCGAGGCGATTTTTCTTTAGGGTTGGTCCTGGTTTCTTGAAATCGTTTTCGTAATTTTCGAAAGATATAAACACTAAAACATATTATGGTAACATATAGTAAGATTGTCCAACACTGGGTTGATACCAATGAGAAGTAGAACCTGTTATTGAATTTAAATTCTGCTTGCTTTGTTCCAATTTGTATTTTATAATATGTAAGTCATCTAGATTTGTTTGTGACAAGCTAATATTTTTTATTTCGTTATATGTAACATTTACTTTATAATCTAATTCGGGAATATAGATATCTCTTTGATTTGGTATATCTGTTTGTACATGTGCAAACTTTTGATTTGAAATTTGAATTATACAATTTTTTTGATTGGTTACAATATAGGTTCCGGCTGTTAATAATTTTGTTTCTGACAAATCTTTGCAATTGAAGTTAATTGATTTGTCTGATGGGTTTATTACTAGCAATTGATTAAATTCTAATGTTTGCACTTTTTGGCTTGTTAATTGTATTAGTTTGATATGGCAATTAGAATATGGTCTTTTTGCTAGTAGCAGTTGTACTTCACATGGTTGATTAGTCTCTAAATTTATCAAATCTAAGTTATTACAATAAAAGTGGTTATCTATAAGTTTACAAAGTTCCTTCGACGAGCTGTAATATTGATCGGATAAAATAAGGTATTTTTTGTTGGGGATCATTAGTTGGAAGGTATTATTTTGATTTGATACAGGACATGAGTATAAGTGATAAAGATTATATTGAATAGTGTCGGTTATTGGCACTTCTATCTAAATTTTGATTAGGGTTTCGAAATTTAAGATTTGGTCCTTGACAGCAGGAAAAGGTAAGTTAACGAAATTACTTATTTGTAAGAGGCTGTCTAGTAGATCTTCCGGTTCAATAATTGAAGGATGCATAACATTAATTTTTGCAAATGTGACGGCTTCCTCGAGGGTCTCTAATATTTGTAGGATACTTTGTGCCATTATATTTACTTGGGTATAGACATTATTAAATTGAATTCTGTGATATAGTTCGACTTTTTGGTCTTTCAGTGCTTGTTCGATTTGTAGAATTCTCGAACGTAGTACAAGTTGGTTCGTGGTAAGGTTTTTTATAGATGACTCAAATTTATCTATTGCCTTGGTGGTTAGTGTTACTTGGGATTCCAATATTTGTTTTAAAGTAAGTTGATTTTTGTCCAGGTGTTTAGGTGTTGTTCTATTCTTTCGCCGTCTTCGTTATCTAAATTACCAGTGATTGATTTCCAGATTGATCCTAATCCATTGAGAGGACTACTCTTTTAGATCGGGATTGCGGCGTTAGTTGGTTAAATTTCCGATTAATTTCGGCAAATAGGATTTCTGTGATTATTGCGAAATTCTTTACTTCCATTTTTTCTCTTTCATCTAATATTAATGCCTTTTCTAGATCATCAATATTCGACTTTAATCTGCCATATTCGTCAATATTAAATGTTATAAGAATGATGTTTACTGGATGAGAGCTCGACGCGAAGCGAGTTATCTCATCGTTGGTCACAGGGAAGCAGCTGGGATGAAACCGCTGACATGGCTTTATTGTTTGTCTTATCTGGGTTGCTGTATGACTTAACTAGCCTAAATTAAAACTCATTGAGATATTAATTACATTTTGATTGCGAAAAAACATTACGACAACGGAAATCGTTTTATCGGTTTATGTTTGATTTAATATTTATTTTGCATTCAGAAGGGAAATATAAATGGTTTTAAATATTAATATTACATTAACATGATTTTAACATAGGTTCCGTGATTTTGGAAACTTCCCAGCAAGCATTTTTCTTAAAACTAAATTGCACTCGTTGAGTCCTTATATTTTCTTAGCACGGTTTTCGTACGATTCCAAATTGAAATCTTCAAAATGAATGTGTATGAAAGCGAACTGATCAAATTGTTTCATAATTTTTAGTGGTCGTTTTTTTAAGGCAATTCAATTTTTTTTCAAACATTCCTGTATTTGTACTGTGAATTTAGTGTAGTTTTACAGGTAACTGGCAGAATCTTTATTACTTATCAAGAAACACATTATTAAATGAGTATAAAATTCTTCTTTTTTCCACTTGAAGTCATTTGCCTTTTTACGCACTCTCATAGATTCTACTTAAAACCAGTAAATATATGTTCAATTGACGTCGAACTGAAGCTAAATTTACCTAGTTAGGTATTAATGGCCATGGACACTGTGAAACTATAAGGAAAACCATAAATAACTCGTAGCCAATATAGCTAAATATTGATTTCACCTTGTCTATTTATGTCAACTCCAGACATCATATTGAGGAAAATTTCTCTTAATATAAGAGGACTCCGCACAAAAGCATAGGAAAAATTTTGGGAAAAAGTTCTCCTGGTTTCGCTGAACAAGAGTTGTCGTGGGAACAATGCTCAAAATACAGTAGTTCGTCCGCCATGCGCCAGTGATCTTTGAAGTCTAAAAATTTAGAGTTCTTATAGACCAAATAGAATAGATTCTTTTATTCTCTATTTTTCGAGCGGCCAGATAGGTGAGCAACGAGAACAAATAATTTCAGACGCAGCCACGACGCCCACCGTCCCCCATTGACGCTCTTCTCCAGCATCTGGGGATTGCCGCATCCATCCCAGGGCACTGCCGAATACGAAAACTCCATCCAGCCGGACCTGCCGCTGCCGCATTCATGCTTGACGTTGTTCCAGCCGTCCCAGGCTCTCTCACAATCGCTCCAGGACGCTGCCGAATTCCAGCTACGTAGCTTCAGTACCCTCACGTTGCCCACGGACGACGAGGCACTGCCAAATGTACCCCAGATACTACTGGAGCAGCTGCCACCACTGAATTCAGGCGCTGCCGAATACACATCAACCTATCCAAGGACCCTGGGGACGCCATCAGGCTTTCAGGTGCTACCACATCCAGCTCATGTGTCACAACTATACCAGACGTTGCCTCGTTCACTTCAGAGCGATGCCTAATATTCAACCACTAGTCAACCGGCCTGCAGCTACCAGGGCGACCGTCGAGCGCTGCCAAATGCCAGACACATATAACAGCTAGCCCAGGCGCTTGCACATCCCATCCGTGCACTGCCGGATACCAAATGCTCCCTTCAAACAAACTACCAGTCTATCAGGACCTGGTCCAACTATTGGTGATCACGACCTGGTGTGCCTGACATCACCACGGCTCCCAGATCCAGAGCCACTTACTGCACGGAACGTCTCACAGTCGCAGACCACTTCAGAGTGCTATTTCATGGATAAAACATTATACTTGGTTTGGAAAAAATAATCCATTATGTTTCTACGGATTAGAACATAAAAAAAGAGTAAACAAGTCAACATTTTACTTACGATGAAGTTTTCAAACGTCAATACTGTACAGTAAGTCTGAATAACTTTTTCACTTCATGTAAACACACTAGGCAATATTTTTATTGCGAGAAAATTATATGAGTACGGAAAAGTATATCTAGAGAATATTTAGCAATATTAATAAATTAAAATATTAATAATATTAATAAATAAAAGTGGTTAAAATAATTAAAAAAAGAGAATAAAAGAATCTAATTGGTCCATAAGAACTCTATATTTTTAGACTTCTGGTCGCCACCGACGGCCGAATTATTGAATTTTGAGCGTTGTGTCCATGAGAACTTTTGTTCAGTATTACCAGGAGAATTTTTTCCCAAAATTTCAAAAATTTTTAACGAACGGCCTTTTCCTATACATTTTTGCGCGGTTCTTTAGATAGTCCCGACATCAAATTAAACCACAATGTTTGTTGGATTGCTTTTAACATTTTTAGTGAGATGTTACCATATGTCTTGGCCTGAGTTTAGTAGCGAAGTTTTCTTCTTTTTCATAAGAGTAGTTATCTACGTTTCTTGCTTGAAAATATTAGTTAAATCAGTATTCAAAAATGTCACCTATCGGCAGTAAATCGGAATCTTGGTATAAACTTTCCTTAAGGTCTTTTAATAGGTCAGTGTCCTGCAACTATAAAATTAGCACAGATTCTAAACAAACGTAAATGCCAGACCTCCGCAAAATATCTTATACAACCAAAAGGTAAACAGCTGCTAATTCAGGAAAATCAACTAAATGTTCGGGAAAAGAGAATAAGTGAAGCGCGAAATAATCTGATGCCTTATTGCATACACATATCGATTATCTAACCGTAGGTACGTAACAGCCATCGGTTCATGTGTGAAAAAATAAACAAATTCCGATCTGGTGTAAACGAGCCAATTCTCTTTTAATTATATATACATTGTTGCTACGCGGATTTAAGAAAGTAAGTAACGATATTAACAAAATGTTAAATTTAATATTAATTTTTCAATATATTACTAATTATAAGTATAGTAATAGTTTTTTTTTTTTTAATAGGCTTAGAGTGTCATAAAACGTCGAGATTTTAAATTTGAGCGAAACAAAATTTTCTGTCTGTCTGTTGGTCAGTCGGTCTGTAACTTTTTTGTGTGCGTGTTTTCTCAGCAACGGCTTAAGATATTGACTTGAAATTTGGTACACATATGTTCCATGATGAGATTATATTTTGTGCTAATTCCGTTGAAGGGTTGGGGGTTAAATAGGGACAAATAAGGGAAAATAAGTAAAGCAAGCTGGTATGAGTACACTAAATTGGAATTTGGTGTATACAGGGTGTTCCAATAAAAACTCCCAGGCCTGATATATTTTAAACGATTAGAGATATTTTAATTCTGCAAAAGCCAATTTATAGAGCATAAAGAGAGCTTCATTTTTGAATATAATTGTTTTTTTAATATATCAGTATATAGATGGCGCTGTGCTCTAAAGAAATATTTCGATTGGAGAAACTTTTAAATGGGATTTATGTGAAAAAAATGCATTTCTAAGCAGATTGTGTTAAAAAAATCCCATAAAACTAACTGTTTTCGAGATATTTGAGTCCAAATGTTGACATTTGCTAATACTGAATAATTGTAATCTCAGTTCAGTCCTTTAAGTGGGACAATCTGTATTTAGTTTACTTTTAGAAGAATATATTTAAAGAATTTTTCATATCTTATGAATTAAATATATTTGAAGTAACTCTTGGAAAAAAAAACTAAAAATATTATTTATCATATAATTCAAACATTTAAGCAATAAAGAAACAATTACGAACATAAACACAATTTTTACGAACTAATGAAATTAAAATAACTATTTTAATAGGTATTCAAAATTATTGCCATTTTCATTAACACACATCGTAAACTATTAATTAGTTCAGATCTACAAACTTTTAATAATGTATGCTGATTAATGGCGGCAACAGTAGTATAAATTTTATTACAAAGATCTGTCATGTTTTCTATTGGTTTTTTGTACACTTCACTTTTCAAAAATCCCCATAAATAAAAGTCTAATGAAGTAATGCCAGGAGATCGAGTGGGCCATCTAAGTACTCCATTGGTACCAATCCATCTTCTTGGGTATGTTTGATTTAAATAATTATCAATCTTGTGATGATTATGTGGGCCTGCTTCATCCTGATGAAACCACATATTATCCAACTGAGCGGGCAAATTCCTTAATAGTACTTGTAAATCATTTTGCAAAAATTGCAAATATCTTTCATCTGTTAAATTCTCATGGTAGAGGTACGGGCCAACAATGTAACCATTAACGACACCACACCAAACATTTACTCCAAAACGATTCTAGGATTTTGTATGTCTCATATACACCTAGGATTCTCTTGAGACTAATAACGACAATTATGTGTTGTGATTACTCCATTGTTGTGGAATCGACTTTCATCACTCCACATAATTGTATGTAAAAGATTTGGATTTTCTTCTAAGAGAATTGAAAATTGGGCCAAAAAATCTAATCTCCGCTCATTGTCCCCTGGAATCAAATGATGAACTAAATGAATTTTATATGGAAAAAAATTGTTTGGCAGGTGGAATGTTCAATATTTGTTTCTTCCGTCAACTTGCGCACTGACATGTTTGGGTTATTTTCTACTTGATGTAATACCAATGCAATATTTTCATCAGTTGCAGTGCTATTTCTTGTTGTTTTTGCTTTCTTAAAACCTCTATAGTTTTTCAAAGTAGAACACAAACTTACAAAAGTTTTCCGATCTGGTAAAGGTCTGTCAGGAAAACGTATTTCATATAAACTTACAGCTCTTGAAGCATTTTTACGACATTCCCCATACATTAAAACCATGTTTAATTTATCTTCATTTGTATGAGAAACCATATATAATAATAAATATTCACAAAGAAAACAATAATTAGGTACAATAATACAGTTCTAATGACACACCAATAAATAAAATGTGATTGAAGTTGAGAAATGTCAAAACTCTTATTCCAAAGGTAACTTTAATTGTATTTAATTTATAAGGTATAAAGGTTATTATACTCACTAGATATCAAATATTTTTAATGATAATCTAACCTAATAACAAAGCAATTATATGAAAAATTCTTTAAATATTTTCTTCTAAAATTTGTAAATTAAATACAGATTGTCCCACTTAAAGGACTAAAATGTTGAAGAGATTACAATTATTCAATATTGGCAACATTTGGACTCAAATATCTCGAAAACGGTTAGTTTTATGGTATTTTTTTTTTAAACATAATCTATTTAGAAATGCATTTTCTTTCACATAAACCCCATTTCAAAGTTTCTCCCATCGAAACATTTCTTTGGAGCACAGTGCCATCTATATACTGATATGTTAAAAAAGCAATTATATTCAAAAATGAAACTCTTTTTATGTTCTACAAATTGGCTTTTACAGAATTAAAATATCTGTATACGTTTAGAATATATCCGGCCGGGAAGCTTTTATTGGGACACCCTATATACTAGAAGCCAAGACCTCAGATTCATTATATGTTCACCCCCCCACCACCACCTTTCCATTATTAAAAGGTATGTATTATCTCTATCATCTGTAACCAGATTACATTTTGAGATGATTTCGTTGAAGGGTTGAGGGTTAAATAGGGATAAATAGAGGAAAATAGGGAAAAAAAAGTAAAGCAAGCTGGTTAGAGAACAGAAACTTGGGATTTGGTGTATATACTAAAAGCCAAGGCCTTAGATTTCTTTATAATATATTTCAGCTGGCAGCACCCGAATATGGATTGTGCAGCGAGTAAATATAGATTTGGCAGCGCCCTAATTTGGATTCGGGAGCGCCCAGAAGTTCGTTTGGAATTCAGCAGCGGCCGGATATGGATTCGGCACCAATAACAATTCGGAAACGGCCGGAAATTGCCTTGGTATTCGGCAGCGCCCGAAGTTCTGGAGGCTCGGCTGGCATTCGGCAACACCGCTTTATTAAAATTCTATGAACAATTATTTCTTCATACTAGAATGCAAATACAAGTCAAGATTCTTTCCTTTAAAGAGACTTGGCTGGGAAATCTGGATGTGGAAGTAGTGATTCCTTAGGCAGCGGTTTCTTTAGGGTCTGCTTTACAATTTTATGATTTTACATCTATTTATTATACTTATATCTTTTGATTATATATACATAACTGGACAAACATTTTTAATAACCATAGAAAAAAAATAACAGATTGAACTCAAATACAATAAAAAATGTCTGCATATCTGTATCTATGTTTTAAGCTCATCCGTGGTACAGTGTGGAAACAATTTCTTTTGACCAATTTTGGGATGCTGAATACGAATCTGTCATCCGAATTGGCTGAAACCATCGGGAAGACAGTAAAAAACAATCCTTATGTGGGGGTGGCATTGAAATTGATATTAAAACTAACTTGTAACAAAAAGTTGCTGGAAATTCTGTCAAAGAAGCAAAAATTCTAAATTCACTGCTTATGTCGCAGATTATGACTAGTGTCATTCCTGCTATTGAATTGATCAAAATTTTCTTTTATATGGATTACACAGCTTAAGATGTATAGAGATGGAGCGGTCAAAATTCCTAATTCACTGAACAGGAGTCTGCACGAGTGAAGAGGAGGTTTGAAGGACATTGTACGTACAATTTTTTCTGAAGTGTAAACACTTCGTTAAATCGAGCACAGTTGCCCCAGCAGATGATACAATAACTTAAACAGGACTGGACGTGAGCAAAATAGTACATTTTTAAAACATGTACGTTAACAAAAGAGCGTAGTTGCCAAATGACGAAGCAGTGCGTAGATAACTTATTATTTATAAAGTCTACGTGAGTTCCCCAATTTAAAAGGGAATCCATATAAACCCCAATGAATTTAACGCTATTATTTTGTTCTACGGTGCGGTTATCAATTTTAACTAATATGCTGTAATCCTGTTCCTTGCTAGCAAAAAGTAATAAATCCATCTCACAGAAAGTTTGCATTGATTTAATGGCGTTAGGGCTGAGTTCATCTGTGTCGTTCGAATTAATCGCAACGGTGAAATCATCGGCAAAAAGTAATATGAAGTGCAATATTATCAATAAATAGAATAAATAATAAGGGCCCCAGAATGCCCCATTGCGGAACACCCGTGGAAACAGTAAGAGAGTTAAACGTATCGATTTTTCCGGCATCTCCCAAAACGACGGATTGTGTTCTTACCTTTAAATACGACTCTATCCAGGTTAAGGCTGGACCACGAATTTCATAATTTCCAAGTTTATCTAGTAGCAACTTGTGGTTAACTGTGTCAAAAGCACGTGTTAAGTCAAAAAACAAACAAGCAGTTTTTGAATTTGTTTTCAAAATTGTTTAAGTTTAAGTGACAACACAGCGTCTTTAGTTGACAAGCCTTTCCTAAAACCAAACTGATATTTAATAATAAATTTTATTTAATCACAAAGTCATTTAATCTAATATAATAGGATTTCTCAAAAGTGTTAGAAATAGCAGATAGAAGAGCAATAGATTTATCATTCTTCTTGTGTATTGATAAGATTGAAGATTTTTTTAAATATTAGGAAAAATCCCCTCTACAAAACACAGTTTAACGAGATAGGTTAACGGCCCAACAATGAATTCCGCTACTTTATTTAGCAGTGAACTTATATTATCATAAACAGATGAATTTTTCGTCGAAATAGAATTTATAATATTAGCTGAGTTGATAAAAAAGTTATTAAATGCGTCAGCTGCAATTTGCATGTTGTTAATATTATTACCGTCAGAGTCAATAAAGTTTTTAGGAATTTCTTTTTTGTCATTACTATTTTTAATAATTTGCCATGCTGTTTTCGATTTACTTTTTGAATTAAAAAATTTAATCTCATAGTAATTTTTTTTAGCCTGTTCAAGTTTAATATCTTACATCTTGAATAAACTTAATGATTTCCTGACAATTTATAGGCTCTGTGTAAAAAATACTCCTTCATTTATTATATCGTTTGTAATCCACGGTTTATCGTTTTTATTATTTTCTTTAATTTTGCATAGCTCTAACGGAAAGGCCCTATCCATATGCTCCAAAAAAGTATTATAAAAGTTAATAAAACTAGTCTCACAGCTCAGATTTTCAGCCATAAAACTCCACTTTTCTTGCGATAGCAAATATTTGAAGTAATTTAAATTGTCTATGTTATTAAAAAATCGTTTCAGTTAATAAGATTTTTTTTTCTACATAGTGATTGAACAGAAAGTGATTAATTGCATAAAATGATCAGATGTATTCGAATATATGATTATTGGGTTTAATAAATTTCTATCGACATTAAAAAAAATGCTGTCAATGATAGTTTTCGATTCCCCTTGTATACGTAAATCAGTAATGCATTTATGCAAACCAAAACAACGAAGAATGTTACATAAATTTTTAGCATTAATCTCCTCAACACAGTCGTCAAAGTTTAAGTTGAAATCACCACAAAGACAAGTGGGATAGACATTATTGTAAATAAAATTTAACAACGCATCCACGCTAGAGATCAAATATTCAGTATCTACCGCTCTATTAGAGAGTGATCTATAGAAACAACCTATTGTAATACAACTATCCTCCAAGGGTATTTCAATTAAAGCATATTCAAATAACATTAATTTTTTTTCACACTACTTGTTTTTATTCTAAAATTAAGAGAATTTTTTATAAATATTGCAACACCTCCTAACTTATGATTTATTCTGCAGAAAAAATCAGTTAATTTACACATACTTTCACCGAACACCGCGTATGTCTTGGCGGTGGTTTCCTTTAGTTTCATCAAGCTATGGTGGATAAAAATCAGAAAAAAGTGTTTTCTCTTTAAGCATTTTCGAGAAATTGGCGAAGTCGCCAAGGGTATAATTGTCTTAAGTGACAGTTGAGAATTTTCGGAGTAACCGATACTGAATCTGGAGTCAAGTTAAACATTCAGTATGCGTAACTGTTGCAGATTTATGTTAATTAAACTTGGCCTCTATGAAGTATGAAAAAAATTGAACCCCTTTTAAGAAAATGGCCACTAAATGTTATAAAATAAAATTTCCCCGTCGTTCGGTTAATTAAACGTTATTACTTAGGTGTAGAAATGAACAAATTAAAGACGATTCAATTTTTGATAAACATTCTTTAATTAATCGAAGTTACAAATACAGAAATTTTAAATAAGTTAAACCTTCAGTAGTATATTAAAGTAAAATAGTTCAGGACAAGGACTCAATTCATGATTTATGTTAATGTGCCAAAATTCTATTAGTTGTTAAATTCGGATTAAAAATGTTACTGATTCACTTTCTCAACACTTAAATTATTTGTAGAATCCTTAAAATAACAAAACCGTAATGAATGTATGAACATTTTTAAGATTACTTAAACAAAATGCGAATAAAAATATCACTCAGTCATTATTTTTAGTACAAGTAACCCACCCGACACTATTAAAACGTTAATAGAGGCCAGGTATAGGTATTTTTAGTTGGCAGTTTATGCAATGTAATTAACACAAAAATAATCAATTCAAAAATAAATGTTATACATACATATTTCTAGACATGTTCACGTATGTCTGTTAGAAATATAAAAAATATGTACGGGGTGTTGCGCGATTGTCTAGAGAACACTGAGACGATTTCAGAATAATTTTTATTATATTCCTAACATCCTTCTATTTTAGATTTGTACAGTATAACATCAATAAATTATTATTATTTAGGGAATTGTCTCTTCCTTTCTTGTCAAAAATTTTGATCTGGCGTAGTTTTTGAATGACTGCAGTGAATTGAACCAAATTTTATAAATACGTAATTTATGCAAATACATGTATTTTTGGAGCAATAATTTTGTACGGTTTATGCATTAACATTATTTGAAATTTTTGTACAATCTTGCAAATTTACTCGATTGCATAAACATGACTGGTCTTACTCTACGTGCATAACAGATGTCTGCAGATATTAAGTCAATTTCTACAAATTATGCGAAATTTTGAAATCGATTCTGAGGGTTTCTAATAAACTTCTAAATATTGCGATATCCAAAAACCCAACACATAAACACAAAAGCCCAAATTGGTAAAAATCTGAGTTTCTGCTAACTGAAATAAATACCTACTAAAACAATGTTGCGGACATGAACAATAGAGAGAAGGAATATAGTAATTTAAACATGTTAGCTTAAATGGAAGAAAGAAAGTGTTGCTGTTGCCAATTATTTTAGAGGGCCGCAACATATGTTTTCTCCAAATATCTCGAAATATAATCGCTTTTTCGAAACAGCATCAACCAACCTTATTTAAAGTTCATTAAATTTCCGTTAATTCAAAATTTCAGATAGAAATTGAGTAAGATATAGATAGCATTTTCAAATTTTAAAGTAATCAAATTTTCGCAATTTAATGCCCCTTGTATGAAAAATACTCTACAAGAAAACACTTAATTGATTATCTATTGACCTATTACATCCCTTCATGATATAAATTAGTAAAGATATGGCCAAAATGTAATTTATAATCAAACGTGAAACAAAACTTAAAACGTAATTCAGAAAATTTTCTAATTACTTCCATCCACGTGGTGGAGTGGAAGTACTAATAAAAAAATTAAATGATTTTACGATTTTTTTTGTATACTATAATTAAAAATAAATTTGTTTTGATTGATTTGATGTCTCACTTACAGTGCGAAAGGTCCCGGGTTCAAACTCCTATGTCTGCTGAATTTTTACTTCCCTCGCATACCGAAGGGAAGTATTGTATTCGAGAAAAAATCACCCTCCGAGATTTTTTCGGATTTTGACGTTTCAGATCACGTAGATTACGAAAATATAGGTTTTTCAATTCCGTCAGTATGTCTCTGTCTGTCTGTCTGTTGGTGCATTATCTAAAAAACTACTTCACGGAGAGCAGTCAAATTTGGTGGGTAGTTGACTCTACTGTCAGCGAAGACATGGTTCAACTTTTAATGGAAAATATACAGGGTGGATCGTCTAAATGGAATAAGTAATGAAAAAAATTTGTTTCGCTCAAATTTAAAATTTCAACGTTTCATGACACGCTAAACCTATTTCAGAAAAAAAATGTTGAAAATTTTTTTCACCAACATTTTTGAAAAATTTTTTACCACTAAAATAGATGAAAAAAAATCGGTAAAGGTATTTACACAGAACTCCCCTCTTTATTTGTGCATGGCGGTAACTCTACAAAATTAATAATTACGAAATAACATTGAAAATAATAATCGAAATATAGTTATCACTATTATTACAGAGAAAACCTGATAAGTTTTGTTCAAAAAAATATACAGAGTGCTCATCCAACAGCAAAAGTTCAATACTAAATAACAGGTGCCACATATGGAAGGGTTGCGCAAATATCTTTACAAATGTCCACCATGACTGAATTATTTCTTGGGATGACCACCCTGTACATTTTTCAATAACATTATAATAGGTGCATATGCCAAATATTATTGCCATCTGTCACATATTCAATTCCACATTCACATAGTGGAGTGGAAGTATAGTGGTGGTTAAAAAATTTCATTTTTTTGAAATTTTTCAAAAATGTTGGTAAAAAAATGTTTTAAATTTTTTTCTTTTGAAATAGGTTTAGAATATCATGAAACGTGGAAATTTTAAATTTGAGCAAAAAGGAAAGTTTCCTTCTATTCTACAGTAGTGGTAATTTTTTCTGAAATAGGTTTAGAATGTCATGAAACGTGAAAATTTTAAATTTGAGCAAAAACAGATTTTCATCTATTCTATTTATAGTAAGTAGTAATAGAATAAAAATGTTTTCAAAAAATCAAAGATTTTTTTAAATTTGTTTAAATAGGTTTAGAATGCCATGGAAACGTGGAAATTTTAAATTTGAGCAAAAAAAGTTTTTCCGTCTATTCTATTTATAGTTAGTAATAGATTAAATTTTTTTTTTTTAAATCAGAGATTTTTAAAAATTTGTTTGAATAGGTTTAGAATGCCATGGAGACGTGGACATTTTAAATTTGAACACAGAAAAAAAATTCCATCTATTTAATGGTAAATTTTTTTCAAAAATGGTAAAAAAAAATTCTAAATATTTCTTTTAATAGGTTTAGAACGCTATGAAACGTGAAAATTTTAAATTTGAACAAAGAAAAAAAATTTTTCATCGAATTTGGTGGTAAAAATTTTTTCAAAAATATTTGTTTTTAAAAATAGGTTTAGAATGTCATGGATCGTGGAAATTTTTTATTTGAACAAAGAAAAAAATGTTTTTTTCATATGTTTTAGTGGTAACATTTTTTTCAAAAATGGTGAAAAAAATTTTCAAAATTTTTACTTCCCTCGCATGCCGAAGGGAAGTCGAGAAAAAATCAACCTCCGAGATTTTTTCTAATTCTGACGTTTCAGATCACGTAAATTACGAAAATATAGGTTTTTCAATTCCGTCTGTCTGTCTGTCTGTTGGTGCGTTAACTAAAAAACTACTTGACCGAGAGCAGTCAAATTTGGTAGGTAGTCGACCCTACTGTCAGTGAAGAAATAGTTAAACTTTCACTGGAAAATATACAGGGTAGAGCGGCCTAAAGGGAATAAATAATGAAAAATATTTTTGTCGCTCAAATTTAAAATTTCCACGTTTCATGACACGCCAAACCTATTTCAGAAAAAAAAAATTGAAAATTTTTTTCACTATTTTTGAAAAATTCTTTACCACTAAAATTGATAAAAAAAAATTTTCACTTTGTTCAAATTTACAATTTCCATGTTTCATGACATTCTAAACCTATTTCAGAAGAAAACAAATTTGAAAATTTTTGAAAAATTTCAAGAAAAAATAAAAATGTTTAACCACCACTATACTTCCACTCCACTACGTGAATGTTGGATTGAAAATGTGACAGATGGCAATAATATCTGGCATATGCACCTATTATACTTTTATTGAAAAATGTACAGGGTGGTCATCCCAAGAAATAATTCAGTCATGGTGGACATTTGTAAAGGTATTTGCGCAATGCTTCCATATTTGGCACCTGTTATTTAGTATTGAACATTTGCTGTTGGATGAGCACTTTGTATATTTTTTTGAGCAAAATTTATCAGGTTCTCTTTATAATAATAGTGATTACTAGATATATTCCGTTTATTATTTTCAACGTCACTTCGTAATTGTTAATTTTTTAAAGTGACCGCCATGTCCAAATAAAGAGGGAAGTTCGGTGTACATACCTTTACCGATGTTTTTTCTTTAATTTTGTGACGATTAGTATATTTTTTTATAAATTCTTTTCTATAATTTCTTTAGGTTCAGTTAGTAGGTTTTATTCTGCTTAAAATACATTCATTCTTTCGTGTGATTTCTTTAGGTTGGGTTAGTAGGTTTTTATTCTGATATCTAATTGTTAATAATTATTATTAGCACGAGTCGAGATCAGACAAAGTAATACTGAGTATGCGCGGAGAACATGAAGTTATAATGCGGTTGTAGTCAGTACTAATCGTAGTCGCTATAGATTCACAAACTTTGACAAACAGCGAATAGTTATTTTTGTAACAAGTACCTAAAATCGTGTTTTTTGGGACGGATCGTAGCCGTTTCCGAACGAGGCGAAGCCGAACCCGGAATAAGTTTATGTTTTATGTATGGGGTTATCATGTCTCGATGGTTCCAAGGATTGCGAAATCTGTGAAATTTTAAAAATATACTGAAATCTACAGGTTGGAAATCCAACCTATAAGTAGCGGTCTATTTATAATATACCAGCGCCGCCGCCGCGGTGGCAAATTCTGAACGCAGTAGTTGTTGAATATGAGTGCAAATGACGTGACGAAAGGCGATCTTATGCTTCACATTTGCTTTGTTTTTTAATTCCTTTCGCGGAAACCAAGTCGAAAGAGTGCAAGTGTGATATACCGTTGAATTCGGAATTTTAACTGCTTTTTAATAGTTCGATTACAAATTGTAAGTAATCATAAAATAAACAACTTGTTGTGCCAAAACGGCCCAAAACGTAATCCGATCTCAACCAAAACCTTTTCAGATCTTCTGGAGCACTAAAGAAACCACCCCCACGCAAAGTTTCATCCAAATCTGTTTAGTAATTTCGCCGCCATCGTGCACACACACATAGACATTTTTAAAAAATCACTTTTTTGGGTTCCTGGGACCTCAAAATGTAAATATATGATGTTATCTCAATTTTAGATTTTGGACCAACTTTAGTAACCTCGACAAAAATGTTTTTTTGGGGAAGTTAAAATGTAAATTTACTTTTGTCATAAACTGTTTCAAACAATACCAGACCAGGTTACCGTCGGGTAACATGGATTTTGATAATGGGTAGTGTCTTCTGAATTGATTCAAGCAGAGAAACTGCCTCCGAAAAGCATTCGAAACTCATGCGCTCATACAGCCTGTTCTATATTGGATTAAATATAAGACAATCATAGACTATTCATACATCATGAACAGGTACTGAATGTCTGACAACAATATGGGTATGCAGTTAGTTTTTCTAACCAGCATAGCAAATAGGTTTTACGATTGGAACGTTAAAACAGTATTAAATGTGGAAGGCAAAATAACTCGAAAAGTTACACTGGCATAAATCATTTTGAATTTATTGCACTTCGTATGATGTGTAAGAGTATACAATTATCTGAAATCGATTATTTTTTACGGTAAAAGAATCTTTCGTAAATACGACCTCACAGGAGGATGCAGGTACACGTGAAGGTTTATTATTATTTAATTGATTCAGATAGACAGGAGTAAATCAATTAACTGTAATTGTGCATCTGGAAGTCATTATGGTTTATGATGTAATTAAAGTTGTCTTGTTTTTATGGGATTTTTTAAAACAAAATATGGACATTCATTGGTGGGCTATAATAATTATTCTTTTTAGTAGGAGAGATAATATCAAAGAGAAACGCTTTTTGTCGTGTTGTAGGTAATGATAATATAAATGATTATATTTATGTCATCAGGAAATGATTAGCTGCATCCATCTTAAGCGTCACTTAACTGCCAGTTCAAGTACTTAGAAACAGAAGTAGATGCTTGAAAGAGAAAATCTGCAGATGACACATGCAATTCTGTCAAAAGGTCTCATAGACAACCACAGAGTTTCTTGGAACCTACTTACAACGATAATTTCCTGGAGGGGGTTAGAACCATTGCATGATACTGTCGCTGAAGACGTAGCTTCCACAAATATGCTAACAATTTCTTTCATACTGTCTAACATAATTATGTCTTTTTTCTACACCTATTTAATTATATAACAATTATCAGCATTTTCTTGGTGAGAAATCGTGCCTATAATTCACTGTAGTGAATTATCGATTCATAATTCACTGCATTCGGTCAATCACAAATACAAATTCATAATTCACTGTTTCACTGATCTGCCACTCGCCTTCGGCTCATAGGCTCAAACATCATTTTCGTGAATAATGGCTATCTTAATTGCTCATATAATAATATACTATTTTATGTCTATAATTTAAATTATTACTGTATAATCCTAGGGTATATGTAGTATTTTTTATATACTCATGATCAAGCATGAAAATGCTAATGTGAATCTATCATGTTTATTGCCGTATTATAGAATTTATTTATTTACATGCATACAATTTTTCCATACACTTATTATTATATTTTACATTTATATGTATGGTAAACGAAATACACGTAGTGACACTAAGTGCAAAAATAGCGGTGTCCTTTGTCGGTCTGCTTCAATTGCTTTATCGGCATGCTTTTCGATGGCTTTGATATTGAACCCAGCAAAACCACCCTTTGAAAAAAATATCCAATTTACTATAAATGTAAATTCAGACAAAAATCCCATGAAAAAATCATATTTGAACCGCTCCGCCCGACGAACTTTTCGAAAGTACCACGAATTAAATTTTTTGAAAATATCAAAAATTTAGTTTTTCGAAAGTACAATAAAGAGACTTACACAAAGCGGAAAACCGCTCCTCGAGATGAATTTTTCGAAAGTACCACGAATTTGATTTTTCGAAAGGACCACGAACTTAGTGGTTCACAGGGCGAAATCCTCAGTCAGGATGTAGCGAGTAGCTATTTTAAACGTCAAAATTTAGGAAAAAAAAGCAAAATCCCCATTTAATTATCCTCAAAGTGGGAGAGCATAATCCTTATCCAAACCATTAGAACGTACAAAAAATTAGTCAAAAAATTCAAAGTCGGAGGGTCGATTTCGACGAACCCAAAATACTTTTTATCCCGGCTCAGGCGGACAGCGCCATAGTAGTCGCTTGAAGGCGAGTTGACGGAAAAAAGTATATTTGGGTTCGATGCCGTTAGTACTAGTAGGAGAGCTGACTGACACTATGGTGAACGATAATGATCAAAATATTCACTCGTGGGAATCAATTCTTTGGTCTTTGGGTATGTCAAAACTGATCGTCTGCTGTCTCAAAATGGTAGCATTATGTTGTGGGGTGTATTAGAAAAGGGGTAGTTTTAGGTTTTGGTGAACCATTGTGATCAAGAAAAATAATGCAAGGGTGACTAAATACAACTAGTTTAGATGGATTTTCCACCTAGGCAGACGATTTTTTCGGTAGCTTTGTATATGGCAGATGTCGTTGAAAATGGCAATAATCACGTTTCGGTGAACGGCATTGATCAAAAATAATTTTGGCGCCAACCAATTCTGTTATTTATGCTGAAATAAAAAACACGTAGGCAGACGAAAAAATCGGTAGCAACTTCCGAGCAGACGTTGTCAAAGTGGCAGGTAACACAAATTTGAAAAATACATTTCTTCCTTATGTTTTATATAACTATTCAGATAACAAGTTAAATGAATTCTACCGCCCATATAAATTTTTAAATATGCATTTAGGAACAGTATTATAAAATTGGATACGTATGTACTAACCAAAATGGTTTCAAAAATGTATTATGTAATTTAGCTACAATATTTTTTGAAGAATATGTAAAATCATCTATTCAATAAAAAATAAGTTAATAAATATTTTAATTATAAAAATGGGCCTGCACGGTTTTCACTTTTTACAACATTCTATAATTACTGAAATACTGCATTATACACAGACAGGTATTTCACCATCCAAACTGGCATCATCAGATGATTAATATTTAAAAAAATTAATATTCTTTTTTAAAGGAATTGTGAATAGTAATGTTTATATTTACTTATCTAGTTTGCATCATTTCACGTTTCGCAATAAGATAAAAAATCAAATTTAATATTTTGAAAATTTTTATTGGTGCACGCAATATTTTTTAATTTTCACATTTATTTTCGCATTTCATGATCGTCAAATTAGGGGAAAACATTTCAATTGAGGCTCCAATTACACTATGATCTAATTACTGAAATACTAATTAGAGTCAATCAAAAGCATTTTAAATACAATATTTTTATCGTACGATGATCAAGAAGCTAGACATCTGACGATCAAGGTTTTATTTTTTTGACGAAAATCAATTCGTGATTCCCTCTGAAGAGGATGGCTTAAATCTTCCCGTGTTGGATGAAAATCAACTCGAACCCCTTTTGGGTTTAGAAGAAAAGCAATGCGTGCTACATATAAGTGAAAAAATATCAAAGAATGAAAGCAAAACTTTTAAATTATTTATACAACAAACTCATGATAAGTGCAAACTACTTTCTTCTGTACGTAAAAAATTATCCCTAAAATATGGATCGTTCCATATACCAGACAATCCAGACAAAGTTCATGGGTATAATTCCTCCTGTTACAGAATTTACACGGCTCTTAAAATAAGTCATATTTCGAAAAACCAAATTCGTAGTACTTTCGAAAAATTTGTTGGGTGGAGCAGTTTTCCGCCCCGTGCATCTTGAAATTTTTTGAGCACTTTTGAAAATTCGAATGGCGGAGCCCAAAGACGATGGACCGTCGTCCTCGAGATGAAACATTTTTCTGTCAACTTTTTGGTCATTTTTAGTGAAATAATTTTTTACGCAGATTTCGGTGAAAGATAAAGCCAAAGGTGGTTATTGGTCTTTTGTAAAGTGATAATGTTTCAAAGCTGATTTTTTTTTAGCCATTTTTATGTTCCGTGCACTATAACCACATGACTGTTTGGCTATATTTACATATATTAGTTTATTTTTGAAAATAATATGTTTCTATGTTTTTGTTGTTTTGAATTGTTTTTACTTCCCTCGCATACCGAAGGGAAGTATTGTATTCGAGAAAAAATCACCCTCCGAGATTTTTACGGATTCTGACGTTTCAGAACACGTAGATTCCGAAAATATAGGTTTTTCAATTCCGTCAGTCTGTCTGTCTGTCTGTCTGTTGGTGCATTTACTAAAAAACTACTTGACGGAGAGCAGTCAAATTTGGTAGGTAGTTGACGCTACTCTCAGCGCAGAAATGGTAGAAATTTCACTGGAAAATATACAGGGTGGACCGTCTAAACGGAATAAATAGTGAAAAAAATTTGTTTTCGCTCAAATTTAAAATTTCCACGTTTCATGACGCGCTAGTCCTATTTCGGGAAAAAAAAATTTTGGAAATTTTTTTTCCCAACATTTTTGAAAAAAATTTTACCAAGATGAAAAAAAATTTTTTTTGCTCAAATTTAAAATTTCCACGTTTCATGACACGCTAAACTTATTTCTGAAAAAAAAAAAATTGATAATTTTTTTCACCATTTTCGAAAAAATTTTTCCCACAAAAAATTTTTTTCCGTGTTCAAATTTAAAATTTCCACGTTTCATGGCATTCTAAACCTATTTAAAAGTAAAAAATGTTTGAAAATTTTTTACCAACATTTTTGAAAAAATTTTTATCACTAAAATAGATGGAATTTTTTTTCTTAAAATTTTAAATTTCCACGTTCCATAGCGCTCTAAATCTATTAAAAAAAAATTGATTTTTTTTTTTTTAAATTTCGAAAAAAATTCTAAAATTATTAAAACAAATTTAAAAATGTTTTTGAAAAATTTAAAAAAAAAAATTGAAAATATGTTTAGGTAATCTATTTATCACTATTATAGAATAGACGAAATATTTTTTTTTCAAATTTAAAATTTCCACGTTCATGACATTTAAAACCTATTTCGGAAAAAAAAATTGCCACATCCTTTCACCATTTTGGAAAAAAATTTAACACTGGAATAGAGCGAAACATTTTTTTTGCTCAAATTTAAAATTTTTCTCATTTCGTGACATTCTAAACCTGTTCAAAAAAAAAGTTTTGAAATTTTTTTATATTTTTTTACCACCACTATACTTCCACTCCATTACGTGAATGTGGAATTGAAAATGTGACAGATGGCAATAATATTTGGCATATGCACCCAGTGATGGGAGTCGCGAATTTTCGCATGCGAATATTCGGTAATATTGGAAATATTCGCGAAAATTCGCCACCTATTTTTCACGAATATTCGCCGACGCACGACTGCGTACTGTTGTATGTGCTATTGAATGTATTAATAGGGTTGTAAATGTTCATCCGATATTCTCCGATATTAATAAGCAAACAGTATTACGCGAACTAACAGAATATATTGCTAAATCTGGAGTTTGGTGCAAAGATTTCTTATGGGCATCTTCTAAACCAGTAAAAAGTACCATGTGCCAAAAAACTTTACTGAAAAACGTTGCTATAGCAATATTAAATTTACCAGCTACCTCGGCAGCGACGGAGCGTTCCTTTCGTAGTTACTCCTTAGTTCACACAGCAAAAAGGAACAAATTAACAATAAAAAATGCAGGAATGCTAATTTATGTTAATCATAACCTTAAATTAACTTTAAGATGTAAAGAAAGCAGAATTAAGTGTAATAAAGAAAAAGAAAGTGTAAAGAATATCAATAGACCGACGGCGACTACCTCAACCGCAACAAATGATGAAGAAGGCGGGCAAGAAGAATTAGTGGAAGATGAGGAAACTAGTAGTACCAGTACCGATTGCACGATGAGCATCCATGACACTTCCGATAGTGATCAAGAAGACAGTGATAATGAAATGGCAGAGGATGGGGATAAATAATTAAGTTTCTGTTTCCTGTTTAGTAACTAATAAATAGTAGTAGTAACAATAACAATAAATCCGTTTTTTATAAAAAGATCATTAATATGTTTATTATTAACACCATTAAACACCAGTTTCTTTAATGTTCCCATATATTCCCGAATATTCGCGAATATTCGCGAAAATTCGAGGCAAATTTCAATATTTCGGAAATTTTACATCACTGTATGCACCTATTATATACTTTTATTGAATAATGGCATCCCAAGAAATAATTCAGTCATGGTGGACATTTGTAAAGGTATTTGCGCAAGCCTTCCATATTTGGCACCTGTTTTATAGTATTGAACTTTGGCTGTTGGATGAGCACTCTGTATATTTTTTTACCAAAAGTTATCAGGTTTTTTTGTAATAATAGCAATAACTATATTCCGATCTGTATTCTCAATGTCATTTCGTAATGAATAATTTTTTAGAGTGACTGCCATGCACAAATAACGAGGGAAGTTCTGTGTAAATAACTTTACCGATTTTTTTACTTGTAGAGAAGCAATAAATCTATTAAAAATCCGATTTTTATTTTATAAGATATATATATAGATCTTTGACAACCTCTATTCGAAAGTTGCCACAATTGTTTATCTTGGCAAACATGTCAAAATATCATGTAAAATAGTTGTTTGTAATATAATATATAAGATTATTTTCTTTGATAAATGTCGTTCATCAAAACTCGACCTGCCACTTTGACAGCGTCTGCTCAGAAGTTGCCATCGATTTTTACGTCTGCCTACGTGTTTTTGGTTCAGCATAAATAACCGAATCGATTGGCGCCAAAATTATTTTTGATCAGTGTCGTTCACCGAAACGTGATTTTTGCCATTTTCAGCGGCGTCTGCCATATACAAAGCTTCCGAAAAAATCGTCTGCCTAGGTGGAAAAGCCATCTAAACTAGTTGTATTTAGTCACCCTTGCATTATTTTTCTTGTTCACTATGGTTTGCCAAAACCTAAAACTACCCCTTTTCTAATACACCCCACAACTTAATGCTACCATTTTGAGACGGCAGACGATCAGTTTTGACATACCCAAAGACCAAATAATTGATTCCATGAGTGAATATTTTGATCATTATCGTTCACCATAGTGTCCGTCAGCTCCTCCTAGTATATGTTTATAAAAGCAGGAAAACCATCGAACTCATATAGATAGCTTCTTTAAGCATCCTGACAATCATTTCGATAATTTGAGTGCAAAATTAATAGTGAATAATTTTCAAAAAGTTCCGAATACATTTTACAATCGTTACTAATTGGGAGTCTGAATCTTTTTGTACATTCGATTGTCATAGTTCTCTCGAAGCCGGACGTGTTACACTCCTATGGGAGGTAACGGCTTGCCGAGTGGTGGTGCTCCATGATGTTTGCCTTATATACATTAATTAAGTATTGAATATTTATATTCTTTAAATTTGATGAATTATTTCAATAAATGAAAATATATTTTGAATTCGATTTCTTATTGATCCACTAATTATAAGATTTGTGACCGGCGTGCGATTCTGTGGTGTGAGTCGGACAACTACTTACCGCGGGTCACCTTTGATCCCGCCACGTCTGTGCACTTGTCCGAATACTTTAAGAAGTGTTTCTGAGAAAGTGCTAGTTATAAGATATATTCATTAAAAGTGCACCGCCCGACATAAGATTACGACGGAGAGAGCAGACTGTAGCAATCACAGTAAGTATAATTTTGTTTATTTTTGTCTTGGGGAGTCTGAAGGGTAACTTGAATTCCCCTTGTGAGTAGAGTTGATAAGTATCGTAGCGACGACACGGCTCCGGCCTAAATTATATAAAATCCTTGTCGTGTCCATCAGACCATACGATACTAGGTTCATCTACAGCCTCACTATATCTCCTACGTCTACTATATATATATTTCAGCAATAAATGTTATTCTATTCTATTAAAACTATTGAACATATCACTCAAATGCCAGCACTTGACGCGTGTTTCACTACGTTAGCATCATCGATGATTAAAACTAAATGCAACTAAAACCTGCATTATTTACACTAAAATATTGCCATGGTTGAACCAATTTAACTAATCCTGCCATCCCTACCTAAAACTCTGTCACGGTTCAACAAACGATGATCCAACTTCCAGCTCTTTGTCACTATTAGCCCTGCTTTAAAATTTTCAATGTCCAAGTTTTTAAAAGCAATTTATCCCTACCTAAAACTCTGTTACAGTACAACGAACGTTGACTCAACTTCCAGCTCTTTGCAACCATTAGTAGGTACTGTTCATACATTTTTCAATTTCCAAGCTTTTAAAACCATTCAGCTCGCTATTTGTTACATTACTAATTAACCTCCTTAAATTACCGATATTTATTCTATGACTGCCGTCACAGGCGTATTGGGCAATATTAGATTTTTCTGTTCTTTTATGTTTAAGATGGGCTATCTCCCATATTTTATAAAAGTTGTAGAAATGTTTCTGACAAAAACATTACTCTAAGAAATATTTTCATAATGTTTTCACAGCAGCTATAAATGCAAAATTGGCACCATTTTATATTTCAGTCGTTATTGATATATTCTAAAGTTTATTGGAACCATTATTCATTATACAATAATATAATTATCATCATTGCAGGTCTAATCGAAATTCAGTACCATCACTATAGAACAGTTTTATTAAAGCTTTTTTAACTGCACTATGTAACACAATTCGCTGTTTGTGAAATTACTAAACCACTAAACAACTGCTTTATAAGAGCTTTTAATTAAGTAGCCACTATAAAAAAATAGCTGCATTATAAACACTAACAAAATAAAATGATTTCTTAAATATATCCTAAAAGTTTCAAGTATTTTTGACCTTAAAAGCATATGATATTGTGATTTAATATCAGTTACCTAATAAAGTACAATAGCACAGGCCCACATAGGTCATAATTATTTATTTATATTGATTCGAGCAAAGCATCCCCCTGTATCTACAATTTTTTTTCAAATGAAATTCCAAACGAAAATTTTTAAAATTTCAAAATTCAAATATTGTCTCGAAACTTGGTATCTAAGGTTAGAATAAGATTCGGAACAACTTTTTCGAGTAACTTTTTTCGACGTCTTCAACGCGACGCAAAATAATCAGACTTTGTCCTATTCACGAGGTCGCAGTAGGCTGGGATAACACCTGACATTTGAGTTGAGTACTCTAAGAAGTGCAGCTCCTGAAGTTCTACCTCTGCTCTGCCAAAATTCAAATCTTTACTGCTAAAAATAAATGAAATGCAGAGGTGTCTTCATCTTAAGTATGTCACACTGTATATGGAGTGTTAGTTTTTTATTTCATGTTATTCTTCATGACTTTTTTCTCTGATATTTAATTGCTTTTTCTTCTCTAATTCAGACTCTCAGTAAAAAAATCATAAGGATAGTTTTGAATTCTTTCGTTGGTAAAAATCAATCAAATCGAGTAAGGCGTAAATGATGACCCTGTATGCTATAAATCATTTAATGCATGGATATTCTTTCGTTAACACCTTATAGCGGTGAATAATTCTACTTAATAGCACCTCTATTTTTAATATCATTACACAACGATTTAACCAATAGAGAATGAAAGAGCACACTTCAATTTCCTTTATAATGAAACTACAACTAATAGTGTTTTAGTCGTCATATTTAACGGTCTATCAATTATTATATTTCAAAATTATATGTCACTGGGTGCAATATAGCGGTAAATTACGTTCAGGCATATGCAGAGAGAGCATAGACAGGCATAACATTAATTAAAGTTTGTACTTACATGTCTACTTAACACGTTGTGGAAGAAGGTAATAAATATAAAAGCTAAAATTAATGGCGACCTGAAACAAAAAAACAACTTGTTAAAAAAATCACTTACATTTCAGTACGAGATTACGATAATTGTCATAATTTAAAACGAATATACACACGCAGTAATAATGCTAAAATTGGCATCACAATAATAAAAAAGCAGGCACTATGTTCTAAAATACGAATAGTGTTGCAGTGTCACAAACTGTACCAGATGCATCTCTATCACATGTTTTTGTCTTATTAAATCAAAGCAAAACGTTCGATCTTATAAACATTAATCTGCTGGGAGTCATATGAAAACATACGATGTTTCAAGAATCTTCTTTAAGGTGGCCATTCCCTATAAAGAGACATCCGATAGGGAAATATTTATTATTTTAGCCCATTACTTATTTTTCTTAATGCGTATATTTAAAAAAACTATAAGAGTACCTAAGGTTTGCAAAATAGCTCGATTTAATTCTACGAAATAGGAAGATTAACATATTTTTAAATTTAAATCGAGCTATTTTGCAAACCGCTAAAATTATTGAGTGAACATTCATAGTAATAGTCTTGTTACGGTTCTACTTAGGTACTATTACAGTTTTTTCAATAAACGAACTAAGAAAAAAAAGTTATGGCTAAAAATAATAAATATTTCCCTATCGGATGTCTCTATCTAGGGAATGGCCACCTTAACGTAGATAGCAAATAATTTAACTGGGAGTGCTCAAGAAATAATAATTGATAGTGGTGTGCAATGATCCTCGTTAAGCGTCACCTCTTCAGAGGTTGCAAACGCCAGCATACTAGGGCCACTATTATTTCTGTTATTAACGATCTCCCCAAGATATTTCCTTATTATTTTTTTCACGTAGAATATATAAGTGCTGATTTACAGACTATTTCAAATTGTTCTAAGCACCCTGGTCTAAATCTGAATAAGAAAAGTATAGAGCCAGAAAAACATAGACTGTTATTAGAAAGAAATTGTCAATTAATTCTAAATAATAATAGGATTAACGAGGCAAGATCTTCAACTAATCTGAAAGTCATAAACGATGGAGCTTTGCCTTTCAATAATCTTGTAGATTGTCTTTTCAGAAGCTCATTCTTAAAATTAAAGTCCCTTTATAAATTTAAACATCAATAAAGTGAATTTGTAAAACTTAGGCTGGTTAAATCATCAACATATCCCCTTATTGAATATTGCCGCGCAATGTATCTTTCTCAATATGACTAGTATTGATTATAGACTGCATGCATGTGGTTCGTCTTAGTGTGGCGTTTAGGGAACATTCAATTATCTGATGAACACAATTTCAAAAATATCAGACGCACATTCTACAAATATAAGAATGAATATATAGGTGTACTTGAGTTGCTCAAAGAATGAAGTTTAAAATTTGTTGGTCTCCCTTCAGACTTGTAACAAAACTTTATGAAAGGTTCTTATGGACAATTAATTTAAAATTTGATTATTAATTCGTAGTCTCTGGGCGATTCTGAAGAAGCGACTTGTGAGATCTTACTTTACATTTTCATGGTTTTATCGCAGATTTACGAAAAACTGCATTTTTCGTATAAGAAATACATGGAAAATTTCATGATATTTGAGGCTCGTGTTAATATCAACCAATTCTGCTTAAATTTGAAGAAAATATATTTTTTAGAATTTTGAACAAATTGAACAAAAAAAATCGACGTTTGTTTCCATGAGTATAAAATAGAGCCACCTTAATGTGCACTTTGATCTCTATGGCCCTAAAAAATTTGAAGGATTTGTTCAATAACATTTTTTGTATCTTTGATACCACATTTAATTAGTGAAAATGAAAATAGGATCTGTGATTGATGCCCTGTCTGGTTGACACAGATAGTAAGAAAATTTATTTAAGGTATAAACTGTACACAAATTTACATAGCCTCCAGGAAAACATTAATAAGCTTGAATTGTGGTATGCGAAAAGTCTACGTAATATAAACAAATGAAATATTCTGACATATTTTTGTAAGAGAGACATGTTAATTTTCCATCTAATATTGACGATGTATTGCTTACCAGACCATAATATACAAAAGATTTAGGGGTGTTTTTTGATTCAAGATTAACTTTTATTTTTCATATCGATCAATTAAGTGGGTTTTGTAACACATGTAAAATTAATAATAATAATAAAAGATTAACGATCGCATTAATATACATTGTAACACAATACAATCAAAACACCATCAAGCTAAGTCCTTTAGCCAGTATACAATTAAATTGTTATGCAAGCCATGTTTCAAATACCGAATTGAATATAATTCAATCATCGGGTATTTAAATTACGTAAAGTATATCAGGTTAGAAAGACTGCGATAAGGGTTCTTAAAGTTATTGTCATATAAGGAGAATACATTGTAGCCTCCTACTGCCACCCTCATACTTAGTTACTTAAATCGTATTATTACAAATCATTTGGGATAATAATTTCATAAAATCTGGCAAGCAATACACACAATATTGAAATAAGATAACTGAAAGCAGATATTTTATATGAAGACACTACTTTTTAATGCCCAAATTAGGTTTTTTTTTTCTTAATTAAGATATCAAAAACATGTGTTCAAGAGCGGTGATATGCATGGGAATTGGACCGACAGACATCTTTTAATGACCACGCTAAAAAGGTTTTAAAAGTTTTAATCTCGATTTTAAATTTAATTCATGCATTCAGGCAAACAATATAATTATGCCAACTGTTTTCGTGAGTATTAGTAAAAATTTCGGTTTGATGAATGAATTTCATTCATACAATAAGTTTCTCACATAAATGATGACGTTAAAAATAATAAATATTCAATACTGATTCACTTAAACAAAAAGTGTAAGTGTATGTAGCACACTGACAGTATGTTTGTTTAAATTAACAGTTTATATACATTTATTCTAAGTGTTCTCATTTTAAAACAAGTTACCAGAATAACCCTGTATTTCAAGTATACACAATTTAAAAAAAAATAGGTGCTGATTAATGGTCGAGGACGAAGTTTGAAACTACTATTGACTGATTTTTATGTGACACTCCGCACTTCCAGTTGTCACAACTTTAAAATTCCAAGTGCCATTTCCTAAATTCTGACATGTCCTTTTATAGGCCACGAAAAGTCCTATGAAAAAAATTTAAATCGATTAATCCATTTCTGAGATAAAGCCAGAAATGTATCGTATCAACAATTTCATCTACATTTAAGTATACGAAAAATTATTCCATTGAATGTGTGAATGTATTCCACATTTGTTATTAAGAAATCCAGTATTATCGATATACAATGCTGTCTATTTTATTAGGGCGCTCGAGAATATCTCACTTAATATCGAGCGTGAAAAAATTGTTTCTATGAAAAATGTGCCGAATTTTATAAGCTACACAATGGTTTAAAGACATTTGAAATCCATGGCCTACTTTAAGAGTTGTGACGAAACATCGAGAATGCGGAATATGTCTAAGCAAAATATCTCCGCTATTTGAAGAGATACGATGAAATTTCTAAGGCAACAATTTTTTATAAAACAGAGTATTTCAACGAGGTTACATATAAATTTTGTGAAAACCGCTGCTATTTGAGATTTACTCCTTAGGGTGTTAAAATAATTTCTTTGGAACGGGTGGGAAATGGCGGCATTCAGTATTTTCCTCCCTTTTCATCGACATGTTTGCCATTTATTCATTACAACTAAGCAAATAATTATAAAAACATCTTTAAACCAATACTTTTTTGTTTCATACTTGCCGTAGAGAAGTATGATTAGATAAAATGATTAAATAAATTCAGTAAGTTATTCAAATCTTTACTACAATCAAACATTAACAAAGAATTTTTTTAACATGTCTTACACTAAATGGTCTGGGTGAGTCATCTAGACCGTTTAGTGTAAGATTGGGCGAACACAAAAATGATATCAGAAAAAAATGAAATTCAGAGGTCCAAGATCTGTGAACATGCTTGGGAGAACGGACATAGAATAAATTGGGACTCGGCAAAAATTTCTACAAAAGAGGCGGATAGCAAAAAACATTGTACAAAAATTTAAAAAACTGTTAACTACATCAACAGTTCTATGTAAGTAGTAAGTGGATATTGAATATAACATTCTTAGAGCTGTGTATTTATCATATACAGCAAAAAAAGATTTTTCAAAAAAAGCCTTGAAGAAGAAAACAGATTAGATATCCGAAACGTCGGCGAAATATTTAATTTCAAGTTTTTGCTGTGTTATTTGTTTAAAAAAAAGAACCTCTAACTGATCCTTTGACGTAAAAGTCACAGGCGTAGAGGTTATTTACCAGTAACATACTGGTTAATTCTGATATTTTGTAGATTTCCCGAGCACTGGTCCCCAAAGAATTAGAAAACATTAAGATAATGCCACAAATAACATTTAGGCAATATGTGTGTTTATTGACTAGTACATTTTCAAAAGTTGGTGTACGACCTTCTGCATCTATATCAATGTGCCCTATATTTAGTTTCATTAATTTCCGTTTGAATTAAAAAAGTATGGGATAGACGATGCTATAATGTGATTTAAATTGGACGTCTAATTAAATACAAAATAGTTGGAATAATGTAGGCCTATAAATGCATCAAGATATAATTAGTTGTGATGTTTGTGTTATCCATCTCACGCAGGAAGAATTTTAATATCTTCATATTTATTTATGCTGACTAGCAGTGCCGTATCGTTAATCATTTATTTATTGATTTTATCAGATGGATGTTTTAGATCAGAAGTTTTGAGTTAATAATTTGATAGAATGCATTAAGCCACTATGTTGCTAATGGTTTATTTTACGTTATTTCTATGTTACGTTGAGTTTTGTTAAATATTTGCAGTGTTTAAAAATTTCTATAGGCACTGTCTGTGTGAAACTATGGAATCACTAATTTTCCAGAAACATTATAGTACGGCAGCCTGCTACCAAGATTTTCCAATTACTTTAGCGAAAATAATTCCAGCGTTTCTCATCAGTTATGGGAGAGATGAGACGAATAGTTCAGGGTGACGGAACTGTTGACATATCTAAAGCGTTCAAATCGAGCTTTGAACCCGCCCGTATCATTTTTCGAACCATCATTTTATGAAAAAGTGTCTTAGGATTTCATAATCTGCAGAGTTTTCCTGCGATAAAGCTCGTTGTTTTGATAGGGGGTTTTGGTAACGGGCTGCCATACTATTCAAATTCTATCGATTGATTAATTGATTAGCCAACGTACAGTAGGTATTGCTGCCGCTTTCGGATTCCTCACCGGACCATCCGCATGCCGGATTGGATTGGGACATGCTTGCAGTGAGAGCGACATGACGCATGGTGAAAGAATATATGTCTTCTGTTTCTGAATCTGGTACTGTGTATACCTATATGTAATCGATATTTCTTTATTGTATTCCTTCTTTTGCTTGCCGTTCTTTCTTAATGTGTATGATCCTTTCTTAGTTTGTTTATAGTGTGGATTCCATCCATGCTTAGATGCTTGGAAAGTTGGATATTGTTTGACAGAACGGTAAATGGTTAAATAGCCAATTCATCGCAAATATCTTCTTCCCTGTTGATTTTAAGACTAAAACACCTATATGGCAACATAAACTAAAATTAAAAGTTGCCTTCACCATGTTGGAACCGCAATTATCAATTTCTCAATTGGATAGCGCTCTTCTAAAAGGAACCAAGAGCCATTTTGTAGTTTTTATGTAAAAGGCATCAAGTTGTTGCCAACTGCTATAACTTGGATCATATAAAAAGACTCAAGTAGTTAAATTTATAGCTTGATAATATTTCTTTCATCAATAGTAAATTGGCATGCAAATAACTGGTTGTACATTTATTATTAGCTATTTAAACGATGATTACTAAAAACTTTCAAATGGCACTTGGTTTCTTTTAGAAGAGCGCCATCCAATTTTCCTAATATTCTTCAGGGTTTAAGGACATAGACATGACTGTTGCTAGATTCTACTTTTCATTGGGGACATTGAATTTTCTTCACACAAAAAGTTTGCATGAATCGATTTTGTTATCGTATCACTATAATCCACGAAAATTAGGAGTTTGATACGTAATAATTCTATATTACGGTATGTGTGTTTTATAGGTATATTAAAGTCCCCGAAGTAGGAGCTTACACCAGACATTTGGCACCAATGTAAACTTCAAAAATCATGTTCCGAAATGGGTTTTCGCGATTTTCTCATTCCTAGATCCAATATTCTACGACCAATATATCTCTGTTCAAATTTAAAGATACGATAATTCTACACAAAAAGGGTCTATGATGTTTTATTTTTAGAACAACACTTTTCATGATAAATTCCCGTGAAAACTTATGTCTAACTAACTATAAAATAAAATAAAACTGACAATATGAAAAATAATTCGAAACAATACTTGATTGATTTGCCGGCGTAAGGTGGGCATTGCTGCCAATTCCGGGCACCCATGGAGGTTCGTTCCAACACGCAGCTTGGTTGTCCGTCGAACACGCCCAATGGACGGCCAAACCGCGTGTCGGAAGCAAATCTCGGATGTTTTATATACCGCCGGACCGGTTGCATACGCCGGGTTGGACATTGGACATGCTTTTTGTCAGCAGCGAGAGCCGCATGACGCATGGGATGGGAATATAGGATGGGAAGTGTAGGTGTTTGAGAGACGCTTCTTTTAAGTTTCATGCTTCTATTAAGTTTCCATTTGTCAAATTGTTATCATCGGCTGGGGTGTGGTGTAGTTGTTTGCGAGATGCTTCTTCAGTTTCCATGCTTCTTTTAAGTTTCCATCTATCGTCATCTCCTTATTTTTCTTCTTCTACGTATTTTGTTTCTTCTGTCTCTGAATCGGGCAGCTTTTATTTTTTATTTTATTTTTGTATTTTTCCCCTTCTTTCTCTTTCTTTTTTTTATTTTTTAACCGCTCCACAAGTAAATATCCATCTACGGTGGAGTTGCTGGGAAGGGCCCTATCTCCGTTAACAATATTTTTTTTTTTTGCGCGTTATGACAAATGAGGTCCAAAGGGATAGTTTGCTTATCCTGTATGTCGTTTTCTTGAAACAATCGGTTTCACTCGGGCAGTTTTTCCATTTCATCACATATATTATGTTTATTACCGATATATTATGTTTAACATCTTTTCAATTTTGATCTCCAATTCTTGTTTAAAATTTAATAAAGACATAAATAAACCAATGCTAAAGTTACATAAACAAAAAACTTATCTGTTTCATTCACACATCTGGCTGGCTGTTGCTTATATTATATCACCCACTTCAAGAAGGGACGAATCCAGTACAGATTTTACGGTCAATCACTCAAGCAGTACACTTTTTTCGAGTTGTTTATATACACTGTTTTGTGTTGCTTTATTCAACTAACATAATTTAATCAAATATCAACTATATGAAATAGCCATACTAGCGCCAATTTTGTTGCCGCTTTATCCGGATTTATCTCGATATCCCGTAGGAGCCATGAAACATGCGTCTTTCACCGAACTCGACACATTTTGAACTCCCCAATTCGAAACAATGCTTGAACAAATATTTAAAATTTATAACTAAGAACTAAATGAATCAAATAGGTATAACAATATATAACCAAAATGTGTAAGGTCAACCTGTGTATCTAACCTAGGCTATGCAGCGAGCACGTTATAAACTCAGCTCATGTTTAGCAACTCAAAGTATCTTCTCAACGGAACGGAGCAGGCCCATCGATTAATCCTTAAATGGAAATGCTGCGAAAATGACACAAGAAATGAAAGAAATTGAAGAAGACTTGCAAAAAATTAAATTTTCTACAAACAGGTCATTGCAAGTATATGTCTATCTTTTACAGTAGTAGGTGGATAGAAAGCGTGGAAAAGGTGACATCGCGGAGATTCATCCAATTAGAACGCATATACTAACAAAACAGTAAAAGATACAAGGATGCCGCCCCCCCTTTTTTTCCAGTGCTCGTCTGTTAGTAGAAAACTCTGGAGGCACTGCAGCCTCCTGGGCTTATTGTGCTCTCCCTGCCATGCCTCACTCCGCCCACTCCCTGTACCTCTAATGCAGAACCTGACTTTTATAGAAATGTAGTTCTCTAAAACTCTGTTCCTATAGTTTTTTCACAGTTTTTATCATTTCGCAGTGTTTTCATTTTATTGCGGGTAGTACCTTCTAGTATCCATGTTAGATCACAAGCGACACAACTAACTTTTTAAAAACTTTATTTAAAATTAAAGGATAGTACGTACTATCCTGATAATGAAGTGCAAGAAACAAAGTGAGTATTATAACTGAAGTACAAATGTTATTTTACATATATTTATAAGATTAAAAGTGCTGACTTGAAGAGTCTTAGAACAAAGGAATATTGTGAACGAGCCTGTGAATCAGGTGATGTTGAGTTAGCAAAAGGAGCAGCTGCCATATGAAATATGATACGCCTGATAAGGCTACTTTCATATGACTCTAAATATTATAAGTTACTTGTTAATATTTTATATAACAACTTCCCCCTTATAGAAAAAGTTGGTGATTATACAGCAACTTTTGAAATTGAAATTAATTGAAAAATATGAAATACAAAGTACAATAAAATGTGACGAAAATGTAAAAGGTGCAAAAATGTAAAATTGTAAAAGTATAAAATGTAAAAATATAGAATATAAAATAGTAAGCGTAAAAATGCAATACAGTGCATGTAATAAAAGCATAAAAAAAATGTTAAAATAAAATTGAGTAGTTTTCACTGAAGAGTCTCAGTACAAAAGTTTATGAAAGGCACAAAACTGTTTAACTAAGTTCTATGTCTTCGGATTCTTCATCTTCTCTTCTTAGTGGAGGTCGTCTTCGTTGAGGGAGTAGGCTAGTAAATGTCCTGGAGAGTTTACTAGGTCTCTGAGGAGCTGGGGGTGATGTAGAGACATCGGTGGTCAAACTTCCTCTGCGTATTTTGCACTTGTAGACTAAATACACAAATAATAGTCCGAAAATTAGAACAATTATGAAATAAGTGAACCAGGAAATGTGTTTATTAACGAAAGGTTCGTTTATTAAATTGTCTAAGTCTTTTGAGTACTGGTCCAGTTTGTGTTTGGCGATTTCGAGGTCCTCGGTGTTTAGGTTATTTAACTTTAGAGGTTTTAATTTGGGCACTCGAATGTTTTCGGGGATTTGGCTGCAGCACTCAAATGGAATCTGGATTGGATGATTATCGTCTTTTACACTGGTAAAGTCATTTACACTGGATTGGATTTTAGTAATGCCTACGAAAGCGTAGCAATTTGATTGTAACTTGATAACAGATATTTTGGAGATTACGTCAGTTTTTTGACTTGTTTTGGGACAGTTAATGGTCACATGTAAAGGTTCCGCGTTTATCACTAACCACATGTTTTCTTCTAGTTTTTGGACGTTGTAGCCTTGGCTGGTGATGAACGACGTCTGGCAGCTTTCGGGTAGTGTGTCGAGGTTCTTGAAGAGACGGGCTTCGCATATGGCATTGTCGTCAATTGGATATGCGAATAGATTTGGGCATAGCTTTGTGTTAAAACGAATCGATTTGCAATCTTTGAGGTCTGTGATGGGTATGAACATCAAAGAATCATCATCTCTCGCGATATATTTTTGAGAAGTTGATAAAATATGAGATAGACCAGTTCTATTATCCAGAATAGGAATGGGAAATAGTTTGAAAACAGAGTATGTTTGAGGGTCTATTAGTGGTATGTCTAATACAAATATTAATTCTGAATTTACCTGAAAAGCTTTTAATTCAATAATATCTAAGTATTGCGAAACCTTTGATAATTTAATCGGTAGTGGTAAATTATTCTTTTGTAAGTTTTGTGAAATCTCTTGCAAAGAGTTTACTAAATCTTGGGGATTGATGATCGATGTATGAATTATTTTGAGTCTCGCAAAAGTGATAGAATTTAAAATATCGTTTAAATTGTCCTCGATAAATAAATAGCTTGCCATGAGTTGCTCGCAAATACTTAAGAATTTTAATTTTGTATAAGCTATTCGCGTTTCGCCTTCGATTTTTAAGATCTGTTTTTCGATTTCTTTTATATCATTATTAAATGTCTCTTCGTCAATTTGTAATTGTCGAACAGTTACATTGAAATTCTTTATGACTGATGTTGTGACTGAAATTTGGTTTTTAAGTAAGTTCTCCAATTGGTGTTCGTCATTATTAAGTTTATTAATACAGTTTAGATAATATTCGCCGTCTTCAGCATCTAGATTGCCGGTGATTGATTTAAATATTGAACCTATACCGTTCAAGAGTCCGCGTTTGTAGCGTTTCGTGTCGAACAGTGTTTCGTCGAATTTATTCTTTATGGACTTAGAAATTTGCGTTAATAGACTAAGGTGTGTTTTAACTTCACTTGTGAAGGTTACCATGTCTAAATATGCCGGGTCAAGAGTAATGAAGATTTTATCTAAGATTTTGTCGTTCCTGTCAATAGCTGTCTTGAGTGTGGAAATGTTCTTATGTACTAGTAACGTCCATTTCTTGTGGGAGATTACAATGTCAGTGTCTCGGTGGTAATACACTCCGATAGTGTTGTTTATTGGCGTTATTGAATATTGGGATACTGCTGATCCGAACAGCAAGAGAAACCTGAAAATAAAGTTTAATTTTCAAAATAAGGTTTCATCCTGTCAAAGTTAACTTTCGTAGTTTGGTCTGTTTCGGGATTAGATAAAAGTGCTGAATTTTTAAAGATTTCTTTAATTTCGAATGGGCCGTTAAATTTGTTTTGTAATTTGTCTTTGATCTGGGATTCTTTTACATAGACTTTGTCTCCAATTTGGTAATCTGGTCGTTTTCCGGGGACGTGTTTGTCAAAACGAATTTTCGCTTTCGCTTTTTGGTCTAGCGTACGACTACGTGCTATTTTATAATAATGCGAGATTCTATTATTGAGGTCTCTAACATACTTAGTTATCAGTTCTTTTTGATTGTATAACGTTTCGGGTGGTCTACAAGATGTGTGTCCGAATACTAATTCGTATGGACTAAAACCATGAGTTTTGTTGACCGAATTATTGTAGCATATTACTGCGTACGGTAAAATAGTCAGTGGGTGTTCGTCGGGATTTTCGGCTTTATGGACCCTAATCATTTCAGCTAAGGTAGCATGAAATCGTTCTATCGATCCGTTAGATTGAGGGTGTCCTACGCTTGAATACGTTAGTTTTATATCGTATAAGGTACAGAGATCTTTTAATAGTCTATTATCAAATTCGCCACCATAGTCACAATGGACTCTCAAAGGGGTGCCATAGTGCTGGAAATATAGTAGTAAGGTGTTTACTACGGATTTTGCAGATTTATCTTGTATAGCATAAGCTTGGGTAAATTTAGTTAACTCGTCGCGAATAGTAAGAGCATAATTTCGAGTTGGGGTTTGGAATATGTCGATGTTAATTCGTTCAAATGGCGTTTTTGGTGTTTCCGTAATTACTAAAGGGCTAGTCATGTTTTTGCGATATACTTTATTCTTTTGACAAATTTCGCAAGATTTGATAAAGTTTTCGACATCTTTAGATAATCCTTGCCAATTATATTTGTTTTTAATTCTCCGCATCGTTTCATTTATTCCGCGGTGAAGATTATTTTTACCGCAGTGATGCTGGTCTAAAATGATCGGGATTTGATCTTCGTCGGGGGTCTGAACGATATTTTGGCATATTACAATTTTTAGGTCTTTTTCTGCGAAAATAAACGATAGCATTTCGAGAATAGGGAGATCTAAGTTGTTTTCAACGTAATACGTTTTGGAAAGATCTAAAAGGTTTTGTCTCTTATATAATACCATGAACAAATGTTCTATTGTAGACTTAACGTCGAATGGCAAAGGGACTATAAGATACTTCCTATGTCGGACTGATTTACTCGAGACGATGTTAATGGTGTTTTTATAAAATTCAGGGTGTTCTTCGAAAATGTCTTCGATTATTTTATGATGTAAGTCTTGCAAGTTATCTTGCTGAAAAAAGGTGATGATATTTTTGTGTTCTCTATCTAAAAGCTGTTTGTTGGAAGTTTTAATTTTCGAATAGTCTATTAGAGATTTTGTTTTGTACAAATTGACAAAAATATCAAATTCTTGAGCGATTTGCTCGTTAGTTATTTGGGCATTTTCGTTCGGGTTTTCGTCACCGTCTTGTTCGTCATATTCTGATTCGTCAGTTTCATTCGCGGCTAGAATTTTTGAGTAAAGTTTCGAACATTCCGAAAAATGGTTGATTTTAATTCGGGATAGCGCGTCCGCGTTTTTATTGATCTTGCCAGGTTTGTATACGATCTCATAGTCGTATTCCTCTAGTTTTAATCGCCAACGTGCGAGTCTACTTCCTGGGTCTTTTATTGAAAATAACCAGGTAAGTGGTCGATGGTCTGTTACCAACTTGAATTTTCTGCCGAATAGGTATGGCCTAAAATGCTTTACTGACCATACTATGGCTAAAAGCTCGCGTTCGATCGTGGAATATTTGGTTTCCGCAGCGCATAAAGTTCGAGATGCGTATGCGATAGGTAAGTCTTTGCCTATGTTGCCTTGTGAAAGGACAGAACCAATGGCGAATGCACTTGCATCGGTGGTTAAAATGAATTCATCGTTAAAATTAGGGTAAATGAGAATCGGTGTTGTCGTTAAAGTTTGTTTTAAATTTTGAAAAGAATTTGAACAGTCATTGTCGAAGTTAAAAGGTATGTCCTTTTGCAGTAGCTTCGTCAGTGGTTTGGTTATCTTGGAGAAATTGGGGATGAATCGCCTATAATATCCTGCTAAGCCTAAAAATGACTTAATTTCTTTAGGATTTTTCGGTTGGGGAAAATTTAAAATTGCATCGACTTTGGTGGGATTCGGTTTTACACCGTCTTTAGTGATGAGATGGCCTAAATAAGCGACTTCTTTGCGAAGAAACTCGCATTTGTCGGGTTGAATTTTGAGGTTTGCTTTTTGTAAGCGTTTGAAAACTTCTGTTAGACGTGAAATATGGTCATGGATGGTAGGGGAGTAGACAATAATGTCGTCCATATAGACAAGACATCGTTCATTTTGGATACCCAATAAAATGTTGTCCATCACTCTTTGGAATGTTGATGGGGCATTTTTGAGTCCGAATGGCATTCTTACAAATTCAAAATGACCGTTTTCAACTGTGAAAGCAGTTTTTTGAATATCTTTCGGGTCTATTTGGATCTGGTGAAATCCAGATGCAAGGTCTAGCGTTGTGAAATATTGGCATTTGCCTAGTTGATCAAGAAGGTCAGAGATGTTGGGAAGAGGATATTTATCGTCAATTGTGACTTCGTTGAGTTTGCGATAGTCAACTACGACTCGCCACTTCTGTTTGCCAGAGGCATCCAGTTTTTTGGGGACTACCCAAACAGGGGATGACCAGGGTGAAATCGAGGGTTGAATAATACCTTGATCTAACATTTTAGAAATTTGAGTTTTGACTTCTTCTTTATGGACTTGGGGGTAACGATAAGATTTTGTAAATATAGGTCGGGAATCATTCGTATCAATCGGGTGTTTAATTTCGTTTGTAAATGTCAAGTTGTCACCTTCTAAATAGAATATGTCTTGAAAATCTAAACAAAGCTGCGTTACTAATTCGGCCTCTTCTTCATTTAGATGATCTAAACGTAACTGATTTTGAATTTCAAATGATCTGTCTGTCGGTATTTGTTGGCCAGAGTTGTCAGTGTTGAAATTAAAAATCGATTTAAATTTTTGAATTGGTTCTAGATCTAAATTTGAAAATTCGATTGATTTCGGGATGGCATTTGCATTAATTATGGTCGTATAAAATTCTCCGTTTTCGTCTACTTTAACGAGAGCATTGGGTAAGCGAACTTTCTCTTTTTCCTGGGCTAACAGTATAGCCTCAGTATTTCGCAAATGACATTTTAATTTAAATATTTTTTCCATACGTGGTTCTATGGAAATTAAATTTTGATTTTTGTTTTCATGAGGGGTTTTTGAAATTGGAGTTTGAGAATTACTAATATTTTTTATTGGTGGTTCCGGTAGATCTCGGTTTACTTCAAAAAGAGGAACAGTTTTAAAGTTAGTAATTAACTTGTTGTTATTCATGTCAATAACGCATCTATAATGTTTGAAAAAGTCGGCTCCTAATAATCCGTCGAATTCGATGTCTAAATCGCAAATGTATACTTTATGCGGATCATTAGCTGTAAAAGGTATAAGAACTGATTCGGTTATCGCAATTTTTTGTTCTGTTATACCTTGTATAACAACGTTCTCGGGAGATCTGCGCTTATAATTTTCGGCTAGTTTTGGTTTAAATATTGATATGCCTGCACCGGTATCGAGTAACATTTTGAACCTATTTGTAACGTCTTTAATATAATAGAGGTTCCTTGAATTTACAGTTAGAGATGGATACGAGATTACATTAAAATTTGTTCTAGATGGTTCAGGGACGGACTGGGGTTGTCCTTTAAATTCATGGTTTGAATTTGACTCGACATTTGGTCGATTTGGGAATCCGGTTGTTGTGTTGGAGTATCTGTAGGATACTCCGGGCCTTGGTAAAAATCCGGTTGATTAAAAGAATAATCCGTATGAGGGTTTGGTGAATAATCGAAACAATTTTCGTATTGATTTGGTGGGTAATCAATATGATTCTCGTATTGGTCTGGTTGATTATAAGCATGTGGATTTTGATAATCCCCATTACCAGTAAAACATTCTTGGGAATGTACCTCATTATTAAAATTAGAATTATTTTGAAAATTTTCAAAACTATCAAATTGTTGGTAGCTTTGGTCACAATAAGAATTATAATTGTCATAATTTTGTGCATCGTAGTAATTATCAAAATTAACGTGATGAGTTTTTTGAGGGTTTTGACGGTTAAAATTTGAAGCTTGTTGATTGGGAGGTCTTTGTTGATAATTTGGATTAGGTCTTATCACAGAAGGCCTATTTTGTTGTGGAGAATTATTTTGTGAGAAATTTTGTTGAGAAGCAAAGTTGCCTGGGCTATAATAATTTGATGGACTTTGGAAATTTGGCCTAGAAAATTGTTGTAAATTGGGCCTAGGAAATTGTGTTGGAGTTCCACCAAAATTGTTTTGCCTGTAGTTGGGATTTTGCTGTGAAAATTGCCTTGCGCGACATTCATTAAAATTATGTCCATTTCTTTTACAGTAGTTGCAAAACTGCTGCGAATTTGGACGTCTTTGCTGGGTTTGCACGGAATTTTTGTTAACTGATTTATTGGGAAATTTTTGTGATTCGAAATATGAGAGTTGAAGTTCTCGTTTAACTCTACTAATAGCATCTAACATATTTCTGGGGTTACCTGCACGAATTATTTGACCTAATTTGGGTTCAAGTCCGGTAAGTAACGTGTTCAATGTCATCGTTTCGATAAGGCGTGATTGTGCATTTTTCTCCTCTAATGTCAAGGATTGTTTTTGCACAGCGGCGTGCATTTTGGCATTATGAGTTTGAAGTCGAGAAATAAAAATAAGTGCGGTTTCATTCTGCAATTGATGAACTCTTTGCAGATCTTGTATAAGCGCTGTTAAGTCGCGTGAATCGCCAAAGTGCGCCTCGAGCAAGCTTTTTATTTCTGCCCAAGTAGCAGGGTTTCGCGAATTTATGAGCTCTGACGCTTTTCCGCGAAGCTTATTTTTTATATGTAGAGTCACTAAAATTCTCTGATCGTCTACTGCCATGCCTTGAGCATGAACACACGCAGAGATAAATGTATGCAAAAATATGGGGTTCCCATCGAACTCAGGTATTATAGAAAAGATTTCACTTAACTTATAAGGTTCGATGTTTACTGTTTCATTCATTGTAACGTTCTGATTTTCATTTCCAGTGACTTGATTGTCAGTCATTTTTAATAGGTTATTGTTTAACTTTTAAAGAAAAAGAAATTTTAATTAATTAAAAAATTTTTATGAGGTGAAAATCAGAATGGTACGGCACTGGTGTGACAAATGTTTCACAAACTTATGATTTACTGATTAGCTTGGAATGCGTTTCAATGCAAAATAAATGTTAACTCTGAAATATTTCTGTGTTGTAAAATTGAACTTGAAATCTGATATATTTAAATGTATTAAATTTCTTGATAAGTTTAATGAGACTTGCGCTAATCTGGGTTATAGAACTGCTGTTATTTATTTTACGTTACGTAAATTAAAATAAATTGAATGAATGGGTTTGAAAAAATGTTAAATATAAAGCACAAAATAAACGAGATGATTCTTATTTGTACTTACATCAATATTTTCATCTCCGTGGAGTCTTGTAGTTGAATGCGACTTCGTAAAGCGGGCTCCGTCTGTCTGACGTCGAAGACACCAACTTGTGTGACCAGGGATGATTTCTTACTTGCTAAAGTTTTGTTGCTTGTTGAGTGATTGCTTCTTGTGTGGTTGCTTCTTAAAATTATTTGATTGTTGAAATGTTCCTTGTTGATTTGTTGCTTGTTGCTTGAAAAAAAATTGTTTCTTTGAATGTTGAGTTGTTGTGTGCTGTGTCCGGGTTCTTTTTCTTCTTAAAGAATTGAAATTCACCACTCCTGCCCTAAAGTGCTCCTTGTTCTTCCAGTCTTTCCCTCCAGTTAGGCACCTTTTTGCAGATGTTCTCCTTATTCTCTCGGGTAGTTTCTGGTAGTTAGGCTCCGGTACAGGGTGTTTTGAAGATCCTTTTCGACTGCGCCAAATTTTGTTAGATCACAAGCGACACAACTAACTTTTTAAAAACTTTATTTAAAATTAAAGGATAGTACGTACTATCCTGATAATGAAGTGCAAGAAACAAAGTGAGTATTATAACTGAAGTACAAATGTTATTTTACATATATTTATAAGATTAAAAGTGCTGACTTGAAGAGTCTTAGAACAAAGGAATATTGTGAACGAGCCTGTGAATCAGGTGATGTTGAGTTAGCAAAAGGAGCAGCTGCCATATGAAATATGATACGCCTGATAAGGCTACTTTCATATGACTCTAAATATTATAAGTTACTTGTTAATATTTTATATAACATCCATACAAGTCACTCGACAGATAAATATAGGTAAAAACATTGGTACATTGACATTTTACGACATTTGTTTAGAATCCCATCACCTCTCATCTACCAAAGTTTGGCATAGAATTTATAAACCACCCTGTAGTTGATAGAAACCGTAAATCTTATAGTAAATCCGTGTTGTGGGGGTAATGACCAAAGGAGTCATTAGTTTTTTAAAATTCTACTAAGTAACATGATTCAGTCCATGCAAGTTTTTTACCTAAAAACCAATAGGAACTATTATTTTAAAGTATCATTCTATTTAAAAGCAATCGCGCTGCATAATCAATATTATGGTTATTTATTTATTATAACCTTCAAGCTTCAGTGGTGAAAAATAATGAAATGAGATACGTTTACCACAACTACATCCATGCCGTTTTTAAACGTCGTTTAATGCTCCGAACACCGTACTTTTTGTTTATACTACCTAGCTACTGTAATTCTATTTCACAGGCATTTCTGCACTAAGCACATTCCATACATACATTATGTCTCATATTGCTGTTTCTTAGAGGAAAAAGTTGCATTTCTTTTAAGACATAAGTTCATATTTAAGTTAAGATAAGTAAGGTAAGTAAAAGTAAGTAGGTGTTAGTTTGTCAGACGAATTTATAGGGAACAAACGTCTTCGACAAGGCTGCTATAACTTCTCTACGTTGTTTGAAATACATATTGTAAAAGTAATAAAATAATGAAAGAGGAAGTGCAAAGTGCTAGAAGTTAAGATGGAAGACGAAAGTCTATAAGTTTATTATTCGCAGACGACCAGATTATCGAGCAGAAGACGTAGCCCATGTAAATTACATGTTTAGGAAATTGGTTGAGGAACTGCAGGAACGGGGTTTGAAAATAAATATAGATAAGATGCAGTATATGGTAATAGGAGCACAAGGACGAGACTTATAGATAGACAGAGGAATAGTGAAACAAACGAAAGAATACAAATATCTGGGTACAACATTTACTGATATAGGAAAAGATGATGAAGACATTCAAAATAAAATTAAAAGAGGAAAGAACATTGTCAAGCAATTATATCCGGTACTATGGAATAACAGCATAACTAGCTATACACAAATGCGAATGTCTAGCACGTTTCTAGACAACACTGTTGCATGTGGAGCGGAATAAGCCTGGAGCTTGAACAAAGGTTTAAAGAACAAGTTCAACGTTATGGAAATGATGTACTGGAGAAGATGCTGCAAAACCACAATTTCAGATAGAATAAGAAACATATGAGCATATGAGAAGACTAGGACAAGAAAGATTACTACAGAACATTTGAAGGCGGAAACCTGAGAACAGGAGGAAAAGAGGAAATCCAAGAAGGACCTGGAACCAGTAAATTAAAGAGACATGGAGAAGAGGCAATTAGAGAGGAAGAAATGTATTTAGATAGAGGGCGTGGAGACAGGGATGCGGTAGACGGCCAAGAAGACTGTAGACAAGCCGTTTTTAACTTAACATGTTTAAGTTATATATATATATATTTAAGTACTGTAAAATTCGTAAATAATAATAAATACATATGAAATAAAGTTTGTGTTTCTGAGGTGGTTTCGTTATTCAAGCTTAATTTTGGGTATGCCCATAAATCTAATAAGTAGAAACTGCAGTTGGGCGTAGTCGACTCCGAATGAATACCTATTCCATAAATATTTTTCTCGAATACATATTATATTTTATCGATGATTTCAATCGTGCGACGAATTAATAGTTTGTGCTCATGTATTTTACCACGCTGTAGCGCTCATTGATCATTTGGCTCAGAAAAACAGTGCAGGTGAGTTATACAAACTAAAAATTAATTTCCAAGCAAAATGGAAGTTTATAATTTAGAAGAACGGAAGCAAATAAATGAACGGCGTCACCTAAATAATACAGCGAGATAATTATTTGCAAGGACATTTACAAACAGGTCTGGGTCTTTCCTCTCGACAGTGTATAGAGTGATTCAAAATTTTGAACAGTAAGGATGCATTTCTCTACCCCGAAATAAGAAGCCACCTGTTATTGACAATGATAGAGATGTGCTAGATATCATTGTGCAACCGTCAGTCATTTTTAATTTTTAGTAATGTGTTTATAAGTTTCCGGAATAAAGAATTATTGATTGAGTGATTGATTTGCCAGCGTAAGGTGAGCATTGCTGTTGGTTATGAGAAAGAAGCCCAAAATAATATTTTGCACAACCTGTATATTAGTTTGTTTCTACAGTAATTACTTTCAACTGCCGCTTTCAAATTCCGGGTATTTTCTATTTCATTATCTATATTTAATGCGTTTTCATTTTTACCTCTAAATTTTTCCTCTGTTGTCTAGTAAAATGTCCTGTGACAAGGATTAATAATCAAATAAATATAACTTAAAAATAAATAAAAATAAAACTTATCTTTTCATCCATTACCTTGCTTATATTACTACTTCTACTCGTCAGAAACCAGTCTGTTGCCTTTCACTGATGGTGTATTATATATTCAGCTGTTTATTTTATCGCACTAACTACTTGAGAAGTGGTGCTCAGCCGTCTTACTATAGGTGGGTTTAGGCACTTACACTTGGTTAATACTATATTCTAGTCGGAATAATTTCTACACATATTTAAAAGCGAGGAAATATACGATTTTACGAGAAAAAATGTATATGTTGAACTATGGAAATTAACGGGCTGACATATGCTAGAGGTCTTTTTATCGTAATTTAGGTATATTAGATAGATATCACAATATTCATGAAACGTTGAGTTTCCAAACACACATCGCGCAGCGGCTAGCCTGGTCTGCATACAACAAATTGTACTAATTGTTCGACTATTTCCGTCCATAATTTTATTAAAAACACGGTATCGCCCGTGCTGAAGCCTGTGCGATGTGCGAGGTTTACTGTGCGATGTGCGAGGGGCGATGTGCGAGGCTCAAGTTGTTGATTTGCTCACTCTCATTCAAAAGTATGGTTTTATTTAATTTTATTGTGCGATGTTCGGTGCGCCGACGTGGCCATGCACTAACTCCTGAACTATACGAAATTTTCTAGTTACATGTGCCTATTAAAACTTTTAACATTAATTTGTATTTATTTATAATATTGTTCTTAATTTTAACCTGCCCACGGTTACACAAAATCTTAGGATTAAATATACCATTTACTGGTATATTTCTACACCTCATTTTCGATTGGTAAAAAAACAAATATTCTCTTTTCTGGGTCACAAAAGTTTATTCAACAGATATTTTTTAGTCCTCCTTTATTTAATTTAATAAACATTCATGACCTAATTTAATATACTTATCAATTTATTTCAATTATTAAGTAACCATTGTGTATAAAAGTTTATTTCTTAAAATAATACGATATATTCACGATTTGAAAGGTATATATGTTTAACTTTTGTTACGTAAACATACATTTAATTAACTGTTCTTTTAATTTTTAACAATTGTTTATAATTCAAATCTTATTAATACATTCTGTTCGGTTTCTAATTAAACAGAAGTTGCATTTGGGCGTAGTCAAGTGTGAATACCTCTTTGAATAACATTTTGCTCAAATGCGCCACAATTTTAGTTTTATTATTTTAAAAATGTACATTTTGTGTAATAATTTTTCCTATGAGGTACCTTTTAATATAATTTCGTGTCAATCATGTTGCTACTACAGCCTGTATCTTATAATCTATAGACACTTGAAACATTTCGCTAAGAAAATTGTCGAATATTTCTCGTCTCTAAGGAAATAAAATTTTACTGGATCAATAAAACAATACATCATTTAGAACAGCAAATGAAGCGAAGTTGCTGGATTCTTCTGAGCCAGGAAATGCAAGGAAACTTCCCCCCATTCTTTGGGGCAGGAAATCGATTGTAATAGGTTCCGGGGTTGAAAAATTGTGAAAGATTAGATTAAATTTAGGAAGACGGAGCTGGCTGATTGACCTTGACCACCGCGACCCCCGTGGATCTATTGTGGTGCTCCTATGTGTTTTATTTGTCAATGGATGCTTGCATGTAAGGCTTGACCACACCGCAAGAGGGTTCGGGTCCTACTCGCTCCTTCTCTGGTCAGAACTTCGGCCTTTTTATTTTCCTTGCGTCCCTTGTGTCCTGGTACCCACGCCACGGTCACTTTATTCTGACTTCTTTGGTCTATAAGGGCATGTATGCAGTTCCATACAAGTCTCGATTCGACCTGTATGGAATCGATTGCTTTTAGCGCAGCCTGATTATCGGAAAAAATGGCAAATCACTGATTAACAGTTCCTTGCCTTGTGTTTTCCTTTGCGCACCACTGTATTGCGGCCACTTTAGCCTGGAATACTGTGGCATATTTTCCTAGACTTACTGGGATTTTCGTTTTTGACTTTATTCCGCAAATTCTAGCTCCGACTCCCTGTTCTGTCTTAGAGCCGTCTGTATACGAGAAAAAAGTCCTATCTACAACTAATGGCCAAATAACCACCCCCAAAACTTGGTATTCGGAGTATATCGCAGGATGGCTGGTTTGTTGCCGAGGATTTTTGTTGAGAACATTTATGAGACGATGACGAAAGGCACGGAGGTAGATAGGGCCAACGAGGGGGTTAACCAAAGGGTTGAAACTGCCCCGTAAATGGTTTCGAAGCGGACGAGAGTACAATGTTTGCAACGTTGCGGTGATTCGTCGTGATGTCGATAGCATGCGTTGGGTACCTTTTTTGCGCACATCGACGTCGGATAAACAAGTAACACAGGTAGGTTCCAGTTCGGCATGCTGAAGGAGTCTACCGGTCAACTTATATTCGCCCCGCCGTGATACGTCGTAATAGAGTGCTAAATGTAATCGACGCAGCTCAACACGCTGAAAGCCAATGAAAGAAGAGCACTGATTTGTCTTGAATTTTGTCGGGCTTTTATATCCAAAATCCCACACATATGTGGTCCATTGGGAGCGTGTGCAACTTTGAGTCCGCATGCAGATCTAGTACATCAGTGATTTAGCATTATTGGATACGCGTGCAAAAGTTTCGGGTAAACGAAAATCTAATAATGTGACATGAATTTATGAATGTCTCATTACATTATATAAATTATTTGCCTAAAACTTTACCAACAAGCATCATCTGATTCACTGACACCCTGTATATCGTGTTGTTGTTAGGGTTAGTTTTCAAAGACGGTTCTGCTCAATTAAGATTGAGATTACGGTTTACGACGACGGCACACGGCATGACACCGTAGTGAATAGCTGATGAATTTAATTGGCTTACATGCCGGATATAATTAGCATTGACTACAAGATCAGTTTATGATAAATACATAATTAAATGACAGCTAACTAGTCAGAAAATAATTTAATACGTAGTTGAATGTATGTGACGTTATCCTGTATCCTTTGGTTATTTGCAATTATTGGACCTATATTTTATGAATACTGAAATATTATTATAGTTCAAAGCACCATAATGGAAAAAATGATTGCATGAATTAAATTTTGAATAGATGTTTAGTTTTATTTACTGTTTCGGGAAGCGACAAGTCTGCCGAAGAATTAATCAGGTTTTTTTAGAATGACGGCAGCGGGGAGGAAATGCGTTTTTTTACAAGTATAAGAGTTCCCACGGTATATGATCCGGAGATTTGGCAGGTTCGTTACAATTATAGCATCATGTGGCGGTGCCCCATCTTGTAATACCATATTATACCTAATATGTAATAGAACGTCTTCTATGATATTTAACAATTCTCTAAAAACTGTAGATATCTCCATTAAGTGTGCCATCGTGAAGCTTTGGTCCTGTAATCTTAAGAATTCCGCACCATACATTAATTTTGAAAATTAGTTTCTTAAATCCGCTGAGGATTATCCTGAGGCCAATAATGGTAGTTATGTCGATTCAGTATTCCATTATTATCGAAACTGAATTCAGCTGACCACATGATACGATCCAAGATAGTCATTTCTTGAGCAACTGCCAGCCATAATACAAAATGTAGACGCCTCTCGTAATCTCCAGGAAGCAAGCCCTGATGTAAATGTATTTTAACATGGTCGCAGTTTATTGTCTTTCAAAATTCTTTGAATTGAAGAATATGAAATGTCAATCTCAATTGTATCTCGTGCGGTTCTGGGTTTAAAAACGTTTCTTTTTTTTCAAAACTTCTATCTTCACCCATATTTCTTGCTAATTTTGCAAACATTTTGTCTGATAGCACTGGCCTATTTCGAAAGCATTCATGATCTAAACGTTTGACTGCTTTACTTTTTTTCTGCACTCTCCATAAAATAATATCATGTCCAATTTTTCTTCATAGTATAAATCTATTCATAAATATCAACTCAACCCAAGAAAGAAAAGGAAAGGAAATAAACAGCAATCACAAGACACTGCAGAAAGACAGATAAGCTATAAATTTATTTTATTTTTCTGATTTAATCGATATTATTCTATTCTATCTTTCTATCTGATCTTTACCATCTTAATTTTTATCAGCTCGATTTATTGATTCAAAACATAAAATATTTGATTATTAATTTGGAAGGCGGAAATTGAAACCGATTGTCTAAAAGAAACGACACACAGGGTGAGCAAACTATCGCTTCGGACCTCTTTTTTCTCATAACGCGCAGAAAAAATATTGTTACCGCGAAATAGGGCCCTTCCCAGCAACTTCACTGTAAATAGGTACCTGTGGAACGGTTAATAAATAAAAACAAAAAAAAATTAAATCTGCCAGATTCAGAAACAGAAAAAACAGAAAACTTAGAAGAAGAAAAATAAGGAGATGACGATAGATGAAAACATAAAAGAGGCATGGAAACTGAAAAGAATCATCTCGCAAACACCTGCACACCCCAACCGATGATGACAGATGGAAACTTAATAGAGGCATGGAAACTTAAAAGAAGCATCTCACAAACACCTACACTTCCCATCCTATATTCCCACCCCATATCTCATGCGGCTCTCGCTGCTGACAACAAGCACGTCCAATGTCCAGTATATAAAACTTCTGAGATTTGGTTCCGGCACGCGGTTTGGCCGTCCGATGGGCGTGTTCGACGGACGACCAAGCTGCGTGTTGAAACGAACCTCCATGGATGCCCGGAATTGGCAGCAATGCCCACCTTACGCTGGCAAGTCAATCAATCAGTCAATCAATTAGTATAAATCTATTCGTAAGTATTGAGTCTACATACTAGGCATATTATTATTACAATTTATAGGTACATTCACTATAACAACACGCCTATCCCGATCCTAAGCTTGACTCGTCGGTTTCTGAAAGAGCAAGTAAAAATGAACATAAAATGCGTTTCTGGAACTTACACTAATATTAGGGGCTTGGAATATTCCATGGTCTTGAAAACCTCCATTTAGCGAACACATTTGCATGTTGATAAAGTCATTATATTTTTACGGTAACATATATACTAATTATAATTAAAAGTTGAAAAATTCTGAATTTTAAATATTTTTTTTGTATATTTCTTTAAACGTGTATTTTCACTGTACAATCATTTCATCGCCTCAATTGGAATTTTAAATACATGTTTTAGAGGTGAGGACAAGTCGAACGTGCAAAAATTTTAAAAATGTTTAACATTACCCACGCAACGTTTAAGCTGAAAATCTTAACAAGTTCTACTGGTATACATAAATGTTTACCCGCACGAACGAGCAATGTAAGAGATTCCCCAATATGCTTTATTGCTCATTTTAAAATTCCACTATGGAACTAGGTTATTAAAATAATGAAAGGTATATCATTTTAATTCATGTATACACTATGTAACTAGTCTCGGTTATTGCATATATATGTTTTTTTAAATTGCGGTAATTGTAAAAATTAGAAATAAAAAAATTGATGCTTAAATTTAATTTAACACCTAACACATACCATATACAGTGAGGTCCATAAGTAACGGATAAATTCATTACCTACGTAATTTATGAGTAAAATCCTAAAACACGTCCATTTTTAATTCTAAAATGACATTTTTTTATCACAATTTTATACTTCCCCCTCAACCCCCTTGAAGTGACAGCTACCCCTTTAAAAAATTTTGATATAACGAGGTTGTATGACAACTCATTTACATTACATACTTAATGCTACTAAGTAAACAGAAGAACATGAAACAGTTTAAATAAAATGTTCAAACTAGACGCCCGTTGCTTCTTGATACTAATGGAGGTGTTGCTGAAATTCTTCTAAAATATTTTGTATCGTTTCCGGGGTGATTTTATTAATTTCTTGCCTTATTCTGTCTTTTAGTCTGTTGAACTAGACTTTCGATTTTAAGTAACTTCGTAAAAAAAAGTCACGCAGGGTCAAATCGGGAGAGCGAGCAGGCCACTCAATTTCACCGCGTCTACCGATCCACCTATTGGGAAAAACTTGATTGAGATAGGCTCTTACTACAATGGAAAATTTGGTGTAGCTCCGTCCTGCTGATACCAAATATTTCTATCAATTTCATTAGGGTTGTCATCATCTGGGAAAAGTATTCTTACCTCTGGAACTAAGTGCAGGCAATCCAAGTACCGCGCGCCAGTTAATATATCATCAAAGAAATATGGTCCGATAATTTAAGAATTTACAATTTCAGTGCAAAAGTTCACATTCTCAGGATATGGAGTATTGGCCTCCATCATCCAATGGGGATTTTCTGTACTCCAGTATTTACAGTTCTGTTTGTTGAATGTACCATTTAAGACGAATTGCCTCATTAGAAAAAGCAATGTTTTTTTATTAATAATGGATTATCTTGGCATCTATTTGCCATGATTTCGAAAGATTCCAATCGGCGATCAGGGTGGTCATCGCCGTTAAGTTCTTGAACCAAATGAATTTTATATGGGCGGCATTTTTAATTTTTTAGAATACGGAATATGGACGTTTTACAAACATCATTATCGGCGGCTACTTGTATTGTAGGTTTATGTGGATTATCTTGAATATCTATTTAGGAATATCTGCGGCATTTTCAAATTCACGAAATTTGTTTTCTACTCAATTAACCGTAGACTGAGTAATACGACCGACGGTCAGGATACTTAGTATTGAAGATTTCGCATAGAGTCTGTCTCAGCCTTTATGGCGTGTGTACAGCTCGAGCTTTAAGATTTGTTCTCACTCATACATATATCAAGTGGGACGCTATTCTAAATCTACGACTTTCAACTTATAAAACTTCTAAAATTATACGTCCATCTCTTTCATTCTTTCATGCCGTTTAACTCGATAATATGCCAACGTTTGTGTCGACTCAAATAGTATAGCCGTACGACTCGTTTTGACTGGTTGATCTGACACTATTTATCTCTCGCCTCAAATCATCTTAGACCGTACGCTGCTCGTGATGCACACGACATAAAGGCTGCTACAGACTCTACATGCTTCTGCGTTCTTATTTTGTCACCACATCCGAAAAATATCAGAATTTTAATTCTTTGGGTAACCGAAACACTCATTTATTGTAAAAATAATGATCAACTTGACAATCATCGATAAATAACTAGAATCATAAGTTTACAAACATGTAGGAAAAAAAAATTATAATTTTTTCTGATATGTAAAAAGAAACCCTTTTTACTTTTTTCTTTTTGTTGGGTATTTTGCCACCTGCGTATCAAAAAAATCGATACATTTAAATTGAATGTTATGACATGACACAAACTTAATTAGAAAAGTCAGATTTGACAGATATTGTATACATAGCCATAAATAGTTTTAGTGGAGTCGATTTAGTCAAAAAAATAGCGAGGTTGAGAAATTTTTTTAGATGGATGTAGACCCTGGGGGAATTGTTTGTTTTGGCGAGTATAACAAAACCTCAACATTTCTATTTCCAAAAAGTGGTGGAACAGTGTTTTTTTGGTTTCCATTCCAAATTTCAGCCAAATAGGTTGAGATCTGAACAAGATAACCGAAATTAAATTTTTCCAATTTTTTTCGTACATATATATTATATCAGGATGGGGGGGGGGGGGGGGGTTATGGTCGGATCTTCCCCAAATTTAAACTCAAGGTTCCTTTAGTAATGAGAATAAAAGGATACCATTTTCGTTCCTTAACTAATTGCTTAAAAATGGTCAAAAAAAATTAAAGGACCCTTAAAATGTCCGAAATACCCCTCTTCGGCCAAAAAACACTGTTCCACCTCTCCTTGGAAATAGAAATTTGAAGGTTTTGTTAATGACAAACAATTTCCTAAATCGACTCCACTGTCTAGGATACATTTCAAATTCATTTCAAAATTTTCAAATTTAATTTTCTTGATGATGAATACACAAAATTCAAAAAAACTTATATTCTTGGATAGGTAATTAAAATTCCTTTCAAATGAGCTATCACACGCCTCGTTCTACTTAAAAATTTTAAAGGGGTAACTATTCGAGTCAGACTTCCTGAAATACCAGAAGTCTCAATTATGCTGACGACATCGAATTATCATTAACATTTAGTCCTGAAAACGTAGTCAATGCATGTGACAAAATAAATTGCTCTAAAATTATTATAAAACACAGTTTGTATTAAACACGATACTTTACCAGTCTCTCGCGCTCACCCTGTAGGACGGATATGGTCCAATTATAATATTCTGTAATCGGATTTTTAAACTTGATATTTAAGTGCAGCACGTATTATGAACTAAATTTCTGTATAAACGTTGTTTATCTGTGACGATTATTAAAAATCTTGTCTGATGATAATATGCCTATTTGATTAAATCAAATTATAATAAATTTACAGTGCCAATATATTACACTGTTTACTAATTACATACTTATTTTTCCATGCCAAAGGTAGATAAGATAGATTCAAGGACATAATTTCAATTGTTATTACATATCTAATACCTACATAGAAAACGCGACGAGTGAACATGTATCATCTTTTCATGTCCCCCTGCTATTTCACCTAAAATACGCAATAGCCGTTCTACCTTGCTCTTGACATTACCTAATTATATTCCTACCGCTGCGCGCTGCCCAGACTGTAAGCTTTGTATGAAATTCGTCCTCGATGGTGTTGTAAAATATTGACAGAGAGCTGAAAATGTCTGTCTGAAACCTCTGCGTTTCTCAACTCTCCTGATCGTTCTCACGCAGTTATAACCCGTATGTCGACCCCGGACAAGGTTATACTTTGACGGTTTAAAAAAACTGATATACCAATACAAAATCTTGGAGATTTGAAATTTCCAATACATACTTTATGAACATAAGTATGTTTACTAATCTAATAATATACTAATTATTGAATTGTTTCTTTTTAAAGCTTGCAAATTTAAATTATTTGTTAATTTAACACAAATTAATTGTTTTTGGTCTACCTCTTATGTGAGTAAAATGTGTTTTCAGTCATAATGTCATAATAAATGAAATTAAATAGCCAATAAATCGATTAGGTGGTTATAATTTATTATAACATTCTAAAATATCATTGTGTGGAGTTTCTATCTGTAACTTTTGTATATAGTTCAAACAAAAAAAAACGGTATTATATCACGATTAACCTATTAATGATTTATTTAAAAAATATGAAATCTGTTTAAAACTAACGCAATCGCATTTGATAAGAACGTAACTATATAAAAATAACTATGTAACTTAGATGATATTAATTATACCTAGAACCTTCGCCATAATTTTAAAAATAGGATTTTACATTATGGTTTCTCTAATATGATAACACATTGCTACATACATGTATAAATATCAGAAAGTAGGCATAAATATATTGGTTTTTCTTTCTATTAGGAGACATGAATAGCGAAAAAAGTTATAATTTGATTTTAATGGTAAATAATGGGCAGCTACTGGTAGAGGCTAGAACCCACCCACCAAATGTTTGCGAAAATTTCTTGATTTGGTTACTAACCGCTGAATTATGCCATGCAGACCTCTGTTCTGCGGGTCCTAGAAACTACACCTATACGACCCGCCCCACAGTGGAAAAAAAGCCTTCTTTTGGACAAAAATCTGCCTACAAGTCAAATCTTAATAAATTTTGATTTACCTTGGCTTAAAATGTAGGTTATTGGCTACACTTTCAGAGTATACTGCCTAAATTGCAAACCCCGATTTTCTAACCTCAAAAAATGTATCAAATATGAGAGTAATTACTTTTTTCTATTTCTACAAGTCAAATCTTAATCAATTTTGATCTGTCTTGGCTTAAAATGTAGGTTATTGACTACACTTTCAGAGTATACTGCCTAAATTGCTAAAATCAAAAAATTCAACAAAACATAATTACTCTAAAATCAAAAAATTCAACAGAACATAATTACCCTACTCGAAATTTTATTAACATGTTTTATAAATTACTTTCCGTTACCATATTTTGTTATAAAAAAAAAATCGAGCCAATGAATAATAATAATAATAATAATAATAATAATAATAATAAAAGGTCTTTATTTCCAATACAAATATAAAAAAATTAAATAATATACAGTTTCTGCAAAAAAAAATAATACAATTATTGGAAAAAGCCGAAGATCAGGTAATCATGTGCTGCATGACTTCTGTTTTTCATCTTAAGCTGTACACTAGTAAACATATCCATATAAGCACATACACAAATACACATACAGACATCCATTACAAATACATACACACACATACATACACACCTGCAAGTAACGTATAATTATGTAACACGGAAAGGGAATAACATTGGTCCAGGGCATGCTCAGATCTATTTTCTCTATTCAACAACTCAAGGAGTTACCCTGCTCTGCTAATAACAATTGCCTATAATGACGCTTGAAGGATATAATAGACTTATTTTTTATGGCCGTTGGAATCGAGTTGTATATATTAGCGATTTGGTAAGTAAATGAGGTTTTGAATAGTTCCGTACGATGAGAGGGAGGGGTGAGTGTACCTTTATGTCGCAAATTTAGGTTATGGACGTCTGTTCTATATGTTATTTTTTTATGAAGATATGCAGGTATTTTATTTTCTATAATTTTTTTAAAAAGACATGCGGAGTGCAGTTGATGTCGCCTGGACATATTTAACCAACCTACCTCTTTAAGCTTGTGAGAGATATGTTGCCCACGCCTAATACCAAATATTAGCCGTAGGCAGGAGTTCTGTATCACCTGTATTCTGCGGGCATCTTCAGCATAGATGCAGGGGCCATAAATTACACTACCGAAATTAAATTTGGATAATACTAACGACTCACATAGGATTTTTTTGTTTTTTTTTTTATGAAAAGTCTGTTTTGGTATATAGCTTTTAAATTCATATATGCCACACGTATACAGTTATTAATATGAACTTTAAATCTCAGATGTGTGTCAAAAGTCAGTCCTAAATTTTTGGCGTGGTTAACTGGTGCAATTAGCTGTCCATTCACATTTACATAAACTTGTTGGGATACTGAGGACCGTGCAACTTGTGGACCAAAAACAAGCACAGATGTTTTATTTGCATTAATATTTAATGAGTGGCGCTTTACCTACAAATAAAAGAGGTTGTTTGTAAATTATTAAAATAAAAATATGTATACTATAAATAACAAAGCTCTAATCTTTTATTGACAATAATTGTGGAGATATGTCGAAGACACTAATTAAATATTGGTATATCTATCTAATATCTAGTATCTATTTAAAAGATGCAATCGAATATTTTATTGATAATAATTATCTTGAAGATATATTGGAGAGGTTAACTAGATATTGATAATACCATCAGTCTAACAAATTTATTATTATAGATTAAAGTGCAAGCTTTATCACATTAAGCAGGGATCTGAATAACTCTATTTTATAAGTGAATATATTCCAATTTTGTGCAAATATAAAAAATTATGGATGCGATATTATTCTCGCTTTTTCACCAAATGTAATTATCAATTATAGCTATAAAATTGTTAATATTGACCTTGTATTGATTTATAGAAAGAGATTTGAAGAAAAGAATCTTCAGATTTCAATTTTAAACTGTTTTATATAAATTAAACATTGTTACAAAAATGAAATATAAAATCAAGAAAAAAAATCGGTAAAGGTATTTACACAGAACTTCCCTCGTTATTTGTGCATGGCAGTCACTAAAAAAATATTAAATATGAAATGACATTGAGAATAATAATGGAAATATAGTTATTGTAATTATTACAAAGAAGTCCTGATAACTTTTGGTCAAAAAAATTGTGCTCATCCAACAGCAAAAGTTCAACACTAAATAACAGGTCTACCATGAATTATTTCTTGGGATGACCACCCTGTATATTTCCCAATAAGTATAATAGCATATGCCAAATATTATTGCCATTAGACACATTTTCAGTTCCACTTTCACGCAGTGAAGTGAAAATATAGTGGTGGTTAAAAATTTCAATTTTTACTTCCCTCGCATACCGAAGGGAAGTATTGTATTCGAGAAAAAATCACCCTCCGAGATTTTTTCGGATTCTGACGTTTCAGAACACGTAGATTCCGAAAATATAGGTTTTTCAATTCCGTCAGTCTGTCTGTCTGTCTGTCTGTCTGTCTGTCTGTCTGTCTGTCTGTCTGTCTGTCTGTCTGTCTGTCTGTCTGTCTGTCTGTCTGTCTGTCTGTCTGTCTGTCTGTCTGTCTGTTGGTGTATTTACTAAAAAACTACTTGACGGAGAGCAGTCAAATTTGGTAGGTAGTTAACTCTACTGTCAGCGAAGAACTGGTAGAATTTTCACTGAAAAATATACAGGGTGGACCGTCTAAACGGAATAAATAGTGAAAAATTTTTTTTTTTGCTCAAATTTAAAATTTCCACGTTTCATGACGCGCTAAACCTGTTTCAGGAAAAAAAAAAATTTGAAAATTTTTTTCAAACATTTTTGAAAAAATTTTTACCAAGATGAAAAAAATTTTTTTTTGCTCAAATTTAAAATTTCCACGTTTCATGACGCGCTAAACCTATTTCAGGAAAAAAAATTTTTTGAAAATTTTTTTCAAACATTTTTGAAAAAATTTTTACCAAGTTGAAAAAAAATTTTTTTTGCTCAAATTTAAAATTTCCACGTTTCATGACGCGCTACTATTTCAGAAAAAAAAAATTTTTGAAAATTTTTTTCAAACATTTTTGAAAAATTTTTTACCAAGATGAAAAAAAATTGTTTTTGCTCAAATTTAAAATTTCTACGTTTCATGACAGGCTTAACCTATTTCAGGAAAAAAAATTTTGAAAATTTTCTTCACCAATATTTTTGAAAAAATTTTTACTACTAAAATGAATTTTTTTTTTCTTTCTTCAAATTTAAAATTTTCACGTTTCATGGCATTCTAAGCCTGATTAAAAAAATAAGTTTTTTGAAATTTTATCACAAGATAGAATTTTTCTTTCTTTGTTCAGATTTTAACTATCCACGTTTCCATGACATTCTAAAACTATTCAAACAAATTTAAAAATGTTTTTGAAGAATTTTTTAAAAAATTTGAAAACATTTTTAATCCATTTATGTATCACTACTATAGAACAGACGAAAAAATTTGTTTTGCTCAAATTTAAAATTTCCACGTTTCATGATATTCCAAACCAATTTCGGAAAAAAAAATTTACATTTTGTTACCAGTTTGGAAAAAAATTTAACACCAGAATGCTCAAATTTAAATGACATTCTAACCTAGGTATTTCAGAAAAAAAATTTTGAAATTTTTTTTCACCAACATTTTTCAAAAAGTTTTTACCACTAAAATAGATCGAATTTTTTTTTATTTGCTCAAATTTAAAATTTTCACGTTTCATAGCATTCTAAACCGATTTTAAAAATACATAATTTTTAATTTTTAAACTTTTTTTAGCACTACTATAGAACAGAAGGAAACTTTCCTTTTTGCTCTAATTTAAAATTTCTACCTTTGACATTTTAAACCTATTTCAGAAGAAAAAAATTTGAAAATTATTTTACCATCTTTTGAAAAATTTTAAAAAAATGAAATTTTTTAACCACCACTATACTTCCACTCCATTACGTGAATGTTGGATTGAAAATGTGACAGATGGCAATAACATCTGGCATATGCACCTATTATACTTTTATTGAAAAATGTACAGGGTGGTCATCCCAAGAAATAATTCAGTCATGGTGGACATTTGTAAAGGTATTTGCGCAAGCCTGCCATATGTGGCACCTGCTATTTAGTATTGAACTTTTGCTGTTGGATGAGCAATCTGTATATTTTTTTGACCAAAACTTATCAAGTTTTCTTTGTAATAATAGCAATAACTCTACTCCGATTATTATTCTCAATGTCATTTCGTAATTATTATTTTTTTAGAGACTGCCATGAACGAGGGAAGTTCTGTGTAAATACCTTTACCGATTTTTTTTTGAAATTTTTCAAAACTGTTGGTTAAAAATTTTCAGTCTTACACGGAAATTTTAAATTTGAGCAAAGAAAAATAATTTTCCATCTGTTTTAGTGGTAAATTTAAAAAAAAAAATGTGTGAAAATAGTTTTCAAATTTTTTTTTTTCTGAAATATGTTTAGAATGTCATGAAACGTGAAAATTTTAAATTTCAGCAAAAACAAATATTTCCGTCTATTCTAATGGTATTTTTTTTCCAAAATGGTAAAAAATGATGCAATTTTTTTTTCCGAAATAGATTTGGAATGTCATGAAACGTGGAAATTTTAAATTTAAACAAAAAAATTTGTTTGTCTATTCTATAGTAAGTAGTGAAATAGATTTTATCATTTTTTTTTAAAATTTGTTTGAATAGGTTTAGAATGTCATGAAACCGGTATATTTGAAATTTGAACAAAAAAATTTTTCCAACTATTCTAGTGGTAATTTTTTTTTCCAAAATGGTAAAAAAATGTTACAATTTTTTTTCTTCCGAAGTAGTTTTGGAATGTCATGAAGCGTGGAAATTACAAATTTGAGGAAAAAAATATTTTCTTCTATTCTATAGTAAGACAGTGATGAATACATAAATTTTTTCAAGAAAATTTTTCAGAAAAATTTCTAAATTTGTTTTATACGTTTAGAATGCCATGGAAACGTGGAAATTTTAAATTTGAACAAAAACAAAATTCCACCTATTTTAGTCGTGGTAAAATTTTTTTCAAAATTTTTTTTTTTTTGAAATACGTTTAGAATGTCATGAAACGTGAAAATTTTAAATTTGAAAAAAAAAAAATTTTTCTTCCTATATTTTAGTGGTAAAATTTTTTTCAAAATTGATTGAAAAAAATTTTCAAAAAATTTTTTTTTCAGAAATAGGTTTAGCGCGTCATGAAACGTGGAAATTTTAAATTTGAGCAAAAAAAAATTTTTTTCACTATTTATTCCGTTTAGACGGTCCACCCTGTATATTTTTCAGTGAAAATTCTACCAGTTCTTCGCTGACAGTAGTGTTAACTACCTACCAAATTTGACTGCTCTCCGTCAAGTAGTTTTTTAGTAAATGCACCAACAGACAGACAGACAGACAGACAGACTGACGGAATTGAAAAACCTATATTTTCGTAATCTCCGTGATCTGAAACGTCAGAATCCGTAAAAATCTCGGAGGGTGATTTTTTCTCGAATACAATACTTCCCTTCGGTATGCGAGGGAAGTAAAAAGTTTTGTGAAATTATTTGGAATGGTGAGAAACAAAAATATACAAAAAAAGATTTAGTATTAAATAACATTAGGATACATATAAATTTGATGTAAATCAATAAAGATGATACAGAAAAAATGGATCAATTTGACTTGTAGAAATAGAAGAAAGTGATTACTCCCATATTTGATACATTTCTTGAGGTTAGAAAATCGGAGTTTGCAATTTAGGCAGTATACTCTGAAAGTGTAGTCAATAACCTACATTTTAAGCCACGGTAGATCAAAATTGATTAAGATTTGATTTGTAGAAAAAGAAAAAAAGTGATTACTCTCATATTTGATACATTTTTTGAGGTTGGAAAATCGGGGTTTGCAATTTAGGCAGTATACTCTGAAAGCGTAGTCAATAACAAAAATTTAAAGCCAAGGTAGATCGAAATTGATTAATATTTGACTTGTAGGCAGATTTTTGTCCAAAAAAGGCTCTTTTTTTCCACTGTGCGCCCTTGCGGGAGTAGGAACTTGGGTATCCCGTCAGAATTAGGCTTTCAAAATTAACTTAAAAATTACAATGGCATTTGCAATTGTCACGCATGCCTCCGTTCCGTGGATGCTAGAACCTATACTTATACAACTCACCGCTGCGAGGCTCAGAACTTGAGTATCCCATCAGAATTAGATTTTCAACAAAAATTACAAAGGTTTTGCAGTTTTATTTTTATATGTTCTTTTTTTGTTAATGACGGTATTTTGTATTTACAGACTATTCTGAAATCATAATTTCTTCAAATTAAATTCGAATGAGATTTTGACCTTTTTTAATAGTTCTTGTGTTACTTTTTTAATAAAGACTGGTATCAGACACACTATTTTAGTGCCCTATATATATAAATTTAAGAAATATGTGGTACCATTTTGATGCATTTTTCGCATTGATGTCATAAATACTTTCAGCTTTTATCTTGAACCGAATTAAAAGAACATGCATCAATACGGCACCATATTGAAAACATATTTTATTTCATTTAAAAGAAATATTTACTGATATCTACTAAAAAGCTTATTGTGCCATTATAAGCAAATAAATGTAAACATTATAGTTTTAGAGAAACTTTCAAAACACATGATATTACTAGTTAAAATATTTAAAATTGTCAACCTCACAGGTGCGATACTGACATCAACTACGATAAAAAAATGCCTTAGGTGAGTTGACATACCGTGACCTACGTAGATGAAACAAGCCGGTACTCTTCGCCGGCTTACTGCACTTTTTATGTAATTGTTGCACATTCTTTAGGATACTCCTTCCAGTCTTTTTTTGTAAATATTATTAGTTTAAGAAATTTTTTGTTTAATTGTAAAACAATAAATATTTTTTGTAATTTAAAAATTTAATGACTTTTTTATTTATTGATCGATTTTGTTCCAAAATCAATAGTGTTCTTCCCTTAGCTATCACTAACTTACTGTCCAAGTTTCAATACAATCGGACTTTTCGTTTGCTTACAAGAAACGTGACGGTCGGACAGACGGACGGACAGACAGACAGATAGACAGACGGACGGACAGATAGACGGACGGACATTTTGAAAGTTGTTCAGAATTCGATCACCAACACAGTGACATGATTTTTTTTTTCTTTACAAGCACTATTACAGGATTTAGAAATGTGCCGATCGGATGCAATATACTCTTCGTTTTGTACTTGCGAAGAGTATAATAATAGGAATAATATTTAAGCCACCCGCCGTCACAGGACTTGAGCAATCCTTTTTCAACGGAAAATGAATGGGGAAGGTGAAAAGTGTGATATAACGTTGAAATCAGAATACCATTTACTTTCAAGAAATACCTATTACAGAAAAGGATACCGTGGTGGAAAATAAGAAAGTGTATATGTCAAAAGAGCACTAAATGTCACCTGACCTACAACAGAACCTTTTTAGGTCATCTACGATACTAATGTTACCTTTATACCAAATATCATCAAAATATATTTTCAAGTTTCGACGCTGTCGTTTCCCCATGCAAACATTTACTAAAAGCAACTTTTTTGTGTTTCTTTACAAACAGCAGTAACCACTGCTGGTTAAAAGTTGATTTATAGACAATTTAAATCAAATAGCGTGCTTTCAAAGAACATATATGAATATTTCTGTTTGGTATTGGAACAGTTTGAAAACTGTTGACAGTACACGCACGGTCATATCCAAATTACAGGCTTCTAGTAAGTCAGTAAAGCCCCTAGTAATTCTTTTGGAATAAACCCACGAAAATTCACTATTTCACTGAATACATCTTTTAGTCACTTTTTAATATATTTTAAAAAAGAAATCAATCAAAATTTCCGATTGCATGGAATAGGGTAAATATTTAGTCTTTTCAATAATCTCTTCAAAATTCTCTTGCCTTAAAATTTTAATTTTATACTTTGTAACGGTTTTTATATAAGCGAAAATTTAATGTTTCCACTACACTAAGGCATAAACACCTTAAAGTCAAGTTGTTTTTCTTAATGTCAAATGCAGAATGATCTATGGCTTTCACAAGACGTTTTTGATGTGACAAACCCCTGAGTCACCTGCTGTGTGAATAGTTAAAAGATTTACTAATGGCGAGTATACCTACCTAGAATATGTAAAAATACTTCAAATGTTGGATGAAATAAATTGTGAAAAAGAGAACTTGCTTCTTTCACAGATATGTAGGGGCCTATTCTAATTAGGGTTTGGAGGGAAATTAATTTCCAAGAAAAGATCGATCGATTTTTTAAACTTTAGAAAACTAATTGTATGCTAAATTTTAAAACATTTAGTACAGAAACCTCCTTGTCCCATACAGCATTTTTCCGCTGTCGTGTCGAACGAACTTCTAAAACAGTGAAGATGTCATTAATAAGGCACATAAAATATTTATCGGAAAATTTGCTGTTAACTAACATACATCTTGGTACGTTAGGAGATTAATGGAATGCATTAAAAACAGAAAACTCAGAATAGTATCAAGACAGTAATACTGATAATGTTTAAGTTATACCATCACATTGAGATAATATTTTGAAAATAGCATGCATTCTGCAACATAATTAAAATATATGAAAATTGCCATACTAGTTAAAATCTCTCGGTTGATGTCACATGGCACAGGACTCTAACAGACAATAAGACTACTAAGGCTTTAAGAAATCTAAACTAAATATTAGCTGCCAGTTTTACAGATGGCGGCAGTAGCACGAGAAATTAGTACTATACAAATCCAGTGTTTTCTCTTTGAGGAAATCATTCATAGTTGAAACATTGCTTTAATATTTATTGTATCGAGACTTTCGTTTTACTAACTAAAAAGCATTATATTAAAGAAAAAAAAGGAAAAAATCTATACTGAGGCCATAATTTTAACACCCATTAACAATCACTTAATAAATACGTTTCCTTTTCATTATTACCATTATTATTAAGTTCAGTGACAGAATTAGGTGAGTTCTTACAAAACGGCTTTCACACTTACTGGGTATTGCCGAATACAGGAGACTTGCTCATTTACACTCGCAAGAATTACAGGAAGTCTTATATCTACTCGAAATTACACACAGCAGTTTAGATATTCCCATCCGTTTAATAGGAAAAAACGGCAATCATGTTAAGATGGTGGCCATAGCACAACATGCACAAATGTTGAATTTTGTTGTGTAATAACACAGCAAGGTACAAAATAGTACAAGTAGAAAATAGTACTCCAGTAATAACTGAACTAAACCTCCATTAAACATGCTTTCTCCTGTATTATCAAGGGAATTATTTTCAGGAAACGAGTTATTTTATTTTAATATGATTGGATTAAGTGTGGAAGGAAGAAATATTTACTTTCCTCTTAATTTATACATCGATCACTATAAAATTCGGAAAAGAGTCCATGCACATTTACCATAACATTTATGATTCACTGCGGATTATCATCTGTTAACAGACCAGGAATTAGTGAATGCTCTTATTTGCTCTAAATAAAAGATCAACAATTTGAGAAGATACATTAAATACAGATTTCAATACTTTTTGTATACCTTATTGACTTGATCATTAACGAGTGACCGTTTGCATAGTAGTAGAGTGCTCGTGTTGACAAAAGTCGCTTAGTTTTCGATCCCGTTGGCACTTTTAGAGTAAAATGTATGACCTTGTCAGATATGTTACTTATGCCCTGTGGATTACGAATCCAAAAATCGTCATGAATATAAGGGCGCAAATAAAAATTTTCTAATTAACCACACCACGCGATAGAGTCAATCATGAAGCGTATTTTATCCAAAAATCATGAAGTTCTCTGTAGAATTTCTATTTTTAAAATAAATAAAGAAACAAACTTTTGCATAGGCTTATATGGCAGTAAAAATCAAAAATCCTCATTTTCTCCGTTCGACTACGGCTGAAAATTAATTATTTTTCATCTACTTTTCCATTCCCACGACGATATCTCCCAAACTATTATATTTATCAAAATAATATATTCTTTATAAAATATTTGCCATATTTTCCAGATTACAATAATGGTTTTTAAATCAGATTTTTTGAGTATTTAATAACCAAAATATTTAATAATGTGTAGCGTGATACCAATTTTCGAAGCTCATCAGCGGCATGCGTTTGTTGCAGATTCTCGCTCTCTCACTCTTTAAAACCGAGTCAACACACCCCACTTCGCACCCGCTCTGGCCTACCGTTAGATAGATTGGTGCATAGTAACTCTCGTGGTTCATAATATTTTTGAAAATGATTATTACTATGAAATAAATGTAATTATATTTGTAGAATATTAATTCAGTGTTGCATGGACATAAAAATTATGGCCTGCCTAAAATTATTGTGTAATAGATTAAAACGTTATAAGAAACTCCCTATAGTTCACTGTTTGCAAGATACTTTCAGCTGGTATGTATTTTAAATTTTCTACTATATAGGTAACTGATGTATATGCTTTTTAGAAGAAATTAAAATGAAAAGTACTACTGATAGCAAAAGTTCCGAAAGTGAGATTGAGAAAAGTATAATTTAATGTAAAACAGATTCGTAACATATTAGCTTAATTTGTATGAAACTGGGCCCTGTAATCAAAGGTTTTGAGAAATCGTTTGCAACATTTATTGATTGTTTAAAAATCTATGAAGAAATAAGTAACCAAGGAGAAGATGATCTATATCCTAGCATTATGTCATTCAAAAAAACAAACAATTTTGACTGGTTTGGCACCGAAATTGCTATTCTAGTTTTACTAGCCAAAGAAATATAGAACATTTAAGGAGATAAATAGAGAAAGAAATTGAAAAGAGTTCAGGTGGATCCAATGCCTGTCCATCAACTTTTTCCGATGCGTATTTTCGTAAAATAATTTTCTTAAGTAGAGAAATGTATTTTTGTCAAAAGTACAACAATAAAGCTTTTCAAGTAATGACCACGGAACCAGAAAGAAAAGTAAGACTACTAGCCCACCAGAATCCCATAATTTTCGAAAGAATTTTTGCTAACGATTTAATACCTATGGAAATTGAATATCATATTTCACGTTTCTAAAGTCGCTATATAAAATGCAGAGGTCTATCTAACAATAAAAATAAAATTGGAAAACGGACAGACAACGAACGGAGTTCTACTAAAATATGTAAAAATCTTGAGAATCGGTTTTTAAAGCAAAAAGGGTATGGTATGTCGTCAATTTATGATGAGAAGTATCTAGAATGGATAGATATAAGTCTAAAAGAAAGATCAGTAGACTACTTATAAATGCATTTACCGGCAAAGGAGTTAAAATTGTTAAATCTACAAAGAGAAACGAAAAATACGTTTTAATTCCAACAGAAAACGAGGCATGAAACTTTGCATTTGCTACTGTGACTTTAGAAACATTAAACATGATAATTTAAACATACAGGAAAAATTATGCTTTTTAATGTTTCAAAAAGTTTTATTAAAACTCTACACGTGTTTCGGCTTATTAGGCCTTTATCAAGAGTACAAGATAATACTAAATTTAAAATGTGTTCCTTACTTATTTATACCTAATGGAAGGTATAAATTATTCAAAGCTTTTAATCTATTTATTACATGCAACTAGTTATATGATTCCTATCCTATGTAAATATACTACAAATAAGTTCTTAATGTTGAATTATTTTTTCTAGAATATTATGACCCATAAATAATGTTTGATCATTAGTTACATTTTTATGCTTTTTGACAGCTTTCATGATCTCAAATTGTTCTAGTAAATCTAACTTCTTTCCTTTATTTTCTGTATGGAGTAATTCGACTTCATTAAAATTAACAAAATGATTATTTTCTATGCAGTGTGTTGACATACCGGTGCTATGTATACCATTCGTTATTGAAAACACAAAGAACTGACATATATAAATGTATTAATTATAGGCCTAAGATTAGTGATAAAATTAGTCATAAACTGAAAAAACTAGGATGTAAAACTATTTCTGTCAATAAAAATAATCTAGGGAAAATGTTAGTTAATAATAAAGACAAAAGAGATTTATTAGAAAAAACAGGTGTATATCAATTAAAATGTAATGACTGCGATGCTATATATATCGGTCAAACTGGTCGTAAATTAAAAAATCGTCTCGCTGAACAAAAATCAATAACGAATGGTATACATAGCACCGGTATGTCAACACACTGCATAGAAAATAATCATTTTGTTAATTTTAATGAAGTCGAATTACTCCATACAGAAAATAAAGGAAAGAAGTTAGATTTACTAGAACAATTTGAGATCATGAAAGCTGTCAAAAAGCATAAAAATGTAACTAATGATCAAACATTATTTATGGGTCATATAATATTCTATATTCTAGAAAAAATAATTCAACATTAAGAACTTATTTGTAGTATATTTACATAGGATAGGAATCATATAACTAGTTGCATGTAATAAATAGATTAAAAGCTTTGAATAATTTATACCTTCCATTAGGTATAAATAAGTAAGGAACACATTTTAAATTTAGTATTATCTTGTACTCTTGATAACGGCCTAATAAGCCGAAACACGTGTAGAGTTTTAATAAAACTTTTTGAAGCATTAAAAAGCATAATTTTTCCTGTATGTTTAAATTATTGAAGAATGTTTCACAAGGAACCAACCGTAGAATCAACCCAATGTATTAAACATGATATTTAGTTTCTATAGCATCTAAATCGTTAGCACAAATTCTTTAGAAAATTATGGGATTTTGGTGGGCTAATTAATAGTGTTATTTTTCTTTCTGTGTTCGTGGTCATTATTTGAGAAAGCTATTTTATTGAAAAAAATTTCATTTTACGCAAGGACACGCCTGAAGAAGTTATTAGACATGCACTTCATCCATCTGAACTGTTTTTAATTTTTTTCTCTTTCTCCATTTTTCTCCTTCAATGTTCCATATTTCTTTTGCCAGTAAAACTAGAACAGGGATTTCGGTGCCAAACCAAACAGCCAAAATGATTTGTTTTTCGAAATCGCATATTCTAGAATATACATCATCTTCTCTTTGGTTACTTATTTTTCACGGAGTTTTAAACAATCAATAAATATTGCAAATGATTTATCAAAACCTTTGTTTACAGGGCCCGGTTTCATACCATTTAAACATAATTTCTTACGAATCTGTTTTTCTTTAAATTTAATTTTTGTCTCAATCTCACTTTCCGAACTTGCGCTATCAGTAGTACTTTCCATTTTCATTTCTTCTTGAGTTACCTATATGGTAGAAAATTCTGTTAAAAAAATACATACCAGCTGAAAGTGTCTTGCTAACATCGAACTACCGAGTTTCTTCTAACGTGTTAATCTATTACACAAAAAATTTATGTAAAGCGAAATAACAGTGAATTAATATTAAACAAATATACTTATATTATTTCTTCCATAGTAATCATTGTCAAGACATAAATTTCATTAATATCAAGAACAACGAGAGTTACCATGCGCTAATCTATCTTACGATATTCCATTGCCTATATATGAGTGTGTTGAAACAGTTTTAAAGAGTGAAAATTATAATAGTTTGGGAGATATCGTCGTGGGAATGAAAAAGTAGACGAAAAATAATTAATTTTCAGCCGTAGTCGAACAGAGAAAATGAGGATTTTTGATTTTTACTGCCATATAAGCCTATGTAAAAGTTCGTTTCTTTATTTATTTTAAAAATACAAATTCTACAGAGAATTTAATAATTTTTGTATAAAATACGCTTCATGATTGACTATATCGCGTGGTGTGGTTAGTTAGAAAATTTTGATTTGTGCCCTTATATTCATGACGATTTTTTGACGACAAATGGATTCGTAATCTACAGGGCATAAGTAACATATCTGGTAAGGTCATATAATTTACTCTAAAAGTGCCAACGGGGGGAAAGATTGAAATTGATTTGCAATCTACTATAGTGTTTTATACTGATTTTGATGAAGCAGAATTCCAACTGTTTGTTTTTCCTAATATTTCTTATTATTTCTTTAGCATATCAGCGTTGATAATAACAATTTCGATTAACTTTAAGATACACTGCTTGTTCAAGGATTTGGTTTATAGCCTAATAGAATTTATCAGCCACATAAACGATTTTTAAATGTTGTAAATATGTGATCAATTAATCATTAAGGGAAAAAGTTATAGAGAACTTACATGTGTTTAATTTGGTTTCTAAAAGCGACCAAAAGAGATAGCTTTTCAGTAGCTGTAACGCCACGAGAACTAGGATATTACCAGTTACCTTCCTATACTTCTAAAATTGAATATTCTTGGTAAAATTAATCTGATACCTGATTCCTGAGCAAGAATGCTATATAGGGCGTTTCTATGTTTCATGTATATGAAGCTACATAGATTTTTGTGATCAGAATAAGTGGATTTTACTAAAACCTCTATTGCAAGTTGCCCCGTTTGGCTGCTAGAGGGCATCAGTATTAATTACTATTAATGGTAGTCATATCAAACGGATTTTGTGAAAAAGAAGTTGACTACACGTTTCCATAAACTGGACAGAATTACTTTGTTTTTGCAATATTATTTCAATAAAATTAACTAAACCCAAATAGTTATGAATACAATAGTTTTAAAACAGAGGAAAAATCAGAAAAAAACCACCTATATGACAAACAATTAATTGAAGTTGTAGTATCATCCCTAAAAAATATGACCAGATTCGCAAAACAACACTAATGCAATTACTTCGGCTAAAACTTCACAGAGACTTTCAAAGTGATTTGGAAAAACTAGAATTTTATGTTGACTTTGTCGCCCTCTAACGGCTAAACGAAACCACCTGCAATAGAGGTTTTACATAAATCTACTGATTATGGTTACGAAAATCTCAGACAGCTCCGTGTACCCGCAATATTGGGACACCCAGTATAACAAAATGAGCGTTATCATTGAAAAATTATCTTAAGTGTTATGTAGGGAGGAGTCTGTCTTTAATTCATCATTTATTTTCACTATAGCAATTTTGCACCTGACTGTATAGACGATGCGACGATCTAAATAAAGATCTAATTCCAGTAATTTTTGTATCATAACTTTGTTTATATTTCCTCTCGTATAAATTAACATCACATAAATATGGCACTTGAAGTCTAATATAATTTATAACCTACTAGAAATAATTTCTGTGATCACACCTCAACTAAACTCTTTATTATATGATAGATACACCATAATAATTTAAATCAGTTACTGAAGAAATCTAAGTTACGACGAAACAAACAAATAAATTACATCGCAGTAGAACAGTGTTTGATTTAGCATAAATCGTTTCCAAAGCTCTACAATTAAGTAATTTTCATAGTAGTAATTATGTGCTGCCAGTTATGTTTATTTAAATTATATATAATATCCGTCAAGACAGACAACATACATTTGTAAATAAATACAAGTTATTAAATAGACTAGGTTAAGGTGAGTGTTAATAAGATATAATTGTGATTTATACCTATCATTACAAATATTGCATTGTATGTGTAACATATTAAATACTGTTAAATAAATATTATAACAGTATTCACTTTTAAATGTTGATAAATGCATTTCCAAATATGTTGGCGGTGCCGCAAATGTAAATAATACGCAATGTAATGCAATAAAATATGTTCTTTTTTACAGGAAGAACTATTTTCTTCATAGATGTGAAATAATTTTTAACATAATCTGATTTTATTTTTCATGTTTTTCCATTTCTGCACAAAACTAGGGTATGGAAACCGCAGCCAAATTTTTTAAACAAATATTTACAATAAAGCTTTATGGACATATCTTGGCCCTAATATTTTCTATAAGTATATAGATCTTTTTAATAACAATTCATGGGGTAGAAAATATCTCTAGAAAATCTAATTTAATTGAGAGGAAGAAGGGATGAGGGTCTATAACATAAGAGAAATTGCTCTAAAAATTGGTGAAAAATGATATAAGCTCAACTAACTAGCTACAATATTTAAATTTAGGACATACCTGCTTTGATCAATATTTTGTCATTCTATTAATATTTACGTTTTTTCGAGATTTAAAAAAAATTGAGTAACTTAAGGCATTTTGAGAAAAGTCGCCGAATTTTCGTTATTGTCGTCATTTTTCAACTATAAGCGCTATCGTGATACATTTTGTTACTGATACATGTTATGTGTTGGAAACTTTTCACCATAACTTGGTTAATTTCTGTCGTAAGTGGATATGGCAGATTAAAGTCTTTCAACTTTCTTTAAACTATTGTTTCGAAGGAGGAAAATAGCCACAACCTTAACTTTGATCAAGAATGAACGTACCAAGTCAATTAATGGAAAAAAAATCACGTGTTTTTTTGAGAAAACCCTTATTTCTCGAGATATTTGTAAGAAACATATTTATCCCCATCTCATCATTTATAAAAAAAAATGATACTAAGGTTGACCAATAGACGCTTATTGCAGCTTCTCGTTGTTCGAACTGTGGGTAGCTATCAGCGAGAACCCAAATATGGCGGACGTGATTCTGCCAAAACATCTTTTAGACAATCTCGGCTCCTCTTGGGACACTTTGGTATAATGCATAACAGTCATTAACATTGTTATCAAGACCCTAGCGGAAATGCGGCATAATCAGGTCCGTGTTTTCCCCCGGGCCCGGTGGTTTTTGAGGGGGCCCGGGTTCTACCTGAAGTTGAAGATCTGCATTAGGTAAAATGAGATAGGTATATTTTTAAATGATTAGTGCGATGTAAGTAATAACGAGTTCCGAATAACTTGTACTGTTTATAAATATGCAATTGTTAAGTAAAGGAATATCCTCCCGCTCTTCGAAATTTACATTGAAAATTGGTTGGAGTCGTATGTTATTACCCCCCGGGTCCCGATTTTCTCTCGACGGCCCTGGGTGTAATAAAGCTTTTTTCATTTGTAAACAAAGATAAGTTAGAAAACTGCCACTTTTCTTTATTTGTTAAACAATCTACCATTTTTACTCCTTATTTTTCCTTCAATTTTTAGAAATTTAGTAACACAGTCTACTTGTTTCTTAGATAAAATTTCCCGATAAGTGTGGTAGTAAAGGAAGTTAGTTACTCATTTGACCCACAACAAGCGCTGAGACGGTACAGAAAACGCATCCTAAAGTCATATTCAAAGAGCAATAAGCTATGAGTGCATTTATATTGTTCGATAACAAACGAATATTTAATTATAATGCTAAAAACTACCCACCAGCAAATGTCATTAAAGTTCAAGGCAAATAAAATCAAATTAATGGAAGTGTTAACAGTTTCAACACTAAGTATCCCGTATATGTCCTATACTATATAACTTGGCTTACTTTCTAGTGGAGCAAAAACGCAATGTCATTAGAAATTTTTAAAATGGCCTGAAATGCCCTTATTTATCAAAATATGGAAAAGTACCATAAGAAAAAGATGTTTGTAATTATATTAAGAATCTAAACGTGAGTTTGGTTTGAAAATTTCAATGTTCTAGTTTTTTCATTTTTTTTCCAAAAATATGCAAGATTTAATTTTTTTTTTTAATTTTGTGTTGAGTTAACTCAACTATAAACCTTAAACCCTTACTGTCGATTTTTGCACGATTACTGGCTTAAATATTACAGAAGCGACTGCTCATTTAAATCAAATTTAGTTCACATAAATAAAACTCAAAATTCCTATTAAAAGTTACTTCAAAAACCTTAAAAGTGAATAATACAGACTTATTTAATAACTTTAAACCATGTTTGTCAACAATATTCTCTTAAATGAAATACTACATTTCTGTATGTCTTTCTTCTCTTCCAATACATTATTGTCCTATTGAAAAATTCTTGAGGTATTTCAAGACAGATGTCCCTGATGATGTTCTCTGAATAATCGATATTTTGGAAGGGCAACCTTTATTTTTCAAGGAACCCCATGAAAATAAATCTAGGAACTTTGTGTCCGGCGATCTAGCCGGCCATGCGTATTGTGAATAACTGCTAATCCATTTGCCTCTAAACGAGATAATTTTTGACATTAATGGTACTGTGTACTATAAGACGCCTCTTTCCGCCAACGGCATGTCGTCAATTACCTCATTTATAAGAAAGTTCAAATACTTTTCCAAATTGAGATTATGCCGAAAAGAATAAGGGCCAATTAGTCTGCCATTAAGATTATCTCACCAAACATTGGTTTTAAAAGAGTACTGGTCTGTATTCAATGACAAATCTGGAGTTTTCGTCAGATACCCCTTTGGAAGAAAGAGTTGCTTCATCTGTGAATAGAATCTGTGTAGCAAAAGGTTGATTTCCTTCCAGTTCTCTTTGTATTATTCTATTACATCAAGCAAAACATTTTCATCATGTTCATCAATGCTCCAATTCCAAATATTGACATTTTTCAAAATTGCAAGTCAGTACTACTAGAACAGGTCGTACATGTCGATTTCGGATGACCAGTAACCTACCTAATATTAATATATTGACATGGTTTGGTTTTACTTCAAAACATTTTTTTCTTTTTCAACAAAGAGGAGGCGCGTCTTTCACATGCGTTTCTACTCCACTATTCTGATATTCTACTTGTTTCCAGAAAAAAATGATGCGTTTTCTTAAATACCCTGTGTTATAGAGTGAAAAAATGAAATGTATTAAACATTCCTAATAAACATGATAATGTTTTTATAGCGAGTTTAAAATTGTATCTTGTGTTTCAATAAAAAATTATTGGATGTTAGGCTTTCAGTTTTTAATAATCATATAAGCGAACGTCATACTTAACGCTTCGGACTAAATCTGGTGAAATTGAAAAGAAAGAAGGAGTTTGAAAGTTAATTAATATTCAAATCTATCATATTTCTGGCCAAGTATGGATTTTAAATAAGAATTTCAGTACCAGTGAGGTTAATATCGATTATGTGAGTCCCAAACAGATGATCAGTATGATTCATTGTTTAATTTAAGAATTTTGAGTGTAAACATTTTTCTTCGCGTGTAATACATATAATTCTAAAATCAATATATCTACCCCAATGGGGATGAAAGCGTCTACTATATTCCTATGCTCCTGATATTCTGTGACCGATGAATTTTACCTACCGCTCTCTACTAATCTGGGTCACGCGTTTTGGGTCACAGGTATTCAAAGGGATGATCAGGTTATTTGCCATTATCAATAATAATTCAAATTTATATCATCTCTTGCAGCGGCGTAACGGAAAGCAGTAAAGTAATAACAATAATTACTAATATTCTATGTGGTTAGTTACATATATACCTAGCAATTAACAAAAAATATAGTCGAAGTCATTGTCGAACGAATGTTTTTACTTAGACTTTTATTACTGTACATTTACTACTATGTCGGGATGAAAGGACAGGTGCTATTAAAATTTCGGTTGCTGAATTGAAATTTTGCCTCTTGAGGCTCTGTCCCAGCATAGTGAGTAGATAAGAAAAATGAAATATCTCTCGCAGACCAATAGTATGGCACGACAGGATATAACTACAAGATAACCTAAGGGTGCAAAATGCGGTGGCGAACATGCCTCTGGGGCTATCAGACGTCGCCCCCCTCCTAAAAGAGGCTCCAAGATCTAATCAATGCAGACCAGGACTATTTACAGGTCAATGGGGCAAAGATAACCTTGCTAAATTACACAATGGCCAGTCACAGGCTAAAGACTACGAGGAGGCCAAATTAAATCCCAAAGAGAGGAAAAGAGCAAATTAATAAGACAGATAGGGGTTCCAGAAATGGCTTTATCTGAAATCGGTACACCTATCAACATTCAAATGCGGAAGAAAAGGTCCAAAGAGGAGCAGTTATATCTCAAGGAAGCCCGTTATCGTCTAGAATATGGCGGTTCTGTCAACACGGCCTCCCAATAGAAACAATAGAGCCATAAATGCAAGGAGCCTCCTCCAGAACTATATAATGGAGACCTCTGAGAGAATTCCACTAAAAATGCTTCATGTGCGATTTACTAAGTACACACATATACCAGGTTCACTAACCATTGGTATCGTGCCACAAGCGTTTCAGTCATAGAAGGACACAAACCTCAAAATGAATGATGAAGAGGAGTCAAGTACATGCATGCTCTGTGTCTGCATCTGGTTAGGATGACTAAAGGCTAGAGGCCAATATAATACTTACCAGATTAAGAGTGATAGCGGACTAAGCACAAATCTTGAGATGATAGTTGGAAACGAAGGGAAATGGTCTACTTCCTCCGCGTACATACAATTTATGGAAGAACTTAAAAACAAGAGAGGTGTACTTATTTCTAGATGGGAAGGGGGAAATTCCACCCAAAGGAACCAAAACTAGATAAGAAGGCGAACAATGATAACAAAGTCTAGAAACCTTCAGTTACATAAGTACCAAAAAGCAGGCAAATGACCTCGGGAGTTAGAACAAGGAGGAAGAAGTAAAAAAATTGGATGAAGAAACCCTCCCACGAAGAAAGCTCCGTGAACCAAAATACACCAAGCTCACTCAAAATGTCTGTAATCTAAAAACATACGCGGCCTATGGCGATGGAAGACATCAGTGTGGAGAACCGCCAATTGAAGAACCTTCACCCACCTCCAGTAAAGTAAGAAAGCAGGGACCTGCAGGTGAATCTTTATCATACTAAGGTTGCTTCGGCCAATTTATGTAGGATATTCGAAGGAGGAGGCACATAATTAATAGCCCTCTTACACTAGAGCAACAGCATTCTTACAAGAACCCTGCACGGTAAATGAAAATCTTGCAGACTAAAGATAAGAAGAAATCTTAGGTCTCACACCTCCAAACAATCAAGTGAGGAAGAAAAGGGTCAAAAAGGAAGAGTTATCTTTCAAAGAAGCTTTTATAGTGGAGAATATTTCGGTTGTGTTACCACAGTCTCCAACAGAAATAATAGACCCATAAACGCAAAATGTCTCCTAAAATTCAATAATGGAGGTCTATGAGAGGATTCCACTAAACAACAACAACTAATATGATGAGCTATATTTCGATCAAACCATTTTACAATTCCTTTAATGTCCTCTACGGTTCTTAAGCTACGAGTGAACGCAGAAGAATAAACTTAATAAATTCTTGTGAATATGTGGCTTTTGTGATTTCGCATCAATCAAGTGAGACACTTGGTTTCTACAGATTCTAGTATTACTTTCACCACACCTTGTGCAAAAATATTCTCAATAGATCATTGCGTTTTCTAGTTAAAGGTCTGAGTTATCAGCAAACACAAATTGGTCAAGAAATAACGAAATTATAGACATATAAGGATACAGAATTAATTTCTCAATGTGGTAATTCATTAGGTCAGTGGAAATAAGATGAGGAATGCAAACATTCCTTTCAATCTGACATTAAGATTAATATATACCTAAGTGCAGATATATTTACCTTTACTTCCAATATTTTTAAAAATAAATTCAAGCAATATACTAATTCAATGCGCCGTCTAAGTGCGTCAAGTGTCATTCTGTAGGTTTGTGAAAAATACACACAAACAGGATTTTATTTTTGCATTTTTCTCTATTAGGAGGATCACGTTCACCTCCCACTCACTGGCATTTGTTTTCCGACAATGAATTGGTTTCAGCTTACTTGAGTAGAGATCTCACAAGAATGGGTAGAATTATGTGACTGAAATAATTTCTATAGAAAGGAAACTTAGGTATGCCCAAAGTCTAAAAATTTATGTTTATTTCTTTGTTCTTGCTAACGCTTGTTTGACACTCCTATATCAAAATGTACCCAACTTTCTCTTCCGCTATGCCTTTATGCGTGTCATGAAAGGCATTGAAAAAGAGATTAATGTGATTCCGTTACACCATTAAGCATTATAATTGCAGCAATTAGTAATAATAAATGGGGCGACATATAATTGAAACTATGTGAACTAACACAACCTTTAACAAATGCCTTAATCACAAGGGATTGGTAAAAAAGGTTTCAATTAATTATTTTCGATATTATCTGACATTGATAGATTCTACTAGTATCATCTAATTGAGAAAGCAATGACGAAACGTTTAAGCGCGTGCTATCTTGATCATTCTTTAACATTGTTTATAATTTAGTGTCCTGTATACGAACAGTAAGTTCATACAAAGGGCACAAAGTTATAAATGTTAAAAATGTAAAAAAAATATTAAAAAAACATTACACTTTCACTGAACACTATAGTACATTTAAATGTTATTAGGTTTAAACATTGCTGTCGTAAACAGTGAGCTTCCAATTCATCCAGGACTAATTATATTAACTAATAAAACATCTTCAACTCAAATAGATTCGCGTGTACTAATCAATTCACTTGACTAATGTAAACGTCCCATAATAGTACGTTCTTTGACCTTCCTGGTAATAATTAATAACTCAATTTAAATATTATTGTCCAAATAACTCTCTCAAATCCTGTAATATTAGAATTCGTTTTGTAATAACAAAGTTCGTTAAAATTAAATATATCGTGTAATATTTAAGATGTACTGGAATGAAAAATTGCTTCATAATCTTAGTTAAACAAAAGATTCAGTACTTGGATGAGTGGCACCCAAAGAAACAGTTCGACCTCATCTAACCCTGAAGCGGCTTGTACATCAGCGTCAATACGGAAGTTGTGCAATCTTAGGCGAGAATTGGGTATCATCCGTTGAACAAGATGTATGCAGTCGGTTCCTGGTTAATTGGTTAATATAGGCATGTAAAAAATACCCACTTTCCGCCAATGCAGAGGTTCCGCAAATTTCCTAGAGAAGTTCGTAATCTGCTTAAAGCTACCTTTAATATACAGCGTTTCACCAGATGGGACCATGGATAGAAAATGATTCAACTCTTTCTTTATATTTAATTGAAACAGTTAAACATGGATTTCTCAATATTAGAAGTAAAAAATTAAAATAAATTAAAACTAGAACTATTCAATAATTTTCATGAATGCGTAAGCTAAATTTAATTAAATGAATATTCTCTGTGATATTTTAGTTACTTTGATACAAAGTAACTAAAATATATATATTCAACTGTCGATCGAATGCTTTTTATTAACAATGCTAACTCAGGAGCAACGGGTAGGAGTACTCGGGTTCTTCAGAGAGACTACACTCATGCCGAGTCGCTCCATTTTAAATCACATAAAGACCAGTCAAAACTTGGGGGAAAGAAATAAAATTTATACGGTATTGTGTCTAAAAAAATTCAGCTTCACGCAATATAAGTTTGATATCAAGCAAAATTAATAGTGAATAATAAAGCGTGGTGAATAGTACTTATCTGAATAATTCGGTCACATCTTGAAGTATAATAGTGGTTAAAGTGCATCGAAAAGCAAGGGTTCACGACAAGCAAGGGTTCAGTGAAGTATTTATCTGTGGTGAAGTGGATTTTACCCACTTACAACATCTAGAAAGATGAAGACGAATTTAATGACAACACGCTAATTTCTAGGAAGGATGAAAATTAGTGCAAGTAGTATGGAAATACTACAGATGAAAGAGGGAAGCTGCCAACATAAACACACAAAGGAGACAAACAGATAAGTGTAGTCTAGTCTAGTCTATTAATTGTATTTGTTTTATTAGTTTTTTAGTTTATTACACAACAGAGAAAACATGTTTAAAGTAAAATTGAAAAGGCATTAAACATAGGTAATGAAATAGAAAATACTCGGAATTGGGAATTGGAAAGCGGCAGCTGAAAGTAATTACTACAGAAACAAACTAATATACATATAATATATTACCGCGAGATAGGGCACTTCCACCGTAAATGGATATTTTCCTGTGGAACGGTTAATAAAAAAAAAAGGCTCCCTGCGGCGATTTTGGAAGACAAACGAAGTGAACGCAAAATTGCTGAAAATAGACACTTTCATCAAAATATTCTCCTTACTGATGAATCACCATTCTCAACTAATGGGGTCGTTTCCTCGCAAAATTATAGATAGTGGGTGTAAGGGAATCCAAATCTTCGGTTAATAACTGATCGTCAACATTTAAAAAAAGTAATGTATGATGCGGTATAGAATTTCGAATATGGAAATTACAAATAATTTCGTTTTGGGAGAACTGGACAATGAAAATCTAGAGGCATTTCCCCAACAAGTGGATCGGCTGCTATAGACCACTAGCTTGACTTGCACGGTCACCACCTTATTCTCCATTAGTGATTATTTCTTATTGGGATATTTAAAACAAAGTCTATGTCAATGATTTTAACAACAACATTGACTTGACTATAAAAAATTTCATGATGCTGTTGCCTCCATAAGCGAAAAATCGCTTCTGCGCATGAGAAATTTAGAAAAAGGTTAGAAAAATGTGTATCACTTGGAGGTCTACATGTTGAGTAGTTCTTGTCTTGATTGTGTAGATTGGTGCTGATTATTTCCAGGTCTAGTTTGTTATTTTTTTATCATTTTTCATGTCTTGAGAGAAACCTGTCTCAATAATTTAATTAAATGTAAATTAAGAGTTGGATCATTTTTTATAATTGTTGACGTAATAAAATGAAATAGTTACAAAATCGCCCCTTCTTTACTAAAATGAAATTTTAAACAATTGTGTTAAACAAAGTTTTCAAAAGAAAAAAAAAAGAAAATTTTGCTTAGTAAAAATTTTATACTTTTAAATCACAAATCTGACACCTGCTCATGGTTTCCCAGGATAAACTTTTTATATAGATCAATATTTTCTCTTAGGCTATAACCGTTCGTACGGTAGAAGTTGTTAATGACGTTCGGTAACGTCTCTGCCGTGGAGAGAAAATACGGGCCCGAGGGAAAAAGAGGAGGTCCAACTTACGGTCCCATATTTTTGAAACGATTCTTTACAGATAAGCTTCGTCCTCAAGCTGGTTATATAATTTAAAGAAGATTTATTATACGAAATATAAAGATTTTGATACAAAAGGAAATAAAATGTAAGTTTCGTATTTATTCATATCATAAATCATTATTAGAGCAAAAATCATTTATAAAATCTAGAGTCGAGGTTAAGTAGTTCGTAGTTCATGTTACATACGATTATTACATACGATTTTTATTTTTGAAATAATTTCAAAGTTTACTTTCAGATGCCCCGAAGCACGGGCCCCTCTGAAGAATCCGGACCCGAGGGAATTCCCCCTCTCGTCAGGCGACGAATAAAATGCTACCATATTAATTTCATTTGCCGACAGACAATCCGAGACATGTTGTGTACTATCAGAGTTATTTTGTCAATAATTTAATGATCGACAAAATGTCAAACTTAAAATTTTATTCTGATAAAGCATGATTTCACTTTCGGGGTATGTCAATTCTCAAAATGTCCGAATGTGGATCACTGCTGATCCGCATATTTATGTTGAATCTCCACTACATCTTAAAAAATATGTATATATTTGGACGACAGTTTCTCTCAGGACAATAATTGAGCCTGTTTTTTCAGATTCACGGTCAATGCTAAGGGGTGCAGAAACATGTTGCCTGTATTTGTTCAACAACTACACGGTCTACACGATGATGAACTTCAGCATGGTTATTTTTACCAGAATGGAAAATATACGGCAAGAGAATATATAGCTTCTCTTCGCGAGTTTTCTGATAATCTACAAGTTTTCATTCACAGTTTACATGCAGATGACATCAGTGCGGAACAACTTGAAAAATTTTGACATAATCATTACAGGAGGATGGTATGAGCTAAGACAGCAGTCTTCAATTCCATGACGAATCCTTCACCAAGATAATTTTTAGTATCTCAGTACTTATAATTTTTTTATGTTTTTTTGTTCTATGTTTATATTATTTATTATATTTTTGTATTTTATTTGCTTGCGGGACGGTCGCCGGCGACGAACAAAAAGAACAACATATTTTCATACTTGGAAATTATCAACAGAAAATCAAAATTTTCTTAAAAGCTATTATCATGTCTTTTCTGCCTGGCAGATTTGGTCACAGATGTGGGTCGAATACCGGACCACCTTAAATAGAAGTGTACCTGGCGTTTGTTTCAATCCGCGTCGTTCCACTTTTTTTTCAACTCGCTCTATCACAATTTTTCATCGGTCTGTGTGAAACTTTGTAGAAATGATCCTTAAACACAATATAACAATACTGTAAGGTCGACATTTGTCGAAACTTGAAACTCTCTCGATACTTCTTTCCTGAGAAACACAGAAGACGTGGAATTTTTCGGCTATTTGTTTACATTAAAATAACTGTAAAAAAAAAACACTTTACATTCATGCAATATTGCAGGTGCCATGCAAATTTTTATTGCGAGCATGCGTACATCGAGCTATTTCCATCAGCTGATGGCAATGCTTTTCAGTGCATTGAATTAGCGCGTGTTCTAATTTGATTGCATTGCAGATGCAATATAGTTACTTTATTTGGGAATATTTGGGTTGCCAACCAAGCATTAAAGGAACTGAAGCAAGAGACATAACTTATTTTGTAATTCTTTTGGGAATCGATATTATCACTTGATTCTCTCCTTCTGTTCATAGTGATTCACTGATTGTAAAGTAAATAAATAAACAGTAAATATAATCATAAAAGTTTTTTTCTCGTCTGGTTGGTAGTCCCAAAAATTTCAGAAAATATTGCAGTAATGTAGCGCTTTCAAGATGCAAAAATTAGCACGCATGCATTCCATCCGTTTCATTGCATTGCATAAATGTAAAGCCGCTTTAAACACTGAATGCTTTTCTGCATTTCCTGCAATCATATGGCAGCGCTCGTTTGAGCCCAAAATCGATCGTTTTTGTTCACATCCGACCGAGTAATGGAAATTCATGTAAACAAAAACGATTGATTTTCATTGATTTCGAGAGTGAAATTTGTTTTGGTTATTATTTTTTATCTCGAAACCAAATAATTGGCTATACCCTCGTACTTTTTTATTTCTTATTTTGATGAACATTTTTTTCCAAAATATTTTTCGGTGATTTTTCAAGATTTTCCTAGGCTCTGAGCGCTCAGCGAACAGCAAGTTATTGCACGCGGCACTTCAATTATCATGATGACTTAACTAGTGCGTTTAATCACTTCCACATCCACATAGTGGAATGGAAGTATAGTAATCGTAAAGAAAATTTCAATTTTTTTTTTATTAAAATAGGTTTAGAATGTCATGAAACGCCGAGATTTTAAATATGAGCGAACAAACATTTATGTCTGTCGTCTTTTTTTTTACTGATATTGTAAATAATTTCGCCAGTAAGAAATCCAGAAAACGTACATATTAGTTATTTATGATACAAGTGGTAAAAATTATGTTTTATTTACAAAATATTTGTTTTTATAGTTTTGTCCCCACTCACAAAATTAAATATCATTTTAACGTTTAATTGTAAATAACTATTATACCTACTTGTTTAACTTTTTCCATTTAAGTAATGTTTTTTTTTTCGCGTGTGTTGATTGTATATTGTTTTTTATATTATATTATTTTATATTATAAATAAAAACTTTAATAAATTTTAAAAGTTTTGAAGTAGGAGGACGGGAGGCGCTATAATATAGTTGCCTATGGACGAAAAAAGTCATAATCCAGCACTCTATTTCGGTAGTGATTGCAATTTTGCTCTCTTCATTCTGCAGTTGAATCCTGTGTCTGTTCAATATCGTACCGAAATAAATATATAAAATAAAAAGTACGAAAGGTTTGTTTGTTTAATATCTTAATTATATTCCTATTATACCACTGTATTATTTCAAAGTATTATTAAACAGATTTCATTTGAAAACAATGAAAACAAACACGGGCATATCTGATGTATTATGTGTAGAATCCATTTCATAAATGACAAGTGTTTCATAATATCAACAGGTAGCCACGATTCATTCATAAATCATGCCGAAAATTCCACCCAAACCACACTAACTTTCACATGAATGTCAACGTTCAACAATTTGCACGTCACACTTGTTTGTTGGTGACTCGTACGCACTCGTTATAATAATGATAATTACATAAGATCAAAAAAGTCATTAACACCTGTTAGAATTCGCTTTTAACGTTAGGTTATAAGTACTAGGACATCAGAAGGAAGAGAAGGTGGAAATATTAAATGAGAATTTGCACCTAATCGGGTACGCAACATGCTGTCGTGTTTACTTTCACCTGTATTCCGGAGAGGCGACCCCCGTATTTGCACCGGAGAATTATAACGAAAATGAAATAATAACGTAAACGCTCGCTCGCAACTTGAATTATGCAAGCATGCTGGATGCTAAAATTGAGATGATTACTCGACAACTAGGCATATTTTTTAGCATATAAAAATCAACCTTTTGTATGCCTATTGCAAAAAAACTCTCTAAAATCCTAGAGTTTAACAGCTAGCTATTTCTAACAAACTGAATAAAATACGTTTTTTTTTATTTCGATGTGATGATTATTCAGCAAGCAGAAACTAAAATACAAGTTTAGACAGTAAATAAAGAATGATCTTCACCTTAATAATTAATAATATAATCATCATAATAATTCAGTTTTAAAGATGTTTTCATAAGCACCATGATACTTTGAGTATCTATATGATTTTCATCAAAAGTAATTTAACCACTAGATACGTCAAAAAGTATATGCTTACTTCAGCAAATTAGATACCTCAAAACTGCCTATAGTACAGGCTATGAAGGCAAAATGTTGTAAAAACCTCGTAAAAATTAATAAAAGGATCATCTCCGGGATTTAAGTAGGTAATAACCTGTAGAATGGAATGATGCATTCTTTGCACTTCCAAGTTCCGGGAAAATTCGAAAAAAATTCGAAAAACTATTTGATTTTCGTTTTCTTTTCTGTAGCGGCTAAAATAATGAAAATACAGAAAAAACTTTTCAACAAAATTTGTAACTCGTCTCTTTCTCCACAAAAAAGGTCTTTACAAATTTGTGTCTTACTTAAGCCGTTTAGGAGATAAATCCAATTTTCCACTTATAGTTTTGAGCCGCTCCGAAATGCGCGTAAAATGAGAATTTCATACGACCGGACACATCGATCGATAATTCTTACTATTCATAGCCGCTAAAAAAATGAAAACAACATAAAATGTAGAGAAAAGTCTCAGCTTTAATGTGGAACTAATCACAAAATTCATACAAAATTTTATCATAGAGAAAAATGTGTTAGAAGATGGCTTAGTAAACTTTAAACAGTTGATTTATTCATATCTTTGAGTTTTATGCATTCTGCCTATTTCTCCCGTACCAATGGGTGCTTTTTCACTGCATGGATTCGATTCCACGCACTTTAACCTATATTTCGTGAAAATTTCATTGAAGAATGTTAAGAAACAAATAAGTTGTTTATGTTTTACTGTTTAATTGTGCATTTTCTGAACATGTACTAATAATGTAGACAAATTCAAAAAGTACTAAACGCATTTAGAGAACTGTAAAGTTATTCGAAAGAATATGTTTTATTGTACTTATAATCCAAAAATTAAGACTGTGCTATTATTATTAATTAAGATATAACGAATTGAACTCCAAAATTTGGAGGTGATTGATCGATGAGAAATATACCCTCTACTTTGATCGCAAGGCATATTTTTCCAACAAAAGTAATTGCAATAAAATGTTAATTGGATTAATATATCATTATATAAGAATATACAAGCAAATTGAATTATCATTCTAACGACTCCGGCAAAGATATGAATAAATCTGTGGATCAACTGTACAAAGATTACTAAGCCATCTTCTGACACTTCTTCTCTATGATAACATTTTTTATGAATTTTGTGATTAGTTCCACATTAAAGCTAATATATATTTCTCTACATTTCATGTCATTTTCATTTTTTTTAGGGGCTCTGAATAGTAAGAATTATCGATCGATGAACCCGGTCGTACGAAACTCCAGGGAAATTTTCATTTTTCGCGCATTTCGAAGCGGCTTAAAACTATAAGTGGAAAACTCGATTTATCTTCTAAGCGGCTTAAGTAAGACAAGAATTTGTAAAAACCGTTTTTATAGAGAAAGAGACGAGCTACAACTTTTTTTGGGGGACGCTAGAGCAAAAAACGCGAAAATCAAAAAAGTTTTTCAATTTTTTAAAAATGTTCCCAGAACTTGGAAGTGCAAAGAATGCATCATCTCATTCTTCAGGTTCTTACCTACTCAAATCCTAGAGATGATCCTTTTATTAATGTTTGTTACCCTAAATGGCTAATTTGCCTGTACTACTAAGATACTGTTAATTGCCTAATACTAAGTAACAAATTTTTTTAGACATTTCTAGGTAACTGTTATATTTTCGTTATTTTACTCGGTATCTTATGTACTATTTTGGAATTATAGAAATTATTTATATCATATCAATGATAAAGTAATTATTAAATTAGAACAGCTAAATTTGACCTGACAGAGTAACAATGTAACTAATATAAACCCTAAATATGTTCATGTCATTAAAAATGGCAAAACAAAATTCTACCTATGGATTTGTTCTTAAATATGAATGTGACAATAATTGTATATAAAGAACTGTATAATTATAACAATATTTTAATCAAGAATAAGAAATAAATCTATTGTTTACTAATGAACGCTTTGATGACTCAGGATGGAACTGGTGTTGGCGTGCACGGATGCAGGACAGGAGCTCGTATGTAGGCGCCACTTGGCAACTATTCTAATATATTCCAAGAGGAAATACTATATGTCATCTTATTGTGTGCCAGCAAAAATTGAAGAGGTTTAGTTGACAAACATATTAACACACCCGAAGGCAGCCACGTGGCATAGAGGGTTCTTGGCTCAAATAAAGTGACGTCTAAGCTAGTTCTGAACTGTCGGAATATTTTAACTGAGCTATATGAACAAAACCCAGTTAAACTTATATGGATGCCCGGACATAGTAGCGCGGAGGGTAATGAAGAAGCAGACTGTTTGGCAGAAGAAGGAGTAAGAACTTCTTTCCATGGTCCTCAGCCAGCTTACGGTACGCTAAGAAGTATGGATCAATCAGACCTACGAAGCTGGCTAAACAACTATTGGGCTCAAGTCTCTAGAATGGGGCCGTCAAGGCTCTATGTAAATTGGCTTTCAATTGATTCCACGGTAAAGTGGTTGCTTGGGTTCGATGAATGAGACGGATGGTAGGTCTGATAACATGACACTGTTGCCAGAACAAGCACTGTCATACAGTGAAGTTGACAGGCGATTGTATTATTCGGACGTATGAAGTGGAATATGCAATTATAATCTAGATTCTATGTAACTGCGCACCAACTGCGCACCACTAGGAGCGTGTGATCCGGCCTGGAATAGATTGCTATTGATTGTTTGTCTTTTTTAGCAGATCCTGTCGAGATTGTAGTGGGCTAACAGATCTGAGTACTGTGGATAAAATCTGCTTCAAATCTTAATATCAAGTATAAATGCTGTTTACTGCGTCGTAGTCTGCAATCTGTAACTGTGCCGCCACCCTTATAAATAGGCCGTCGCGTAGGTCATTCTAGACTTGTCAAAACACATTCAAGTCGTATCTTATTCACCGTAAATATCTCTAATACTTAGTAACTAGATACCAAAAAGTATCCAAGTTACTTTGAAGGTAAGTATTTAAATGATATAAATAAGATACTTAAAAGTAACTAGATACTACAAAAATGTTACTTTAAAATGCATATTTTAAAAAGTATCTATAAAAGAAACTATTATCATGTAAAAAGTATCTTGTATATAGGTTTAAGATACTTTAATTTTTTCATATAGGTATAAACAGTGGGTCCAATGATGATCTAATTTTAGGTACGTATCCGATAGACACACGAAAAATTTTAGACAGCTATCGCTGTAGACCAACCTATTGTTTTGAAACAGTGTCTTTTAATATGCGTAAAAGGCTAAAATTTGGCACAGATTTCGTTTATGGAACATACCTATAAACCTAATCTGTTCGAAGTAGGCTGAGAAATTGTTCTCAATATCACGACGGTTCTTGCTTTTCCAGGTGCTTCAGTGCATTCAAAGGAAGGGTATTTCTTGTTAGTTTCTTTATAAAACCAAAAACAACTAATAATACATGATTTGATGGTTAATGTTATATTTAAAAATGCTATCAACATAGGCACTTTAAGTCAAAATAAAATATAACTCAAAACAAAACAATAACTGGTATAATTTGTATTACACCGTGCAAATGTGGTGTACCCTAAACGCCAACTACGGAAACTCAGGTAAATATTCAATACAGGTATGCAAAATAATCTTTCGCCCAACTTCTGAACCTCCTGGTCTCCCAATACCGTGATAGCAGAATGCAGCAGGTAAATGAATGTTGCGATATTGTGTAATTTTTAAAATGACCTTCAGTTAATGTGCTTCGAAGTCAAGTATTTGTGTTTTATTATTGATTAGTAAATAAATAATATAAATACATTTGATACATTATTGACACATTACTACTTTTCAACGGTACGAATAGAAGAAAAAAAATAGTTTGAATCATGCATCTGTTGTGTGGTGTATTTATTAACAAATCCTTCACGCAACACAAATACTTGTGTTTCAAGAAATAATAAAATTTACGATAAGCTTTTTATTTAATGCCAATAAAGCATTTTCTTTATATTTATATCAAGATTTTATTTATTTTTGTACATATGAGAAACAGATTCTTGAATCAAAACCTGTTTTTATTTTATCCTTGCAAAAGCATGAATCAAAACAAGAGAAAATCAATATTTTCGAAATACAATTCTTATTTTATGTTACAAAGATGAGATAACGAATTCTACATAGCAGAAGTTACTACTGGAAGTAGTTTTGAACGTCTGAATTAAAATCTTTCAACAATTTATTTGCTCCATTTTGTGTCAATGTCCCGAAATTTTTATTGTCTGAAAAATTCTTGAAAAATTCCTCCAATAAAATCAAATAAGAATATATAAGGATTAATATTATTATATTATATATTTTACTACATGAAAAGGATTCGATTGGAAGATCCACTGAAATAGACCTAAGCAAGGAAAGCTTATAGAACTTTAGACAGATAATAATAATCAATCATCCTTCATTATTTTACAACAACATATAATATTGATATGGGCGTGGATGACTAGTGACACATTTAGTGGCTCATATCAGAATCAACCATAGGATATCACTGGGGCAAAACTCCACGCGCGCGGACCCAGAATGCCATTTCTATACATACATGTAAAAAATCCCAAAGAGAAGAAAAAAATGATATAATATTAGGGTAACAAAGAACAATTACTGCAGCGATTGAGTAAAATTTTATTTTATCTTACTATTTTATAAGGTGGTTTAATTTCGTAAAATTCCCTTTATAGTTATTTTAACGGTTGTAAACAAAAGTTGTGTGCAGTTATCATCCTACAGTATGACGAAAACTAAATATATTCATATTATTTAGTTTGCTATATAAGAATTAATACTCGACAAGAAGCGTATACATCAAGAATTCGTTGTACTTCTATCCAATACGATATAAGAGAGTGGATGGAAAAGAAACTAAAAATAAAATAAACTTACACAATGGTCCTTAATAGCGAGGTTTTATTTTATTTTCAATTCAGTGAAAGAAGATGTTCGCTTGCCATGTTATTTATAAGATAATAATGACTATACGGTCGTATGGAAATTGGTTCCATAAACGACACACACTGCAATTTTCTGTAATTACGATTTGCCGCATTAAGAAGAGATACAAATTATTTGAAATCATTCTTATATAATTAATTGTAATATTTTTTAGAAATAAACAATCAGCTGATTGACAATTAACTCTGACATTTCTTTTATTAAAGGACCAGCCTGCATACTTACAAGACTTTAACTAGTCAGAAGAAAAAGTAAAATTATTAGTTTGACTTTATTTACAACCTCTATGTATAGTTCTTGATAGTTTATGATCTTAGTATTAAGTTTTATTTTAATCAAAATCTCTTTTTTAAATTTCACGTATCGATACGTTTGTGGTATCATCTTCAGCACTACATTATATTATAGGTATATATATAGGTATATATACAATATACATATAGTTATTAATTTTAAAATGCAATTATTAACACATTCTCAAACAAAATATAAAAAAATCCATAAAATTAAACATATAAAATGACTTCCAAGTTATTAACAAATAAAAAGCTACCGATTACAATTTGCATACCTACATTAAAATATAGTTTAATAACGTGTTGGAAGTTTTTTTCATAAAATATATGCATATTAATTATAGATAATTGTATTTGATGAAAACCAAACATATCATAAAACTGTCGACAAACAATATGAATCGTGCTTGGCGAACTACTAGTGCACGTGCACATACTAGATTTCTAAAAGTGGCAACACTTCTCAGGTTAGTTTTGATTAAGTATGAACTTTTTTTGGTTGCTTTTGTCTCCATCAATAATATTACAGTTTTATTTGCTGTCATTCCCCTGATAGCCTTTCAGAGGACGTCGCATCACTCTAGATATTAAAGAGGATTGGTGCAACAAAATATAACTCAGTCTGACGTTTTTACCAACATTAGATTTGCCAGTGTAGCAGGTGTGTTGTCTGTGGTCTACTTTTACCAAAGCAGAGTATTTGTTATAGCATCGGCGCGCAATAGATCAGATATCTAGGTGTTCCCATCTTCAATAATACAGCCCACACTTCATCTCATTCCTCGTTGTCAAAAGTCTTACGGTAATCTACGAAGGTAGATTAATATTCTCTCCCCTTTTAGATAAGTTCAATATTTGCCCTCTAGTTCTCAGTTATCGAGTCTTCCCTTTCATATTTGTTGGTACAATCTGCGAAGGATTCTCACTCCATCAACTAACGTAGGCTCATCAATCGTAATATTGTAGACCTCAGCTGCTATTCAATATTATTAGTTCAGGTATACTTTAAATTTAAGGTAACTCAGCAAGAAATAGTCAAGTAGGAAAAGGTTTGGATATCTAGTTGGGCTTTCTATGGTTGCATCCCTACCAACACATCTGCTGAGGAAATTAATATTCAGGTAATTACGCACTGTTATCGAACAATGGTAGCGGTGCATCATAATGTTGATATAAATCATATCGAAGTTTCCGGATGGGAGGATTCTCAACATTTGGATACTATGCGATCATGATGGAAATTATCCTGTGTTATAATAATTTCAAATTATTTTCACTATGTAGTCTTCCTTCTATAAAAAGTGTTCCCAAAGTTGTAGTTCGAACAATTTCTGCCCACGTTGACTTCTTGTGGAAAATAGTTACGCTCTTACATCATCCAGTGCAGATTTTCAGATGCCGATGTAACATTTGTCTCTATTCACAAAACTATTTAAACAAGAGATAGCCTCATTAGAAAAGACTGAATATATATTAGTAGGATAGGGATAGGGATTAGTATTCAATTTAGTATTAACAGTAATTTTAGAGAACAAAATCATAACCAAGTGATGACCATTTATGATTTCCCAAATATTTTATAATGGAAGACTGACTGATTGAACTCTCTAATACATCTCCCAACTTGTCTTTTGAGCATTTTCCTGCAATGACAATAAAACGTTCAACTGTTTGACTTTTGAAACTGTAGACGACCTTTTGTAAAATTGCCCCCCACGTAAGCAACTTCTTTTACATTTTGCATATGGTTATGCTTATGCAGTTTATGTAAAAAAATGTGGCACTATGAAATGTTAGGAATGCAATTTGAAAAAATGCTTCATTAAAAGTTAAAATTGACGTGTAGCGTGACGAACGACTCTTTTTCTTTCTGTAAAGATTGCGTCGAACTTATCTCAATATCTACGTGCTCACTGTATATAATTTGCCGATTTTTAAGATCATTTTGAAGATGTGTTAATATTTGTTTCAACGCTCCCTCCTGTGGTAAGCAAGTGTGTTCACTAATGAATCAGGAATGGGAGATAAATAAACTAGTGAAATATTTTCGTGCTAACAGCCCATTAATTTAAAAATATTCATTAAATATATTGACTAAAAGGAGATGAGCTGGCCTTGTGAAATGCAATTTTACAACTTCATGGGCATAGTGTGTACACTGCAGTTATGATTTATGGAGCCGCAAGACCTTTAAATCATAAATTTAATTTTTATTACACTCGATCGTTTATAGGAACAAGTAATAGCTGCCTCTTTGTATGTAGTAAAAATATTTTTGATGGATTTGTTTCATCTTCCTCAATTTGTGCAGCCAGAAAACTCATAAAGAGAGAATTTAATGAATTTCTACTTAAATAACAACTTACTCAGTAAATTAAATAAAAGATTGTATGTCAGATCAAAAATTGGTTTACTATTCTTTAATAATAATTAATATTTTTAATTGACTAAGATAAATGTAAACAAATACAGAGGTGCTTCAGAATCTCATGAGCCTCGAAATGCGCAAAACGCAAAGTTTATTTTGCGTTATAAGTATTTTTTTGAAGACACTGGAGGCTGCCTTGCTGGATACATAAGCAAGAGCTCGAGATACATTATAAACAATAAATATAATATTTTTAAGAAGTGTAACTGAGTCGACAGGAGGGATTATGTCTCTGCGCATATGAGGGTCACAGCTCATGAGATTTTAAAACACCTCTGCCTACAGGGTGTCTTTAAATTGATGTAGAGAAATTTTGGAGCTATACAAATATCTGTAAAGTAAATATATGTACAAATATCGCTCGCAAGACAGCTATTGTCCCCAGAAAAAATATACAGAAGATTGGTTTATATTTGTTTTATTTCAATAACCTCGTCGGAATAAGATTACGATACTTGGCACACAAATTTTTATTAGTAGATGCTATTGTCTCGCAGTATTAATTAGAAAATATTTTAATCACAGGCGCAAGTTTGCGAGATAAACCAATTGTAGGAAGTTAGTGTAGTTAATAAATATAATTAATAAATAGCTATCTATGCAACAAATTGTTCAAATATATTGTTTCAGGCATGCGATACAACTCATATACACTTCTTGAAGCCATCGAAGGTATATCATTCTGATGAATTTTAATACTTCTAAAGCAAAATGTCACATATTTTACTGAGAGTCTGAATCTCTTCGTGCCAGTCGATTGTTATATTACTATCGCCGTTGTATGAGGTTGCGATAAATTTCATCGAGATCTACTTCCTCGAGGTGTGACCTACTTGCCATGGGTGGTGCTTTTTGGTCCATGTTGTTTTATATAAAATTAGCTAGATAGGTTTGAATGAAACATAGATATTATTGAATTCGACTCTCTCATTAATTACTTTAAGCTAAGATTGACGAAATTCGTGCGATTCTGTGGCGCGAATCGGCAAAGTGAGCTTCATCATTTTCTTGGACTCACAGAAAGACATTCGAAGGTGGAGGTCTCTCAGTGTTGTTTTGTCTTTCAGATCAAAATATTTTTACATGTTTCCGCCCTTAGAAAACACCCTGTAAAAATCCGTAGTTCCAACACAAATTATAACAAGGGATAAACACTTTATTTGTTCGTACTAAAATAATCTTTAACAATGTTTATTACTTGGTATTTTCACTTTGTATTCACGTCGGATTTCTAACCTCTCAGTCGTCATTCAAAACTTCGCCTCTCGTCGTAAATCTCACCTTATATATCCACAAAATACATCCAGAAAAATCTAGCATAGACTAATAACATTTTCGAGCATAATCTAGAATAATATAGAAAATCTAGAGCCATCTACCAGCCTCCAGAAAACGTATTGCTACTAACAGTGTCGTTCTCATCCTTCCTAAAACTTAGCTTGGTGTCATTCACTTTTAAATGTAAACAAATGCTGCTCTCCTCCAATTGAAAAGTGACCCAAGTTCCAGGTATTGATACAGATTTTACCTCGTGCCTCAGCTAAGCACTACTTTTTAGCACTTATTTATTTTGTTTTTATTTTCGGTATAATTAACGTAGACTTCACAGCAATTATTCAATAATTAATTCGGTTGGTGCCTTGTTCTCCTATTATTACACTTCACCTTACGCAGAACCTTTCAATCTACCGATGACTTAAATTTAACCTAGTTTGATGGCGTTATATTATTATAAATAAGTTAACAGACGGGAGCGTCCTACGGCACACATCCACCCTAGACGCCACTCTCGAACCTCCTTGCATCTTCTTCCTGATAAAATGTCAGCATTTTTCTGGAGTTCCGTTTTATTCTCATATCCTTGTAATGGTGGACTTCTCGGAACGCTTCGAAGCTGGGAAATCTTTACTTCTCTAGGGTCACCACGTTTCCTCTCTGGTACCGGTTTGCTCTAGTTTTCCCCTCGGCTTCACAGCAGCTCCGGTCACTCTCTCCAATTTCCTCTGTGGACATTCTAGTTGAAAATGTCCTAGTTCTCTGCACTGATAACACTTCATACGTGGCCTTCCACTACTTTGTTTTTTCTGAGTCTCTTCCATACTTGCAGCATTCACTCTTCTCGAGTTTCACTGTCGACAGTCTCGTTTAATATGTCCTACCTTGCCGCAGTTGAATATTCCCGCTTGGCTTTTCTCTATTTGATTGATTGTTATCCTTGTCTTCCTCCAATATTCAATTTAGCCAGTATTTGACTGAACATTTTATTCATTTCCTGCATCTGAGTCAAGACAGTGTTCTGGCATCTCTCTTCTGGCTGCGATTCTTCGATAGTCACAGCTCGCACTCTTGAACCTGGGATATCCGTAAAGACAGCTTCCAACTCAAGTGCAAGCACCAATGCTTCGCTGCTGTTCTGGTATTGAGATAACCTGGGGACTCACATGATCGTATCGTCCTGGAATTCTTTTGGTACATCCGGGTAAGTCTAGGACAGCTTGCAAAATTCTAAAATCCTGTTGTTACTCTACTGGGATTGTCTGGAGTATTTCCAATGTTTGGCCCCTTAATCCCAGGATTAACGGCATAGCCTTCTCTTCGCCACACCAACTGTTTGCATATGCTGCTGCCTCAAACTGATTCTTGAAAATGGTCCATGAACTTTTTCCGTCAAAGGAGGAAGGAGAAATTTCGAAACAGCCGAAAAAGTCCTATCAAGAGTCTATGTCTTTATCCAGTTGAAAGATTTTAATAATCTCCACTACTGTACAAATAGAAAAGTTCTAGAAATTTCACGAAGATGCGCTTAACAACACGAAATAGTCTTGCTCAGAATCCTTATCACTTCTCAGTTCAAAAGAATTAATTATGAAATGTCTCAAAAATGTACTTAACACTATTTTCCTGTTCGAATGCAATCCTCGAACAATGTCCAGTAATTTAGTCCTCCGTGTTAGCACTAACTCAGAGAATACTTTTGACCAACCCTCTCGACACAGGGAGATAAACACTTTATTTAATAACTTACTGGAACTTAACAACATAAAATATTTAAACTAAAATACACTTTTACGGACTAAAATAATCTTTTACAATGTCTGTTACCTGGTATTCACTTATTATTGACTCCGGATTTCTAACCTCTCACTTGTCATTCAAAACTTCTCCTCCAGCCGTAATTATTCAGAAAAATTTAGTGAAGAATAATAACATTTTCGAACATAATCTAAAATAATGTAGAAAGTCTAGAGCCAACTACCAGCTTCCAGAAAACGTACTGCTACTACTAGTGTCTCAGAGGTGGAGTGCATTACCGGCTTTGTTGGTTGCCTAACCATTCTTACTTAATTTTGGTTATTTCTCATGGGCGTATCAGCCTCCCGTTCCGAGGAGGTGAAATGCATAATTTATATTTTCGTATTGATGTTATTGATTGGCTTTATTGGTATACTAGTATGGTCAGAATTAGATAAAATTAATGAATAAGTTATTTACTGTTTTTCATTTATTAGATATCGAGTGCATGAAAGTTGCCTGCAAAATACTCAAATAATATTTTTCAATGTAAGACAATGTGGACTGACCTTGTAATGAAGAAGGGCATAGAACGATAATTTTACTGCAAATTGGCATTGAAAAACGTAAAAATGGATCGCTCAGAAATAGTACGTTTAGGATGAAAAGCAGTAGTACCAGCTAACTACACAGATTGGTCTATCTTAGTGCGAACATTGTGAACACGGTACGGTAGCTCAAGCGGCTAAAGCATGCTAGTGGTCAGATTGTCTATCGTGTACTGGGTTCGATCTCTAGCCCCGACACTCTCAGTGTTGGTGGATAATGAATGTTGTCGATGTTTTCAAATGTGTAACCCCTTCCGGACAACCTGGTCACTGGATTTGGAGGTTGTTTACTATGTGTGGTATGTTTACGTTTATGCCACTCAATACACGAAGAAATTATACCAATGAACTCCCTAAATGTATTACCGCCACGTGTGGATTGTAGGTTGTTGGCTGCAGTGCAATACACTTATTCCGCATCAGTACTATGTGTAATGAATACGAGTTAGTTGATTGTCGCTTATCGGAAATCATCATATCTCGAATCGTTTCGCCAGTGGACGAGAGTCAATTGGACATATTGTGTACATGTTCGTATTTGGCTGGACCGATCTGAATATACAAAATAGATTATTCTCAAAAGCACGTGACGAGACTTCTTTTGATTTGGGACATGGAAGAAAATTATATATAAAACATACTTTTTTATTCTGATGCGTATGTTTTATGTAAAAATAATAAATGAACATTTTTAAGGGATTCTTTATGGGTTATTCTGAAGGATAAGATCATAAAATAAAGTATATAATTATAATGAGAATAAATGTAAAACAGAAGATTATAAAAAGAAATAGAAAACCAAGAGTTTTGTCTGGAATTCTTATAATAGGTGCATGTCTGGAATTCCTTAGCTCTTTTGTACAAGAATTTAAAAAATATTTCAAATTAGATCATTTCCAAATTCAAATATTATTTATATAAAACTGTACCTAACTGCTTATAAAGTACAATAGTCCCTTATTAACGACAAATCCAGCCAGCAAGGCACGTATTTTGTTAAACCTTCTTCTTATTCAAACTTAGTCATTGTATCTGCTTTGAATATATGAGGAAAGTGCCTAAGCGTAGGTTTCCTCAAGGGGTTTATGTCTATAGACTTTTTAATAATGTAATTTACTAAGTTATATAACTGAATTTCCTTGGAGCATCTATTCAATTATGTTCTTTTTTCTCCAATCATTAATCTTTAATAAATCACGACTGGCGCTTTAATCCTATGAAATAAGGACTAACACGACTTGGGAACTTCATAGTTATGATTATTATTATGAATAATTTACATTGGATAGGCTAGTTAGAATGGCAGATGTCAAAGAGATTATGATGAATTATATGATTTTTACCTTCTTAAGAAAGTTATAAGAAAGTATTGTAATTAATAGGATAAACTGATACGCACGCTTTGACCTTTCTTAAATTCCTTGTGATTATTTCGCATAGATTAGAAAAAAATAATACTTTATTACCCTGCAACGCTGTTAAAAATTACATAAAGTGTCGTCACAACTAAAAAACAAGAAGCATAGACGTAGAAAGCATTTATCTAGTAATAAATATAAAGTAAAAATATACAATATGTAAACGTATGTGTGTAGGTGTACATATAATATTGAATTTATAAGACAAAAAATCTGTACCTTTTTGAGCATTGAAAAGCAGAACTTAAGGTATAGCCTTCATCCATATTGTAGAAAAAGTAATTGTTAAGTTCATATCGAAATAATGTAGATGTGGATAAAGTTTTAAATTTAATAGGAAGTGTGCAACAGAGATAAGCAACTGCCTAATAGGGAGATTTTTTTATATTTACTAAGCCTTTAATTGTCTATGTGAATTTTCCATTTGGTCCACGGGTATTATATTGATGTTAGAAAAAAATATTTCCGGTTAAAACACATAACACATAACATTTTAAATAAATATGTACATAATTTTCTTCATTCTTCATTCTGAAAGCGCCCACAGTAGTACTAAGAGACATTAAACATTATTCTGATTATACAGCTTTACATAATCTATTGATTTTTTGTGGCTGATACCAGATAATAATATTATAGCTAAGTCTAGCGTAAATCAAAGAGTAGTAGGCTGTGAGTAAACAATGTACTCCTATTTTTTTCTAAAATTTATTAAGGTATATGTACTTTTAGCTAACTTCGAACACAAATTATCTATATGAGTAAAGAAACCATGTGTTAAATCTAAAGCTCCTAGAATTTTGCGGAATTACTAGTTTCTACAGTTTAAAATTATCTCCATTTGTAAAAAGTGATGATAAATATTTGAAAAATGAATCCTTGCGATACATCAGAGTCCATGTCACAAGAGTCGAGACTTCTGAGACTACTAGTTCAATAAATTGCCTCTAATTTCCAGATTACTTACTAATGGTAAATTAAGATTGTTAGAATTTACACAGTAAGGGATTGAGGCTAAATCAAAAACTTCTGCAACTTTATTACTCATGTCTGAATAACAACAATTTTTTTGTACACACTCATAGCACTGTCTACCTGTTCGGTGGTTTGTCATTCTGGCGTATATCCTATTTTAAAAATGTTAAAAACGAAAATAAGGTCAGCGTCTGGTTGTATTAGGTTCAGAAACTATGGCGGCTGTGCGTATGTTTGTATGTGTCCGTTTGTGATTTTTTTTGTCACGATGATTTACCTATTTGAAATGATGGTATATGTTTCAATATGTTTATATAATCGTATAGTGCGGGTTACTTCCCACAAAATCATGGACTGTGTTCAAATTAATGACAAATAAAAAAATCATAATATGCATGTTTTGATGAAAATAAATTATGATCAAAACTGGCTCGGAATCATCCAAATAAATTGAATTTAAAGTTAGGTTCAAATGATAATAGGTATTTCCATTAAAAATATTAATTTCCCAAAATACTAGTACAGATGCTTCATTTTGAATAGCGGGCTGTGATTATTTTGTTCCTACTAAAATATTGTTAATGTAACGGTCAGTAACTGTCAAATTGTTGATAAGCAAATATCTTGTAGACTTTTTTGCTTCTTGCAAATGTCACCAATGTTTTAAATTATTTTAAATTGAACCAATCTTCAACCTATTTAGGTGATTTCGAACAACTTTTGTTAACAATTTTGTTATTCATATGCGGTTTTGCACTTGAAAAGGGTCAATCATTTTGTGGTTATAAGTAGAACTTATTGACGTTTATCAGCTGAGACCAATTTGGTTTAAATTGAATACAAACTAAAAAAGTTAGAGGGTGTTGAAGTTTTAGATGAGACACTCTGTATATTTTTATGAACAATTTTTACACACCTATTCAATTTTTGAGAAATAGAGATAACAACTGATATGCTTTTCATATTTAATAAATCAATATCATTTAAAAATATAAATGATATATAAATGTGATCATTTGTTACAAAGCAGCCGCATGCATCTGTAAAGATTCTTAAACTAAACGTCTGATTTAAATTTAAAAGACCAATTAATTGGACAAAAAGTTGTCTTTCTTAACCCATACGCATGGTAAAGAGATATAGAATGGCGCCGCACCCTGTAGCAAGAACTAATCACAATATTTAGATGAAATGTTCTGGTTTAATGCCCATTTTCATTGTCATCCAATTATAACTCTTAGCAGTAATGGTGGTAATAAAACACACCTGCTTCCATTTTAGCTGCAAGCATGCGTTAATAGTAATTAATTGTTACATTTTATTACACAAACGCAATTGTGGCATTCTTATCAGCTTTATGTGTGACCTAATTTAAGCCAAGAGTTTTTCAAGAGGCGTCATCATAACTCATATATAACTAGCGACATGACGTTTACTATAAATGTCCACCATCAATGGCCTTTTTAGTAACCAAGTCGTGAGAAATTCCTCCAAATATGGTTAAGGCAGTCAGTAATCTCTTGCCGGAGTAATGTGTCTGTAATTCACTGAACTGGTTCTGAAAGTGTGTAGGATGACACTTCTTTAACACTGATTGCTTTTACTTGTCTGATTTGTATCTTTGACTTATTTTTAGGGCGCGATCGTACTCAAAATATGTAATGAATGTAATTTGAGGAAGTTCATTCATCTCCAATCTTCTATATACAAATTTAATTTTTACTGAAATTTATATGTAAATATAATCAGTACTAATATACGATGCAAATGTATTGACCTCTCACTTTAACCACAAATATCTCAGAAACGGAGGAGCAGAAAAAATTGAAAAAATTATGTTTATTATAAGTCTGTTCTAAATCAATCATTGAAATTTGAATAGTGTGCATTGAACACTTTTGAAGTTCTGCTAAGTTGTATCGAAAAATGTCCTACTTTTTAGGGAAATTTTGATCATACCAGTTTTAAATCCGTTATATCTTGGAAAATGTGCCTACTACGTAAATACTATTTTAGACGCCGATAAAACACGGCATGTTTTTGTACGAGAAAATTTTTTCATAATTCTTTGTTCTAAAATTCTGCAGTTATTCTCAAAAACGTGACGTCATGTTTATTCGGTTATTTATCAACGTATTTAAATTTTTTTTGTTAAAACAGTTCATTGTATAAAATGTAAGCATTTTCAGAGAAAATAATTGGTATATATCAAATATTAATTTAGTTATCATGCGTAATAGATAATATAGCTACTTGCACACTTGCAATGATATTATTTACGCCTGATAACTAGGTATAACAACTATTTTTCCGAAAATACTTACATTTTATATAAATAAACTATTTTAATAAAAAAAATTTAAATACATTGATAAATAACCGAATAAACATAATGTCACGTTTTTGAGAATAACTGCAAAATTAAAAAAAAAAAACGGTAAAGGTATTTACACAGAACTTCCCTCGTTATTTGTGCATGGCGATCACTAAAAAAATATTAAATACGAAATGACATTGAGAATAATAATGGAAATATAGTTATTGTAATTATTACAAAGAAATCCTGATAACTTTTGGTCAAAAAAATAGTGCTCATCCAACAGCAAAAGTTCAATACTAAATAACAGGTCCCCCATAAATTATTTCTTGGGATGACCACCCTGTATATTTTCCAATAAAGGTATAATAGCATATGTCAAATAGTATTGCCATTAGACAGTACCACATTCACGCAGTGAAGTGGAAGTATAGTGGTGGTTAAAAATTTAATATTTTTTTTGAAATTTTTCAAAACTGTTGGTTAAAAATGTTCACTCCTTTTTCTTCTGCAATAGGTTCAGAATGTCATGAAACATGGAAATTTTAAATTTGAGCAAAGAAAAAAAAAATTCCATCTGTTTTAGTGGTTAAAAATTTTTCAAAAATGTGTGAAAAAAAATTTTAATTTTTTTTTTCTGAAATAGGTTTAGAATGTCATGAAACGTGAAAATTTTAAATTTCAGCAAAAACAAATTTTTCCGTCTATTCTAATGGTAATTTTTTTTCCAAAGTGGTAAAAAGAAAAATTCATCTATTCTATAGTAAGTAGTGAAATAGATTTTATCAATTTTTTTTTATTTGTTTGAATAGGTTTAGAATGCTATGGAAACGTTGAAATTTTAAATTTGAACAAAGAAAAAAAAATATTTTTTTTTGAAATTTTTCCAAAATCTTGGTTAAAAAATTTTCAAATTTTTTTCTTCTGAAATAGGTTTAGAATGTCATGTAACGTGTATATTTTAAATTTGAGCAAAAAAAAAATTCCATCTATTCTAGTGGTAATTTTTTTTCCATAATGGTAAAAAAATGTTAAAATTTTTTTTCTTCCGAAATAGGTTTGGAATGTCATGAAGCGTGGAAATTTTAAATTTGAGCAAACAAAATATGTTCTTCTATTCTATAGTAAGTACCTAAGGCTTAGTGATGAATACATACATTTTCTCGAGAAAATTTTTCGGAAAAATTTTTAAATTTGTTTTAATACGTTTAGAATGCCATGGAAACGTGGAAATTTTAAATTTGAACAAAAAAAAAAATTTCACCTATTTTGGTGGTAAAAATTTTTTCAAAAATGTTGGTAAAAAAATTTTCAAAACATTTTTTTTTAAAAAATACGTTTAGAATGCCATGAAACGTGAAAATTTTAAATTTGAAGAAAGAAAAAATTCTCATATTTTAGTGGTAAATTTTTTTTCAAAAATGGTGAAAAAAATTTTCAAATTTTTTTTTTCTGAAATAGGTTTAGCGCGTCATGAAACGTGGAAATTTTAAATTTGAGCAAAAAAACATTTTTTCATCTTGGTAACAATTTTTTCAAAAATGTTGCAAAAAAATTTTCAAAATTTTTTTTTTTCTGAAATAGGTTTAGCGCGTCATGAAACGTGGAAATTTTAAATTTGAGCAAAAAAAAATTTTTTTCACTATTTATTCCGTTTAGACGGTCCACCCTGTATATTTTCCAGTGAAATTTCTACCATGTCTTCGCTGACAGTAGCGTCAACTATCTACCAAATTTGACTGCTATCCTTCAAGTAGTTTTTTAGTAAATGCACCAACAGACAGACAGACAGACAGACAGACAGACAGACAGACAGACTGACGGAATTGAAAAACCTATATTTTCGTAATCTACGTGTTCTGAAACGTCAGAATCCGAAAAAATCTCGGAGGGTGATTTTTTCTCGAATACAATACTTCCCTTCGGTATGCAAGGGAAGTAAAATTTGAAAAAATTTTCTCGTACAAAAAATGCCGTTCTTTATCGGTGTCTAAAATAATATTTACATAGTAGGCATATTTTCCAAGATATAATGGATTTAAAATTGGTATGGTCAAAATTTCCTTAAAAAGTAGGACATTTTTCAATATAACTTAGCAGAACTGCAAAAGCGTCCAATGTACATTATTCAAATTTCAGTGATTGATTTAGAATAGACTCACAATAAACACATAATTTCTTCAATTGTTCACTATCCAATTTAAACATTTTACTCTTACTACGTGAAAAATCCACATCACCTGGTTTTATTGGTATAGAATGAATAGTAATAATTAAGACTGGATGAAAAAAGACAATATAACGCGCATTGCGTTACTATTTTCTCTACTTGTTGCTCTACGTGTTGCTGTTGACGACGTTATCAAAAGAGTGTATTATATTAATAGGAGTAGAAAGCAATCTTATTGAGTTGCACTCAGAAAGCCGAGGCTATGCAAACTGTTCGAAATACAAAATGAGCATGTTACTCCAAATGATGTATTCTGATATATACAATACATTTGTTAAATCGTATTGATACAAGATGCCATAGATAATTTAAACAGGTGAGTCATACTCACGTTCGATTTTTCATTTACTGAAGTCTCACAAGGTTCAATCCTAGGGCCTTTATTTTTGTGTTGTCCGCAACCTAAATTCTTAATATAATTGTTCTCATATCATGCGTATTATTGATACTCAATTACATCGTAGTTTTCAAAAAGATAACTTTCTTCCTTCACAGACTAAGTATAGAAAATAATACAAATTTGTAACAATATGCCATATGGTTTTCTAACATAACTTGTTTCTCAGTTCTAATAAACGTGTGGGTTTAATGTAATGGCAGATGTAGATGTAATGTGTCAAATGCAAAAAATAGAATAAATGGGGGAATTCTCCCATACTAAAATCAGCAAAAGTTTGGATTAGATTATTTAAGAATTTAATTAAAGAGATTTTTGCACCATCAGACAAAGTTTGATTCTTGAATACTATTGTTACAAAATGTCTCATACTTAAAAATATATAAACTAAAATAAAGTTATAAAATAAAAACTGAAAATGAAGACTTTTCGGAGAAATCGACTATTCTCATTGTCAAAACTCAACCGTAACAGTTTGTATTTTCATAGTCATGTGAGACATTAATTTATATTTACTTTATTTTTTTTATTTGGCCTTTAAGGATGGGCAATCAACTAATACAAAAATGTATGGAGCAATTTGACACGCATTTATATTCGCTTAACAAAATAATCGCAGATTCTTTTCCAAACCTCCCCTTCTAACGTATTTTTTATGCTGATTATGCTTTGTGTTGAGAAGTCTAGAAGATTGTTTTCCTCATTCACAAGGAATATTATAAGTACAATTTTTGGTATTTTGAATAATATTAGCGGTTTAATTTTCGTTAAAATCAATCTTAGCGTGTTGCCCGTTTGAAAAACCTTGATACAGAAACTTGTTCCCGATTTGTGAGTAATTTATCCGATAAACCATGTATATATGGAATTGCTGACAAAGACCTGAATTCAGATTGTAATAGTTGTCTATTATCTCTACTTTCAATGTTCATCAACTGGCTATTGGATGTAGTATTTGACGATTCATTGAAGTTTAATGTACAATTAATCAAAGCAAAACAAAAAGCCTATCTTAATTCAAAACTTCTTTATTCCGAGAATCATGTATTAAATTTCAATATGCCTAAAAATATTTGTGAAGTGTTGGTGTTATTACACGTAAACTGTTGCAGTTCCATAGATGGACCTTGTTTGGACGCAGTAGAAAGAAACAGCTTGCTGGATATACACATACAGATATACAAAATTCACGTTGTAGACCTATATATTGGCTCCGTAAATACAATAACATGACAACCCGTGTTTATTCTTACTGATGTGAACCTTCACACTAGTGAAAAGAATCAACCCTACCTAACAATAATACCACAAAGAGCTATTCCGTACAATTTCAATAAAATATCCAATATCCCTCTTCCGACTAATACGGGGGTTTTCTAATGATTGTGTATTGTGTATTATAAATTTTCTACCATTGGTCTATTTTCCTACTACCAATACACTTAGATGGTTGACACAAGTAGTGTCTAGAGTTCCTTTAAAATCCCCCCACTTTACTCACCCCCTCCCTCCCCCACTCTGATACACAAAAAAGGAAGGTTGGCCTCTTATTGGTGGATCTAAAAGTTCCTATAACTTATGAACAGGCAGAGATATTTGAATTTTTAAAAAAGATTTCATCTCAAGTTTCATCATTAGGCAACCTGTCGATGGTGTAAAATGAAAGATGTCTCTCGGATTGGTAGATCAGATAATGAAATGTTAATTATTTGAGTTATAAAAAATAATAATTTATGTTCGAATTCACTTTGGTTTACTTGATCTTTTACGAAAAAATGAAAGGTGGCCTCTGATTGATCGACCAGTAAAGGTCCAATAACTTTGAAACCAGAAAAGAGATTTAATTTTTTTAAACAAATTTGATCATCAAATTGATCACTAATTCGAGGTTATCTTTTCCTTGAGAATATACTACATTAGTTAAAAACAAAACAGGAGTGTAATAGTACATTATAAATTTAATTTGATTCTTTTGTTTAACACTGTATAATATCTCAAATTAATATTAAAATTATTTTGGAAATATTGAACATATTCAGATATTTCACTTATAACATGTGTTGGTAAATATACAATAATTTCGCTCAACCCTGTAGATAACGTTGAATAAATGTCGAAACAACTAAATAAAAGTAATGCAGATGTTTTTATAAGAATAAAAATTATTGTAAATAATATGATATTATGTACGCATAATTTCCTTAACCCCCGTATAATAACGAAAAAATAAAACTTTTTAATATAATTCATGTAATTAGGGAAAAATAAACTATAATCAAATTTATGAAAATTAACATCCATCTTTTACTTAGGCCGACCCTGTCTATTATTGCTAAATGGAAACCGCATTCCTATATTTAATTATACATTCAACATTGCATTGCATTTTTATCGACTCTTTAAACAGCCTAGCCTCGTTATGTAAACGGCGTCAATATTTTTACGACTAGAAATAAACGTGATCTTTCTGTTACATGCACTTTATAGCATAGTAATTTATAAGAAAAATTTCGTTATTTTTAATTTCAACTATACATTTCCTTTCATTTGCAATTTGTATATAAGAAGGAGGTTTCCTTTGAATTATCATAGTAAGTGAAATAATTACTACTGTATCAGTGTACCATAGGTGAGTTCTATTTTTGCATTTTGTTTTATTCTCTGAATCGAATATTTTTTGTATTGTGTTGATATTCTGAGGTACTTTTAAAATTTTATATAAGTCTTGAAATTCCTCAAGATGTTCAGTTTTACAGAGTGAACAAATAAACCATAGGTATAACTTGAAGTACTTTTATTTAACATTTTTAAATTTTATATATTTTAATTAACGATACATCTTTATAAATGTCTTTCTCGTGAAACAATACAATTTCAAACATAGCTGTTAATAAATCGTCAGAAGCTTTATTTTCCAATTTTTCCTTCAGGATGAATTCTTGCAGTGTAAGATTTGTTTGCGTTGATAGATTATCTAAATATCGGTGCAAGCACGAACTGTAGTACCATTTTACGTCAATCTGGTTAAGCTGTTCCATTTTATGATGTATTAACGTTTCTAAGAGTAGTAGACTACTGAAACTTTCTGCGTTTAATGTAACATTAATGCTTCCCCTTTTGGCAGTAATTTTTAATAGTCTTTCACCTGATTCTTCCGTAAACTTCAAAACATAATTGTCAAATTGGATGTTTTGGTTTTGACATTCTTCAACACTACTAATCGATGAAAAATAGTCTATGAGAATAGTTTTCAATTTTAAAAATTCGGAAAATTCACAACTGGAAAACGAAACGGCACTACTCACTGATTTCTTTAAAATTAATACAGAGGGTTGAAAATTATTTTCAACATTAATCCCGGTGGATAAACATAAAGAATATGACTTGTTTAAGAAATATCTAGATTCTAGAAGTAGTTTTGATCTGTTCATTTTAAATGATTTGATGAAACTGCGGGACGTTTTCTTTCGTATTAATAATATGTTCTCCCCCCTCTCTCTCATATGAATATAAGCAAGCTGTAACTCGTTAAATGAATCAGTATATTTCAATATGAACGCGAACGAACAAATTATTGCAAATAAGGTGTGGAGTTCTATTGTTTTACATAAAAATGTACGTTCATTAACAAAAATGAGTCAAGCTGATCTTAATTACCTACCGAAAGATTTCATTAAAACGTTGAGTGTTTGGGACTTGGAGAGTGGTTGGAATTTATTGCCTGATTACATACGAAATGATCCTCTTATGAAGCGCTACATGGAATGTCGTGAGCATAAACCTTCGGGACGCGGATGTGATGAGATCGACGGTCCCGGTCCACGAGTTATTGATTGTCCAGATTGTGTGAGAAAAAACAATGCAGTTTAATAGTGTAGTGTCAGTTTTTCAATTGGTTACGTTCCTACATAATAAACTAGTTATATTACAACCAAAAAATGTTACCGAAGCCTTCATTACAACTGATTTTAGTTCGATCATTAAAAGTACTCATTACAATCCGGAATGGCCCAGAGATTGGCGAAGAATGCATCTGCAAAGCATCAACGAGACAAGAGTATTTGTAGATGAATCCGACACATTTTTAAAAAACTTTGACAGCCCCATTTTGTACTATAAAATACGTTTTATTTTCATAAATAGAACTGTCCTTGACTTAGATTGGATACCTGTTTTGTGGAACTCTAACGTGCCCCCGGATACGTATTATTCTTTGTATTTGTCTTTTCTAATTATGTTTTGCATACTTTTCTTTATAATTCTAACCTTTTTATTAACTTTTAAATGTAGAAGTCGTTATGAAGGTGTTTGTAATTCATAAGACGATGAAATAAAAACTTTATATATTTTAATATCGAGTTTTATTCAGAAATATATACATATTATGTCATTTTTGACAATAAAAATTGAAACATTTGTTGAGATATAGTAATACTACAATAACAAGATGGGGAGGTGTGAAATACGCATGACGGCGCACTTTTCTCGATACTAGGGCAGTCCCACATATTTTCCAAATTTATGATTTCCATGTCTGGTAGATGTTCCTTCAAAAAATTTTGTTTTATCTGCCCCCTAACGTATAGTCGATCCGCCTCCTTGGTTAAGCTTGCTAATATATTGGAAATTTCCGAAATGCTTACGTAACCACTGTTATACGGAATGCATATATGGTTATGTTGAAGCCATCTAACCTGTCTTTTGCACTCGTCAGGTAAGGAGGAAAAATTGATTTCTGGTTGAAAAACGAAATGTCCTATTTTCTGTCCATCATAGATACACATTTCCTTTACAGCGGGATGAGGCGAGGGGTAAAATTGTAAATCTAGCACCAAAAACTTCATATTACCACGTGAATGTTAAACAATACTAACCAATATGTTTTTATTTTTACTCTTATATATAGCCTCCCACTTAAATCAATTTGTGAACAATTCCCGTAACGGGGTTGTATTCCACAAGTGCATCATGAAGAATGAGTGCGAATAAACTTGTTTTGGCGGGGAAGGGTTCATCACCTTCAAATTCCAATTGTATGTCAACCGTGGACGTGACGATTGATTCTAGCTGTTTGCTGCAGTCTATGACAAAGATGGGGCAGTTCTTGAATTGCTCGAATGACAATATAGGCTGACTGCTTTCTCTGTTGTAATAATCTTTCTGGAATATTTTGTACATGTAATAAGCCACCGAGTATCGCCCCAGTCCAAAATCAAGGTTCTGTTTATCATAGGGATAGCTTTCGGAATTCAAATACAGTTTAATATTTCTTATTCGTACGTGATCGAAATCTGTGGCGTCGGCCTCTTTGACATTTTTCTTATTAGTTTGAAATGCGGCTAGCACGTATCGAGGTTTTTCCAACTGAGAAGATGTCCTAATGGTCCATTTGTCTGACGTGTTCGAACGAAGAGAAGGTAATTCGTGAAGCTCCCACCTATGAAATGCTATCCGTATAGGGCGATCTTTCTTAAGGGAATTCATAATTTTTAGTTTTGCTTCATCATTGACGCTAACGTGGGGTACGTGCCATTGTAGTTTAGTAATTTTAATTTCACCTGCTGTACCCTTGAAACAGTTATCATCGGTGTGTGATCTGATGAGAATTAATTCCAATTTGCAATTCACAAATATTTTCGTGTAGAATTCTGCAAATCCCATCAGAAAATTTAGTGGAATACAAGCATTAAACTGCGTCGCTGTTAAAGTCTTGTTTTCTTTAAAGGGACACCACCCGGCCATCTCCAATGATTCACTTTCCGCTTTATCCAGGGATGCCAAACCTTTTATCGTTGACGTATATCCAACATCTCTAACTTTATCCACTTCCACCCCGTTAAGTTCTAAACGTATTTCGTCGAAAAGGTAGGCATATGCGTTATTAACCAGTTTGCAGTCTGGATCCGCGACGTGGTTAAAGGTACCCTCTATGTTAATAAAGCTTTCACTGGGAAGAGTATAGATGTCCTGCGATTGTATGGGAATACGAATTTCGTCGTTTTGATTAAAGGTGGTATTGTTATATGGTAAATATGTGTGAAATTCCTTTTTTGTGATTATGTCATCGAAGGGGATGTCCTCAAACACATTTAACTGATTAGTCCCCATCTTTCACTTTATAACCTAACGATTTGAGAAATAGAACGTTTTCCGGTGTTAGACGTTCTTTAGCACTCGAATTACTGCTCACCTTCTTCTTCAAAGAATCCCCTTTTATATGTTTTCGATGAGGAAACGATGCACCATCGCCGGAAACTACAACGGGTTTATTGTTAAAAGAAAATCCCATTATAACTTTTTTAATTCCAGTCTCACAACAATTTCCTCTCCTCGAAAATTAATTAGTTTATTGTGCTGATCGGTGATTTTGAGAGTTATATTGCTGATGGAGCTAGCTATCACTGGCAAATAAATTATATTCCGCGGTGTCTCACTTATCGCGTATCCTGGAGCGACGTTCAGCGAAAACTCGTGAATCGTATGAACGAGTTCATCGTTTAAATAGGCTCCCGAGGTTATATTGGTGGAAACTCTCACGGTACTCACATTGAAAATTTGCATAATTTTATCAGCAGTGTGTATCTGATTGGCCTTCAATATTTTTTGAGAGAATCCCAGTACTCGAAATAAGGAGTCGTCTTCGGTGAAATCTATGTCATTTTTCTGGCTAAAAATCTCGGCTCGAAAGGTATTAAGGTTGGGCCTCAAAATAATTCTATCTTCACTCTCCGTCACATTATCGTTTATGTATTTTTCCAAATCTCCAATTTCGTATGATCCAACGGGTAAAGTCAAAGACTTCTTACCGTAATAGAATTTATTGCCTCCCTCATCCACATTCGGTATGGAATGATAGCTGTAGAAACCTATTAATCCTAAGGAATATTTCTCGGTAGGATCCAGTTCTATAGGTGGAAAGTATGACGCATTCAAAACACTGTTCCTCCCCACTAATGTGAATGTTAAAGACATCTTCTAAATATCACTCTCGTCGAGTCGTAAAAAGAGTAAACATAAGTGTCCACATATATAGGTGTTGTAAGACTGAAAAGCGTCGTGGTTGTAAATAATATCGTTACCTCGGAAATATTCCAAAACCTCTTTAGGAGGTGGAATACTGCCGAAACTGTCAAACCAAGTTACGACATTTTTATTTTTGCGATACGCGCACCAGTGAGTACCCTCATCGGTATCCAAATTCACTATACCCCTTTCGTAAGGAGCAGGTGAGATGTTTTGAGGAAGGGTATCTCTCATGAAAACACCCGAAAAGTGAGGTATTTTCCATATTCTAGCGTACGTAATCAGATCGAAATTGGTTAGGGGGCGTCGAGGTAACGAGGCTATTAGTTTTTTTGAATGTATAGACCTAGTCCTTTTTTATATGGCTTCAGATACAGTCCGCTTCCCGATTTTCCTCCCATTGCGATAGCCTCCATCGTCTTATTGTGACGCTGTGATTCCTCGAGTTGCTTCTGTGCCTCCTTGGCGGCATCCACCGCCTTGGCGATGCCAGCTGCGCCGCCTGCTAGTCCCCCTAAGGCCGAAAGTCCCGCGAACATGGGCAGTAAAAACGGAAGGAATCCTCCTCTTTTCGGTATGGGCATAACCCGGGGTAAATTAATTTTCTTCAATCCCCCCGTTCGCTTGACGGTATTTCTAGCCGCCAACAGAGCTAGTTTTGCCCCTTTTTTCAAATCTTCAATTTTTCCAGATTTCAGCTTTAACGCAATCGGCTTCACAACACCACCCTTGAACGGAATCTTCTTCGATTTTCGTTTAATTGCCTTCGGACGTGGGCACTTTACGCCCATTCCTAATTTCGTTTTAGCCTTCATTACGTTAGTAACCAGATAAGCGGCTGCTTTTTCTCCAAACGAGGCGTTTTTCGCTTTGACACGTTTCCAAGCTCCTTCGATGAGTCGACGATCTGCCGCGTGTCTGGCTGATAACTCACTACTGTCTCTGTACTCTATATCGTGTTCCTTACATAAGGAATCCAGTTTATTTATCCCACTGTCCCCCCGCTGTAGTCGCTTCTCGAGACGCGTGCCCGGTCCGCAAAACTGATATCCGCCCGGTATGTGAATCTCGAAGGGAAGTTTATTAATCAGATCGTTCAAAACGGACGTGGAACTCTTCGAGGGCTTTGTCAAAATCGTGAGGTCGCCGCCCACGGTCCAGGTACCAGGTCCAGGAGGCGCGTCCCCGAACCGTCTTCCTGTAACTTTTGACATGATGTTTGGGTTAGTTTTCGTTCGATCGTCGTGATCGTTAGTCTCACAGATACTGAGATGAGATTCGTAAAGCAGAAGGAAAGTTTTCCTATCGAAAATCACACGTCGAAAATTACGGAGGCAACGGATAAAGAACATGTCATGAAACAGAAGAGACACGGCGAGTTATTCAATAATGACGTTCGAGCCTTAATTGCCGGACCCTCCGGAGTGGGAAAGACCAATTTGGCGATAAGCCTCATCGTGAACCCGAACGGCTTGAGTTTCGAGAATATTTATATTTATTCAAAGTCTTTGAATCAGCCCATGTACGTATATTTGGATAAAATTTTAAGTGGCCTCCCCTTCATCGGTTACTATAAGTTCTTCGATGACACCGAAAAGATTATTTCGCCTGGTGATGCGAAACCGAATTCTCTTTTCATTTTCGATGACGTACAATGTACCCCTCAAAGTCCTATTAGGGAATATTTCAGCATGGGTCGGCATAAACTAATCGACACGTTATATTTATGCCAGACCTACTCTCGTGCGCCAAAACAGCTCGTGAGGGACAATACTAACCTAATTGTCCTTTTCGAGCAGGATGACCTTAATCTAAAACATGTGTTCAACGATCATCACATTTCCAACGATATGACTTTCGAGGAATTTAAAGAAATGTGTCGGCTTTGTTGGAAGGAAAAATTCAGTTTTTTACTCGTGGATAAATGTGCAGACGTCAAATCTGGGCGGAGATACCGCAAAGGTCTCGACACTTTCATCTACTTATAAAATAATCCGAGTGGAAATTAGTAGTAGTATGTTTAATACACGTGTACGTGCAACATGAAGGTGAAGAAGATCCGTGCTGCTTCTGATGAAAATCTGAAGAAGGATCTAATAAAAACGCGAAACGTTCTAAAGAAGAAATTTTTCAAACTTAAAAAGACTCGAATTGAAGCTAATAAAATACTAGAGAAAAATTTAAAACCTTTAATAGATCCGCTCAAAACAATTGCGGACAATATAAAAAAGGAACCCCTATCTATCCCAAAAACCGAAACTCATAAGAGAGAGGAAGAAAAACAGGAGGAGAATGAAGATGTATTTGATTTAGGAGAAATAGATCAGGGTATTAAAAGAAAAAGTAAGGATTTTAAAATTATAAAGTGGGGGAAGAGTTCACAATCTACCGCTCGGAGGGATTGGGATGATCCGGGTCCGGCTTTTGTTCGAACAGAAACAGTAGCAGAGACAACCTCACCCCGCCTCTCTACTGAGCTTATGCAACAACACTATAATCTTCCCGAATCACGAGAGGAAATAAATACTTCCCTGAATCAGTTTGAACAACTACCGAAAAAATATTTACAAATGCTCGTAAGCGATACGATTGGAGTGACGGACAGTCTATATGGAATACGTTTTAATCCGGAGACTCAGGAATGGATGATCGGCGATAGTAATGTTGAAATAAGTGGAAACGATATAATTATAAATGATAGGAAATATGAAGGTACTAACGGACTGTATCAGTTAGTTTTTATGAAAAATCCAGAAGATTATACTCAGGCAGATTTACTGAGGTACGGTGATATCTTGCGCCAAACCAACGCTCATAAAAGAGGATATAAATCAGATGGTCAGATAAATGGAAATAAGTCCAATAAATACAGAAATATAATTAAAAAACTGTTTCCTGTTGACACCAGATTAAGAGACAGGTTCTTCTCGGTACCGGGTAGTGGTCTTCGGGTCACTTCTAACGTCAGTCCTCAGTACGTTTATTGGAATTCAGTAAATGAATTAGTTGATCGGCTTAGGCTTCTCTGTGCTGAGAAAAATGCCGGTAATAATTCAGTAGACAATCAAATTACTAGTATATTAGAAGAATTATCAGAAGAGGGTATCATCAGTTAAAAAAGTGCGTTGACATGGAAAAACTGCAAGTGGTTCGTGAATTGCATAAGCCTGCTCGTAAAAACTTTCCTAGACGAAGGGTGATTATTCGAGGACTGCATGATTTAATGCAGGCCGATTTGGCAGATTTTCAAAAATTCTCCAAACAGAATAGAGGCTATAAATACATTTTAGTGGCGATAGACTGTTTTAGTAAATTTCTATGGACCGAACCGCTTAAAAATAAAACCGGAAAAGAAGTTACTACAGCTATGAAAAAAATTTTTAAGGAAGAATTGCCGAAAAATCTTCAAGTAGACGATGGGGGAGAATTTTGGAATAAACAGTTTCAAGACTTATGTAAAGAAAATTCCGTGAATATGTATTCTACTTTCAGTCCGATAAAGGCTGCAATAGCCGAACGAGTTATTCGTACTCTGAAAAGTAAATTATACTTTGAATTCAGCGTAAGAGGAAAATATAAGTGGATTGATATTTTAAAAGAGATAACCAAAAAATATAATGATACTGTACACAGAACTATCGGAATGCGACCGACCGATGCTAGAAGAAAAAAGAACGAAAAACACCTGCTGCAAAAAGCATACACTAATATTAAAATTTTCGGTAGTGGAAAATTTAAGGTTGGAAACGTAGTTCGTATAAGCAAGTATAAAAGTATTTTTGATAAGGGTTATAACCCTAATTGGAGCACAGAACTTTTCACTATTAGAAAAACCCAGCTAACTAATCCTGTGACATATCTTTTATCTGATATGGAGGGGTCAGATATAGCGGGAGGGTTTTACGGGCATGAATTGCAAAAAGCAAAGTATTCTGATGTCTATTTGGTGGAAAAGGTTTTGAGGAAAAAGGGAAATAAGGCGTATGTGAAATTTCTAGGATTGAAGAAAAACGCTTGGATAGATTTAAAAGATTTATTGTGAATAAAGAAAAACATCTAATTTTAAACATATCTAAACGGAAATAAACTTTAGGACTTTTGTAAATTCGCAACATTTTTAATGCATTGTATGTAGTAAATAAACAAGGATCATTTATCTTAACAGACTTTTATTAGAATACAGGAAACCAACATAAATAGCATAATAACTATATTTATTACAATTAATACATATACACTAATTACATATTACAATCATTAGTAATAATCCTAATATCCTAAACAATGGTAATAGCTAAAAATGATTATTCTCTTCGTAATGAATAATGCCCTAAGGCTAGTGTGTCTACACCTGATTCACAAATATAGCGTTTATCATCGAACAAATCTAAAGCTATTTTATTCTGTTCAAAAGTATGCACGTTATGAGCAACCGACCTAATTAAATTTTGTTTTTTTCTCAATTTCTCACCAGTCTCCAAACAATGTTTATAGTCATCTAGAGTTAATGATTTGCTTATAGCGCTGATAATACCTTTTGCCTTACATTGATCTTTCTCAGATTTATACGCTCTAATCGCATACATTTTAGATCTCAGACCTAAAAATTCATCAAATATTTGACCCTTTAATTCATCTTTTAAAACACCCATAACCTTCTTATTAACCCTTGGAAAGCCGAAAGGGTTGTCTGGTTTGTAATCGGAAGTATCAAACCATTCATTTAAATCCTCCTTAATATCAGCATAAAAATCGTTGGTTTTTATTTTATAAATAAGACTATCTGTATCTGTATAACACAACTTGAGGTTATTTAAAGAAAACTTTTTTTGCATATATTCATAATGAAATTTATATACTTGAGATTTTGAAATATCTAAAACAGAAAAACCTACTACAATAGGTTTATTGAAATATATTTTACATCTATTTAATTCAACGGCGACGCAGTTTTCATCAAAAATTAGTCGATCTTTAAAATTTGGTTTCGAAACGTAGTAGTTCATTCCAAATGCATTGTCAAATGATCTTACTAATCTAACATCTCTCATATTGCGGACGTTTTGCATTGTCTTACCAAACGAGGCATTGTTCTGTAATTTAAAAAATTCAACTTGAAATGGATTCTTTGCCGCCATACGTAACTCAGTATTTAGCATAATATACGGTTTCATCCATGATGACTGGAGAAATTGTAAAACTCGATGAACTTTTATTAATTTTAAACCATGTTTTAAACACTGTTGAAGGTACAGGTAATGAATAACATATTTTCTTTTATTATAAAGAGTTGCCATCAATTTTTTATATTTACTACCTTCTGGGGCTAGTTTTTCAGGGCAGAATGGTAGATCTGAATGATAATCATGAATTTCATCAGGGTAGTCCAAATCCACCTCTAGAATATACCCATATGACGAATCCACTTTAATTTTTTCAATCTCTAATTCTACAATTTCCCCCTCCCTCAACCATCTAAAGTGAGATAGAGGTAAAGCCGACGTCATTGCATAACCATAAAGGTTATTGACATCTAGATATGTTAAAAAAATGTCATCCTCATTTTGATTATAATTATCCATATATTTATTATTAGCTTTTGCATGTCTATGAATACAAGTTGAAAGGCCCCCCCTTATACCACGTTCTATGAAAAGAAGCATGTCAACATCAGTAAAGAGTTCTATTTCCACTTTGGTGATGCGCAATAGAGCATCCCATGATAAAGAAGGAGTGGTAATATAGTGGCATGCATCAAGATTATATGTTTGCAAACATAATTCCCGAAAAGATTCAAAAACATCAGCTAAAAGGAGTACATCTGTTCTTAAATAAATATCTGAGTATTCCCCTAAGGTACGACAATTAAAAACGCTCCACACTTTTTCTGCATGAGCGTATTCTTCATTGCTAATATGTTGATATTTCAATCTATTGTAAAACTTTTCTCTACTTGGTAATTTTGTATCATTTAACCTATCATAGGAATTTACATAATTGTAAGGAAATACGCCCTTTTTTAATAAAAGTTGTATGTGTTCAAGAGGTAAGTCGAAATAATTTTTTTTAGTAATTTTAAATTCATCCAAGTAGGATGCCAATTGTTCCAACGATTTCGCCATAAAGTTAAAAGAATCTATAAACCGTAAATGTATATTACGATAATAAACATTCCCTTCTTCATTATATTCAAACCTAAGCGTTTTGGTAAAAGATTTATATTTCTCTTTATTATGAGGCAGAAGTTTAATTGGTCCTTCTAACTGAGTACATAATTTATCTATAAAGAAATTCGAGTCGTAAGAAGTTAAATTGTGACTTACAATGGGTATGTAATTTAAAATTTTATAATTCAAATTACAAGAATTATGAGCAGCACCGCGAAAACCCCCCGACAGATGACAGTGATCTCTAACTTTATAATCTTCATTAGAAAAAGGTAGCTCACATATGTGACATTCAGAAGCTCGGTTAAAATGTATCTTCTGTTCGTCGGAGAGGGGGAGCATTTGAAAAGGTGTGTTAAAAATGTCTGCAACATTTTTCGCGATATCTTTCAACTCATTAATAAACCAGTCTATACAATTCTCACTCCTATTAAAATTATACATGGATAAAGTATCATCAAAACTGCAATGGAAATAATAACCTATGCTGTACGGTACATGTCTTTCATATGCCATCGTATATGAAGTAGAAGGTGAGGGGGAAGCATTTTCTATAGATAATAAATAAGTCTCTAAATCGAAATATATAATAAACGGAACACGTTCCTTATGCCTGTAATTTTTAAATTTAATCCATTTATTGTCTAAATTTGGAAAAACTGATTTTACTCCCTTAAATTGAATGCAATCTATTTTATGAGACTCAAGTCTCTCATTTGCATAAAACATACTAAGACATCTGTCACAAATAAACTTTTTTGCTCTTTTCCTTGAGACTTGTCTAGATATTAATCTAGATAATGACTTAATATAACAATAATGGTAAGATGCTTCATTTTCGTCTACATTATTTAATTCGGTTTCTTTTTGAACTAGCAATAAATTAACATGAATATTTTGAACATTATCAGAAACTCTAATAGGTATAATTTCATATTTATTTCCATTGCCCCTATCTACATCAATATCCCCCTCATCACTGGATTCCGCCGTATCTTCACTACTAGGTATATCAACTTCTTTACCTATAAACCATTTATCTTTTACATTTTTTTTCTTCAGACCATAAATATTGACAGATAAGTTGTTCTGTCTTTCAAATTTAGGTAACTGATTTAAAGTAAATGGAAAATTAATTCCCTCTACATTCAAAAATTCCGAAAAGTGTCTATAAGAGGAAACCCTATTTACATTTCTTTGTACATTTTGAAATGCACATCCTACAGCCCATGCGAAACAACAATCATCGAAACATTGAATATTAACGCACGCTCTCTTATCTGCTATTTCCTTTGGAAGGTCAATGAATGTAGCACCAACCGAAAAAAAGGAACATTTATTAATATTGATATCTAACTGAATAATTTTGCTCAACGCCCATCCCGACCCGCGTTCGCAAAATTCACTTAATTTTTTCAAAAGTTCTTCGAAAATATACTCATTATACCACCTTTCAACATCCGTCGTTTGATAATAATTTTGAATTTTAGTATTAATATAAAATATCTGTGACTCTATATCATTTTCGTCACTACCCTTTGGACATGTAAAGTTTGCGATAAAACTAACATTTATTTTACATGGAAATAATTTAATTTTTTGTATAATATCCGGAAAAATCGATGAAACTTCTTGCAGAAATATTTTTGGATCTTTAAAATTTAAATTATTATCTATTGTTATCGTTAAAACACGACCTTTAAAAGCTGTTTTTGTTACTTTAATATCCCAATTTAATTTCTGTCGTTTGCTCATAACATAAATAATTAAAGAAAAATTAAAACATTAAAAAAATGTATATACGTAAAAATGTTGGCTTATATTCTATTTAATCTACTTTAAACTACTTTAAAACAGTTATCTTTCTTATTTTTATATTGTGATTTAATTTTCACTCGCTAATAATAAAAAATTAGTTTTCCTTAAATTCTATATCATTGGCCATCCTTTTGTTCTCCAGCTGCTTCAACCCTTTAAAAACCAATGATAAACTTTTCTTATTAGCAGTTTCAATCTCACTCTCTGTCATGCTTTTAAATCTCTCAGGGAGAAATATGTATTTCTCCAAATCCACCAATTCAACTAGAATTCTCCGACCATATACAGTTTCTAGGCTTCTAAAAATTCCAATCTTATAAGCCTTACCTATTTCCAAATCTTTAAATTTTATAGTTTCGAACTCGAAAGCCCCTAATGTATTAAGATTTTGTAATGCATTCATCTCTAAAAGAGATAAAATAATTCCCAATAAATGATAAAATAAAAAAAAATAATAAAAAATGTATATCTTACTTGCTATTGAAGTCTTGTTTCGAAGTGGATACTGTAATATCATAATATGCTGCATGTAATATTTATATGAAAACGGAATTAAAAAATGTACCCCGCTCTAGTGAAACTTACTTACTCGCTTTGTTGCAAATTCTGTAACCGACGCCCCTCCTAGAAAGTCACCAACCTTCATCTAATGTATGTAACATTTATTATAGTACTAACTTTATCGCATATTCAACAGAATACCAGTATAAATTAGAAAGTCGCAGTCTGTATCTAATGCATGTAACCTTTCATTTTCATAAAAATTTGCTATACAATGTTAGTAAAGGAGAATGAGAATGTTAGTAAAAGGGGGTAATCTAATTATATAAATACATTTACGTTTTCCAGTAAAATTAACATTCACAGCTTATCCATCAGTGAAAGAAGTATTCCATATACAGGTAAATATATTTTGTAATTTAATATTTTAACTCTTGATAACAATAAACTAAACCGCTATTTTTTAAATTAAAATAATTTCAATTCGAGAGAAAATATTTAAGAGGAATTATGATGATATGAGTTAAGGGATTCCATTTTTTTAAGTAAATATGTCATCGTGCAACTATACATAAATATATCTAGATATATGTAACGTTTCTTATATCTTGTATATTTATATATTGAGATCATTCCTCTAATATCCCATTCATTTATTTTATTTCTATTTTGAATTGCCTTATTTACATTATCATTTGAATCCTTCAACTAAGTAATTATTAATTTTCAAATTATTTACAGATATCTAAAATGTCCCAAGCCACATCCCCCCTCGTCTGCGAGAAATATTTAGTAAGTAAGAATCATATTCAATATTTATATAAATCCACGTATGAGTTATCTACGAATAAATTGAAATATGAGGAGTTGAAAGCTGATGGAGGAAATTCATTTCCTTATGTCAAAAAATGGGTGACGGACAGCTTATTATCTCAAATGACATGTACAGATAATCAATTTAATTGTAACAATATTTTTATATTTGGAAATTTTGTTCAGGATTTAGTTTACATATGCTGTCAAAATTGTTACCCTATGCTAAAGACAAACATATTTTCAATGTACGATTTAGCATTTGTTAATATGTTACATACTCATAGTATTAATACTCATACCCATTGTATGAATTGTAGAAAAATATGTTTTGGTAAATCACCATGTACCATGGATAAAATTGAATTTGCATTAAATAATGGACTGTTCTTTAATAATAGAATTTCATAACTTCACAAACATTTGCTTTTAGGAAAATCAAATAAAAATTAAAAATTTAGAAACAAAGAGTAATAAAAATTTGAAATTTGTTAAAATAAGCTCCGCTTCCTACCCTCCCATTAAGGCAACAAAAAAATCAGCAGGATTTGATCTTCGAACACCATTGAATATAAAACTACAGGCTCAAAGTAGATTACTTGTAAATTTAGGATTTAAAATTCAACTTCCGAATGGATGTTATGGACGAATCGCACCCCGATCTGGATTGGCCGTAAAACATTCGATCGATATAGGCGCTGGAGTTATCGATGAAGACTATAGGGGACCTATAAAAGTTTTGCTAATTAATAATTCAAATTTAGAAATAGAATTCAAAAAAGGAGATCGCATATGTCAGTTGATATGTGAAAAAATTTACTATCCAGATATTGAAGAAGTGACAACTTTACCAGACAGCGAAAGAGGGGAATGTGGCTTTGGTTCCACCGAAGATAAGCAAGAACATTTAGAGGCAATATAAAATAATATTATATCTATTAATGTATAAAATAAATAATAACAGATGTTAACAGTGTTTAATTTATTAGTATAAAGATATGTGATTTTATATTAATTATAATTAAGGTCAACATAAAATAACTCACATTATTTCCTTTCACTAACAGTTTACCGCACCTCATATCTAAATATAAATTATCTGACCTTATGTTAGTTCCATAAATATGAAAAGTGTATTATGCCTTTCACTAACAGTTTACCACACCTCAGACCCAAATATAAAGTATCTGATTTTGTTCAGTGAGCAATAGCATAAGCCTCATAGTAAACTTAAGGCTAAAACTTGAAGAAATCTTTGCGTTTTTATGTACTAAGGGGTATATCAATTGAAACAGAAAAGTTGAAAATGAACATATGGCGTAATAGAGTAAAATTATGATTTTTCTCAATTCGAGCCATTAATAATTATTAGTATTTGTCAACAAAAATATATCAATAAAATATTTAAAAAAATTTAAATATCTCTTTTCTGTCTTGAGTTATAGTCATTTAAACGACAGCCAATCAGAGCCAACCTTCCTTTTTTGCTATATTTATAGTGTGAGCAGAGTGGGGGGATTTTAAAGGAACTCTAGACACTACTGACACACAACCTATAATTTCACGTCCTATTTGAAAGACATCTTTATACGCCAAACGTTACCTTTATATTCGTTAATGTACAAGTTATCTTTATGCCCATTAATTGTATCTGTTTTCTTCTTTGAGGTCAAGGTCAATAGGAAGCAGTTCTGTTTTGTTACTCTTTCTTCTCTTCGCAAAGTCTTTGCAGACATGTTGTGATTCATGACAACCAGTTACCCATCAGTTCCTAGGTTATGTCAATCCAACGTTTTTAAAGGGCGTCATCTTCGCTCCTTAGTATCAGTTTCCTCTCAACCATTATTCGATCTATATTGTCCTATTTCCGGTTGATGCCGTCAAAAGACAATAACATGCAGGAGAATACGATACTGGAGAGCCGTATTTTTCAGAGAATCAAGTTGTTAGTACGACGGCTGTCCAAGAAATTCATCATAAAAGTGTCAAAACTCATATCTCGAAAGCATCAATAAATGCAACGTCGGTCCATCTCTATAACAATTCATGTCTCGAAGGCATAAACCGAGGTGGAGGAGATTAGGGTGATAGTAAGAGTCATCTTTTTAGGTTTTATTATATTTCTATCACGCCAAATTTCATTGAAATGCCCAAGCCAATTTCATTATTTGTATTATTCGTAGAATTTCATATTCGCTGGTACCGGTATGAAGTTCCATTTGTTTTACAGTCTTACACTTACAGTACAGATAATTAAGCCTTCAATCATAATTTTATGTTGTGGTAATTTACACTAAAACAGCACGCAGAGTTTATTTTCTGAAGACCGTCGACCAGACACATGAGCTGAACTTCACTAGTTGCAATTAAGATGGCATCATCTGCAAACAAGATAAATTCTTGTTTTCACCTATAACTACTTCACTGTGCCACTCTTCCAACATACATCGAATTTGTCGTTACATATAGTGTCCATAATATAGAAAAATTATACACAAAATGGGACAAGATTTCAGGAAATTTGATTACGAATTTTTGCGGGATTGCTACATGTCTTAGTGTAAAGTACGCAAGTGTTGAACATTTTATTTCATGATACATTTTCTTTATATGATTTTGCAAACAGTGGAAAGAAAAGCTATCTATGAGAACTAAAGGAAAAACTATATATAAAAATATTAATGAAATCTTTGCATTCTTTCGATAACCTTACTTCTGGTTATGCTAACAAGTAAACATTCTGATTTGCCATTCTCATTTTAACACTAGCATCCAACCTAGTCCCCTACGGCTAAGCAGGCTAAACTAGTATCTACATGATCCCCTACGATATGTAAATTCAGTTAAAAATGAGCAAAGGCCTGAAATTAATTTATTTACGTACCTTGTCTTTAAAAATGTTTTCATTCTAATGAATTACATTTTCATAAAATCTCATTCAGTTTCTTGGAAATGCTTAGCATTTGAAACGTTTCTCGTCCTTATTGTGGACTCATCAGAAAAGCCTAAAGCCACTCATAACGATGTTCCATGCAAAACTAAGACATTATCCATGAATGGTCTTAGTTTTGCATGGAACATCGTTATGAGTGGCTTTAGGCTTAGGGAATAGGTTGGATGCTAGTGTTAAAATGAGAATGGCAAATCAGAATTTTTACTTGTTAGCATAACCAGAAGTAAGGTTATCGAAATAATGCAAAGATTTCATTAATATTTTTATATATAGTTTTTCCTTTAGTTCTCATAGATAGCTTTTCTTTCCACTGTTTGCAAAATCCTATAAAGAAAATGTATCATTACTATAAGCAAACAAATAATAAATAATTCACTTTTAAACATGCATAGAGTATATAGGCTCCAATACTAGTTAGCTAATAGATAGGTGAAGATCTGTTGTTTTTTATCAGTCAATGTCAATTATAATTATTTTATACCATTCATGGATAATGTCTTAGTTTTGCATGGAACATCGTTATGAGTGGCTTTAGGCTTTTCTGATGAGTCCACAACAAGGACGAAAAACGTTTCAAAGGCTAAGCATTTCCAAGAAACTGAATGAGATTTTATGAAAATGTAATTCATTAGAATGAAAAAATTTTTAAGGTACGTAAATAAATTAATTTCAGGCCTTTGTTCTCATTTTTAACTGAATTTACATATCGTAGGGGATCATGTAGATACTAGTTTAGCCTGCTTAGCCGTAGGGGACTAGGTTGGATGCTAGTGTTAAAATGAGAGTGGCAAATCAGAATTTTTACTTGTTAGCATAACCAGAAGTAAGGTTATCGAAAGAATGCAAAGATTTCATTAATATTTTTATATATAGTTTTTCCTTTAGTTCTCATAGATAGCTTTTCTTTCCACTGTTTGCAAAATCCTATAAAGAAAATGTATCATTACTATAAGCAAACAAATAATAAATAATTCAATTTTATTTCATTATTCTTAGTGACCGTTCTTCTAATGGCGACTTGATTTTGTGCAAAATTTGTTTTCCACTCGTTGTAGTGACTATTTATTGACTTTCTTCATAGTAAAAGAAAACAGTTTTGAGCTTTAACATTAGACCCGTTATCAGATAGTCCTGATATTCCTACAAATCTGTGTATGTATGTACATGTACATATATAATATTCTGTTTTATACTAAGATTTAAATCAATACCTGTTTACCTATGATTTTCTTTTCGTTTGCAGCCCTCCTCTTAAGTGTAAATGTTAACCTTAATGTTACCTTAGTTTTAATATGCACGAACAAGGTAGTCATTTTGTGAGTAACGGGTTCATTTACCACATTACTCACAGCAATAGTGTTCTTACCATTATTTGTTATTTAATTTTGCAATGTTGGTAATATTAGTCTTAGTATGCCCACGAGCAAAATTTTATTTATGCGTATCATTACCTGTTAAATGTTCTACGAATATTGTTACTATTTATACTGCTTTGTAATTCTGTTTATTTTGTGGGGAATAAATTATTATTATTAAATTTCATATAAATCAGTAACAGTTTTGCAATTATGATAGCACTATGAAATTCACCAGTTTAAATATTTAACTGTTGACTTCAAATTCAGTACCAGCTGTTCCGAAAATACCTACTACTATCAACTTTATCAACTACCACGGATGCATTTGAAAAATTGACGATATGGAAATCCGATTTCTACTCACTCTGTGCTAGATATAGCTTGAAACTATGACTAAAATACCGCCGAGCCATATTCTATAGTTTGTAGAAGATTCTATAGCAATTGCTTAATGATTCAGTCAGTACAGACAAGAGAGAAGGTGGGACAGAAACCATTTTGAAAAATGTGTTTTAGGCCTGGACCATGACAGAAAATTCAAATTTTCGACCTTGGCAGGGGGTGGGGGATGCATGAGGTGCAAAAAATTATTTTTTCAAAATAAATCCAAAACATTTAATCCAACGAGAAAAATGGCTATAACAAAATTAAAGAAGACACAATTTCTTGTATGTATATTGTTTGTGTATAATTTTTTTCTTTAATTTTGTGACAATTAATATATTTTTTCACAAATTCTCTTCTATGATTTCTTTAGGTTAGCTTAGTAGGTTTTTATTCTGCTTAAAATAAATTCATTCTCTCGTATGACTTTTTTAGGTTAGGTTAATAGGTTTTTATTCTGATACTTAATTGTTAATAATTATTAGCGCCGCAGGCAGTATTAGCGTCACAAACAAAGAAAAGGAGGGTGCGGGGGGTGTCCCCAACAAAATTAACTTCAAATCATTAAAATCACAATGCTCATAACGCGTCGTTAACTCTCGGTCCAATAATTCCGGATCAATGATACAAAATTTGCTCTCTCCGTACCGTCTTGTATTTCTTCCGTGCTATAGCGCTGTTTGTCAACTCCTGGGCACGCCGAATTCTTGTTTTTATTTTGCTACGATTTATGAATTTTTTCACAAATTCAGGTTTGATTTGACGGCAGAAATAATGTTTTCCTTCATTTTCCTATAATGATTTCAATCTTTCATATGATGTTAGATGGTTAGGTTAGGTTTTTATTTTGCTATCTAATCGTTAATAACTATCAGCGCCGCAGGCAGTATTAACATCGCAGACAAAGAAATGTGGGTGCGGGGGATATCCCACAGCCTTTTAAAATTGGAAATGTTAATGTTCGTATATGGGGCCAAAATTACGAGTTTTATAAAAGGCCGCCGACATGAAATAGTCGAGATCAGATGATGTAATACTGAGCAAGTGTGCACAGTATGAGTATGCGCGGAGAGCGTGAAGTTATAATGCGGTTGTGGTCAGCACCAATCGTAGTCGCCATGGATTCACAAAGTTTGACAAATAGCGAATAGTTATTTTTATAACAAGTACCTAAAATCGTGTTTTTTGAGACGGATCGTAGCTGTTTCCGGAATAAGTTTATGTTTTATGTAGGTATTATTTCCAATATCCCGATGGTTGCAAGAATTGCGAAATTTGTGAAATTCTACCATCGCATGAAATGAATTTCAATACGGTCTTGGGTGCTAGTTTCTTGGTCGACGACAACGAAAATAGTATCAAATATTAAGCACCAGGAAATTCCTGTGTTAACAATCAACACATCAACATCTTTAGCCCGCTTAACAGTAATAGTAATCTGTTGCATAAAAGTCTTGGTATTTGAAGTGTTTAATTTTGGTTATGAAAAGTTAAAAATACGCATTAGACAAAAAAATATTATCTTCTTCGACTGTCATAAACATGCTCTCCTTGTATCAACCGCTGGGGAGTTACTTTGAAGAAAACATTTTTTTGTACATTTCATCCAAGTCGAAAACTTACATTTTTCGTCTCCCCCACCTTCTGCACGGCAAAAATTCCTACTAACTGGATTGTAAGCCAATCCGAGTAAGGATCAAACATACAAAAAACATGCATACGCGTTGAACTGGGAACCTCCTCTTTTACAGATAAAATTGAAGTCAGTTAATTATATTACAAACAAATTCGTGTAAGAACTAAATATTATATAGATAAATGATTCATTTATACATCTTTTATACAATTATATACTACGCTGTATGGCATTAGAATTTCTTAAAAAATATATTTCCTTACTTTTCTTCATCGCAATTTAAGAGTAGTCATTTACACCCTGTATACCAAATGGCTCGTAAATACATAGCAATGTATAAATAAATGATCTTCTCTATTTATCAATACATTTCAACCTCCAATGATATCTTAATGGTTTCCTAATGACCCACGCACAATTTCCGGAATAAACAATGAAATTGATTAAAAATTTTATTTCATCAATTAGTGGCGAAAAAGTGGGTCATGACTCACTGAATTTACTCATATGATACAAAATAAAAATACTTAAAATATATATTGCACCTACAAATTAAAATAAATAAAACATCTTTATATGTATAAAACTAATTGGAGCGTATAGATTTATATGTGGATATTTTATATTTATATCTATAGTCGCTCTCATATTTTGCGTTCATTAAAACGTAAACTACATTTAAATATGTGAAGATTAATATGCCATAAATTTCAATGCTTTACATTTTTTGGCAATTAAAAGCTATTCATCTCTATCATGTTTCAAAAATTGAGATATTAGGTCAATCACATAAAAGAAAACCTTGCGAATAAATATTTTGCAAATCATTTTATTATTTGAGATTTAGAGAAGAATTTGTCACAATAATAACGATTTTGAAAGGTTAGGTATCATATAAAATGATGATGACGAACTGGTTTTCACAAATATCACCTCGATGCCACGCATTGACAGGTATCATCAGAAGATTATGTATCTTGTTATATTTAAACCATTGTTTATTTATCATAAGTATACACTGAGTTAAGAAAACACAATTCTAATATATGCATATCTCTATAAAGAGTATAGAGAGAGAGAGAGAGAAGTATAGTAATCGTAAATTTTTTTTTTTCTTGAAATAGGTTTAGAATGTCATGAAATGTCGATATTTTAAATTTGAACGAAAAAAAAAAAATTCTGTCTGTCTGTACTGTAACTTTTCTTGTCCGCACGTTTTCTCCGAAACGGTTTAAGATATTGACTTGAAATTTTGTACACGTATATATTATAACGAGATCTGGAACTGGATTGTTTTTTGAAGATATCCAGTGAAAGGTTGGGGGGTAAATAGGGGTAATTAGGGGGAAATATGTAAAGTCGGCTGGTAAGAGAACAGAAACTTGGAATTTGATGTATGTACTACAAGCCAAGTTCTCAAATTTTTTTCTAAATTTTCTTCAACCCCACCACCCCTATCCCCATTATTAAAGGGGTTAAAGGGATAAAATAAAATTGAGATATTCATTTGAAATTTGGTACACGTATATATTATATCGACGTTTGGAACTAGATTATATTTTGAGATGATTCCGTTGAAAAGAGTTGGGGGTTAAATAGGGGTAAGTAAGCGAATATAAGTAAAGCAAGTTGGTACGAGTACAGAAACTTGAAATTCGGTGTATGTACCAGAAGCCAAAGCCTCAGATTTTTTATAATATTTTTCATTTTTTTATATTATTTTTCATAACATTTTTTTTACTACCCTTACTTCATTATTAAAGGGGTTGATAAAATAAAATTGAGATATTCACTTGAAATTTGGTACACGTATGTATTATAACGACATCTGGAACTAGATTATATTTTGAGATGATTCCATTTAAGGGTTGGGGGTTAAAGGGGGAAAATAAGTAAAGCAAGCTGGTAAGAGTACAGAAACTTGAAATTCGCTGTATGTACTAGAAGCCAAGGTCTCAGATTATTTGTAATATTTTCAAACCACCTCCATCCTTACTCCATTATCAAAGGGATTGATGACATAAAATTGAGATATTCACTTGAAATTTGGTACACGTACGAATTATAATGATATCTGGAATTAGATTATGTTTTGAGATGATTCCATTGAAAGATTGGGGGTTAAATAGGGGTAAATAGGGCAAAATAAGAAAAGCAAGCTGGTAACAATACAGAAACCTGAAATTCGGTGTATGTACTAGAAGCTAAGATCTCAGATTATTTATAATATTTTTCAACCCCCCACCACCCTTATTCCATTATTAAAGGTGTTGTTAAAATAAAATTGAGATATTCACTTGAAATCTGGTACACGTATGTATTATAACGACATCTGGAACTACATTATATTTTGAGATGATTCCGTTGGAGGGTTAGGGGTTAAATAGGAATAAATAGGGGAAAATAAATAAAGCAAGCTGGTAAGAGTACAGGAATTTGAGATTTGGTGTATATACTAGAAAAGAAAGGCCTCAGGTTTCTTTCTAATATTTTTCAAACCCCACCACTTCCGCTCCATTATTAATGGGATTGATAACATAAAATTGAGATATTCACTTGAAGGTTAGTACACGTATGTTTTGTAATGACATCTGATTAAGATGATTGCATTGAAGGGTGGGAGGTGGTAGTTTGTGAGTAGGAGAAACAAGTAGTTGTAAACTATAAACTTCATTTTTAACGTATATGGTAAAAACCAACGCCTCAAACTTTTCTATGACATCTGCCCTAAATATTATTAAAATTCTATGACCAGTAATTTCCATATACTATAGTGCAAATCTAATCGAGATGTTTCCTTTAAAGTGACTTGGATGAAAAATCTGGATGTGGAAGTAATGATTCTTTTGGCAGCGGCGTTTTACATCTAGTTTAATGTAATGAAAAATGTTCACTTCCCGACATAATGTACTAATTTCAAAGTTTTTCCACCATAAGTAGCTCCTTTTAAGGAGCATTTAACAACATGTGTTCAAAATTAATTATTTTAAGCGGATGCTTCGCAGTTCTTGATTATTATTAGCTAGTGAACACGGCCACACCACACCTCTCCGCGGTAGTTTCACCCGTTGACTACTTACTTCTTTATTTTGCCTAAAATTTATAATCATATAGTCATTATAAAGTTTCTTTCCATATGCAACAAATAAAAAAAAGTCGTAAATTTATCTGACCGATATATACAGCAAATATATTAAACCGCCAGTGCGTGGAACAATAAAATCATGAAAGGCTTCTCGCTGCAGTACATTTACATAAACGTTTAACATTGTAAAAATACACACAAAGACGATTTTGTTCCACCAAGATTGCGTAAAAATGGAAACATGAATCAATTGTTCTGTTTCATCTTCTGCTGATCTTTTCTTTTCATTGAAGCCGACTACGGGTTTGCATATTTATGTAAGTCTTAAAATCTCATTGTTTATGTCGAGACCTAGTGAAAAGAACTGCCTCGGGAATGTGGATTATTGCATCGTTCTGTGTATCGTAAAAGAACCAATTTTAAACATGCGATGGTCTCGTCATAAAAACAAACTGAAAAGTAATTAAATACGTAACATTATTTTCAGTTTATTTTTGAGTAGTATTTGTTACATAGTTTTATAAAATAAGTTTCGTTACTACTCAATTTACATTCTACTTATGGCAAAATATAAATCCTTTATCAGATTTTATAATACAGTATTACCTATTACACAGCCCCCCACACACAAAAAAAAATCAGACTAGCGAACCAGACCCGTGTATCTCTATGTATTTTCGATCGCTGAGTCCGAATCCGAGGTAAAAAAAAATCGTACGCCCCCAAAATCATTAGCTAGAGCCAAAAACCTGGAATGGGGTAAAAGGAAGATTAAGCTATGGGAATAGTTGTTACATATTAATCAATCGAATTATACAAATTAAGATTTAACAGCAGCGTACATATAATAGATATGAAACACACCTCCAGGGAGGTGAAAAATACCCCCCATATATAATAAAATCGATCCAAAAGATCAATGACTGCCGAAAAAGCTCGAAATGTTTAAGTTTTGTTAAGGTGACAAGGAACTCCATCAGATTCGACGTAATCTTCATAAACTACCCCTATAGGGTCGAGAAAAACCACCCCTAAGATTAAGGGATACGAGAAACATTAAATTCAACAGGATATCTATTTTCATGGATGCTATGATTGATTGAAATTGCGTAATACTCTAAAATAGAACTAGAAACTTACTTACCATCAACGTCCTACATTAGCATCCCTCAGAGGGTGTGAAGACTACCCCCATTCTGGATTCAACTTGACAGAAGCTGCAGTGACTCTCAAAAAAGCTCGAAACTCCGGAGATTTGTAAAGGTGAGAAGAGTCTGCAATAGTTCTGGCTTAGTTATTGAAAACTACCCCAACAGCGCTGCCAAAAATAACCCCTTATCTTAAATGACACAGAGAGAACAAAAAATAACATTGATTTAAAAGTATTTCCATTTTTATGGATGCTATGATTGGTTAATATTGCGTAGTACTCAGAGTTAGACTTAAAAAGTCACGTACCACTATTGTTATTCAATTCCTCTTCCCTAGGGGGTGAAAACTACCCTCTGTGTAAGAAACAACTATAAGAAGTTACAGTGACTTCTGAAAAAACTCCAATCATGCCAATCATAGCAGCCATAAAATTATAAATCCAGTTTCTCTTTGTTTTTCCACTATCTTACGGATATAGGGGTGGCACCTCGCAACCCCGTGGGGAGTAGTTTCCAAGCACAGCGTCGAACATAGTTTAGTTTCTTCTCACTCGAATTTTTAAAGTCACTATAAATTTTTATAGTTAAATTTTACATAGGGCATAGTTTTCACACATTCTGAGGGTTGACACTGGAGGACGTTGATAGTTCGTAAGTTTCTAGTTCTATTTTAGAGCACTACGCAATTTCAGCCAATCATATCAACCATGAAAATAGACATCCTGTTGGATTTTACGTTATTTCTTGTTTCTCTCGTGTCCGTTAAACTTAGGCGTGGTTGCTCTGAACCCTATAGAGGCAGTTTATGAACGAACCTTATCACTTTAACAAAACAGACATCTCGAGCTATTTCAGCAATCATTGCTGTTTTGGATCAATTTTTCATAGGGGACATGGGTCTGGTTCGCTGGTTTGAATTATTTTTTTTGTGGGGCTGTGTCATTATCGGATCTAATGTAAAATTGCTCATTATCAAAGATACATATACTATGAAAGTAGGTCGCCTCATTGTAAAAACCTTGAAAGTGGTAAACAGTAGAGTTTAGGAATTTACGTAATGCAACATTAGTTTAACAGAAATTAATACCAACAGTTTTCTCAATAATATTAATACTTGCAAGAAGATAAAAATTCGATCTCTGTTTGTTCATAATGTCCACGTGTACCAATTGCACAAACATTGGGTTTTCTCGAGGATATACCTCCATGTCCCCTACTACATAAGTAAGTCTATTCCATGTCTAGGAGCTTGTATTCTCTGATAGCAACGTATAATAGACTAAACAGACAAAATAAAAACTGGGCATACACGGCTCTCGACGACAATTAAAAAAACTGTGTGTTATAGAATGAAAATTCCTCCGCCTCATTTCAAATTCAAGCAGATATATCTATCTCAGAGAGTTATATACCCGTTGTCACAACATCGCTCCACTAGAGAATTACATCAAGGATAAATCTCAAACACGTTATAAACACAAACTTGGTGATAGTCTGCTAACAGGTAACATTAGAAGAATAAGAGAGCATACTGCACCTTTCAGGATTAAACACAAATTACCATACGTGGCGCTGCCGATCTTTCGGCAGCTCATGTAGCCATCCCTTCTATTACCAAAATAACTACCACTACTAATACTATTACTTTACTGTGCCCACTTGCTCTATCTCTTTCTGTAAAGATGTACCAGTAAAAGCACAAACCTATAGAAAAGCTGTACCAGTGCCTACTGTAATATCACACTAAAGGTTCTAATTATCTTTGTAAGTCCATTAAAGTTGGAATTGTGGAATTGATAATAATTTAAGCGAAATCTCGGTTCTTAGTTCCTATGAGAGACACCAATAAATATAATAATTCGTTTTCGTTTAGATTTTTAGCATATGGTAGATTACTGAATAATAAGATTATTATTCCTCATCTGTATAAGGGAAAAGTATCAGAATCAGACCAATATATAGCTTCCAGAATTTTAATAGAACTTCACATTTTGATACCCTAATAATTGTTGGCGCCCATTTTCTGATTAAAGTGTGTGTGTGTGTGTGAGTGTGTGTGTACTTCAGAACATGCGTGTATATGTGTGGGTGTGCGCGAGTGTGAGTGTAAATATGTACAGTATACTGGATGCAATTAGAAAGATTTTTATTAATTCGGGATTACGTTACAATCTCAGAGTTATAGATAAAAGTAGTAGAAATTAAAAGTGAATTATTTATTATTTGTTTGCTTATAGTAATGAAACATATTCTTTATAGGATTTTGCAAACAGCGGAAAGAAAAACTATCTATGAGAACTAAAGGAAAAACTATATATAAAAATATTAATGAAATCTTTGCATTCTTTCGATAACCTGACTTCTGGTTATGCTAACAAGTAAAAATTAATTAAAAAGTAGTAGAAGTTGCAGTCGAACGTGGGCGATTACGAATACCTACTTGATCAACATTTTCCTCGTATACAACGCAATTCAATTTTACGCGGTGCTACTGAATTTAAGATGACATCTCTTATATTTTTATCGTTCAAATAGGTGATTGCAATTTGCAACAATTCAGTTCATCATATTGAAGATACTTTAATAACACATTAAAATATAATTCAATATCTTCACGTTATATATTGTAATTTGGACACCTTGTATATTTTCGTTATTTTGTGTGTTTGATCAAAAACCTTAATTTTGCTCTAAAAATATAACACATGTTTTATATAACATATGATAGTTCCAAGTTTCCGGTGATCACCCTGTATCACAGAAATAGCCCGGCTTGTAAAGGGACTTTCTACCAAGCTATTTCATATATGTCCCAAATATGAAGCAAAGCTTTTCTTTCTTTCTAACGGATGTTATAGTATTTAGAAGAAAAAGTTTACACACACGCAGCCATTTTATTCGATAATAATTTTTTCTATGATAATTATTAAACATTTTTAGTCCTGTTGTAATGTATTTGTGATTACATGAAATATGTACAATTATAAAGCAAATAGTTCAGTATCTTTGTTATTTTAATGAATGAGTTGTACGCTGATAACATTTCATTGATAAATGTTTGTGAGCATTTGTAATCGCGATTATGCAATATATTGCTCGAGGTAATATAATAGTGATTTAGTTAACCTTGTCTGGTTAATGTCTACCCATAGTTTTAATATAGCTTTGAAGCAGTTCTATTAAGTATGCATTTTGTGACGCAAATTGTACTAAATTGAACAAAATTGCAGTCATTAAAATGTTTCCTTTAAATTAGTAATTTCTATAATGCTACTGCCAACACGTGATTTCAACATATTACAGATATCCATTTTGTACGGAAATATTTTCAGAGTAGATATTGGTATGCATGATACATATTATTGTAGAATCTGCAACTGAGTCTGTAATAATATTAATATAATTTGCGTTTTTAATTGAATAAGTAGGATTTTAATATCGAACGTGTTGAAAATGGTATTTTGCAAAGGTTACTTACTGATCTGCATTGCAGGCTTTGCGCCTAAGCATAGAAGCATGTGTGTGAATCGACTTGAATTATTCTCGCGAAAAAATTATTTTTAACTGTTTGTTTAGTTTAACACAAATGATGTAACAGCTAGATATACCTTTTTTAAAGGTAAATAATTAAACTCTACTAAATAATCTTTTTCTTAGACACGTTTACCACCAAAACTAGTTTCATGTCAATCAACATATTTTTATTTCTCTATAAGTAGATGTTATTAAAATATTTCAAAGTGAATTGTTTTTTTTGTTTGCTTATAATTGTAATGAAACATATTCTTTATAGGATTTTGCAAACAGCAGAAAAACTATCTATGAAAACTAAAGAAAAACTATCTAATTATTGATTTAAAATCTTTGCATTCTTTCGATAACCTGAATTCTGGTTATGCTAGCAGTTAAAATCCTAAAATGAATTTGTCTTTTTTATTTGACAAATCTCATTCTAAGACTAGTTTCCACATAGTCCCCACGGCTATGCAGAGTAAACCAGTATCCACATAACCCCCTACAGTCATGAAGATTCAGTTAAAAATTAGAACAAGAAGATTTATTTACACACTTCGTCTTTTGGAAAATTTTTCATTAAAATGGATTATATTTTCATGAAATCTATCATTCTGTTTCTGAGCTTCATAATAAGAGCGAAAAACGTTTCAAACGGTAAGCATTTCCAAGAAACAGAATGATAGATTTCACGAAAATGCAATCTATTTGAATGAAAAATGTTCCAAAAGACGAGGTATGTAAATAAATTCATTTTACGCCCTTGTTCTCATTTTTAACTGAATCTTCATGACCGTAGGGGGTTATGTGGATACTGGTTTACTCTGCATAGCCGCAGGGGACTATGTGGAAACTAGTGTTAGAATGAGAATTATCAAATAACAAAGACAAATTCATTTTAGGATTTTAATTACTAGCATAACCAAAATTCAGGTTGTCGAAAGAATACAAAGATTGTAAATCAATAATTTTACAGATAGGTTTTCTTCAGTTCTCATAGATAGTTTTTTCTGCTGTTTGCAAAATCCTACAAAGAATATGTTTCATTATTAAAATGTATATAATATTAAAATTCACATATTATAATTTCTGATTTTATTACTTCTTTACTTACTGATAACAATACAACTTTGATCTTTTGATAGCTGTTTCTTTAAAATTAAAAAACCTCCAAAGTTGCATACTTGATGTTTAGATGAGTAAGATGAATAGTATCTGTGTATTTGTTTCGAAGTTATGAGAAAATATTATTAAAATCAGGGCACATTTATGAGGTTATATTGGCTCAGTGTCCGCTAGTGGTTCAGTATAATGATCAGTGTCTAAGAACCTAAAACCTTTACAAAGAACTGCATCAACAATTGGTTCATTCACGTGAAAGACATGAGGAAAATGAAAACATACAAGGTCACACTCTAAATGGATACACCGTAGCGTGAATATTTCTGGGGCATAGGAATGCCGAAGAGTTTCACTCTAGGATGATATTTCACAGCATTTCTGTTAGATTAAATTATGGTATGGTATATATTACATATTAAAATCATGCGATAGGTATTATCCTGATAGTGACAGATAAGCAAAAGAAGCAGTAGATGAGATGGACTTTGTGGCAGAGTCGAACAAATTAAGATTAAGTTTACTTGGCTAGCGCCGGAAAATTTTGAACTATCAAATCGAGGCTCTGAGACGTCATGCGTCACTATAAACTTAAAAGGTACATATCATGACATATAGAAGTTAGGGATGTTTCTACCTGCTCGAGATAGATGAGTAATGATGAAACCTTATACAATTGAAGAAGTTGTACGATGGCTGAAGCCTGAACTTGCGATGCCGGAATAGTTCTGAACGTGGATATGAGTTTCCTCGAACAGAAATACATATCAACTTTCATTAAAAGAGAGAAATTATGAAATATGAGCAGTTAAAGTAGATGATTACGGTGAACCAAGACCTTAAAAGATACATTTATGGTACACATGACCTATGTATATATAGAAATTCTATTTCATAAGGGTATTTCTGAAATTTGTTCAACGTAAGAATATGAATCTTTTACGGTTTATCCTTACTTGTGACTTGCGAACAGAAAATGTTAATTCCTATTCAATATGAAAATAAAATTCTGCATTAATATTTGTATCAACACAAGGAAATCGATCAGATCTTTGCAGTCAGAAAAAAATAAATATATTAGATATACATGAGACTATCGAAAATATCCATGTAGCACTATTTTAGTTGCTACGTGAGTGAGCTTATGTAGTCAGATCCTCCACTGCAACCATCAGGTCTGGGGTGTCTCACTTCTAATTATATTTTACACAGCAAGTTCAGCTCTTTTATAAATAAAAGTCGATAATCTTATTAGATACGAAACCGTCCAAATCCCTTGGTACCAGATATCCTGTCAAATAGTCAAAACCAGATTCTTTCTTTTCGTTTTGTTTCACTATTATACACAGGCGGCTTTCAACGCATTCCCTGGTACAATTCTGTGCGTGCAGGTGATGATTTAATCTATAGTGCTCAATATATAGGTCAATCAGGGCCCTAGTTGTGGATGCGATTAATAGTACATTATTACATGAGCGATTATGACAGCCATTATTCACATATATTATGTTTGAGCCCACGAGCCGTTAGGCGAGTGGCGCAAATCATCTGAGTGAATAATGGTCACAATTGCGAATGTAATACTATGCTTCTTCTACACCTATTAAACAAATCGATTAGACTGAAATTTGATAACATTGCCTAGTCGTAAGAAGTGGAAAACGTAAACAAACAATATGGTGGTATAATTGGCTGTCACACGAGTTGATTGTCAGCTGTAGCAGCAAGAATTGATCGAATCCGATTTAAAATGTCATTGAATCAGCAAAAGAATGATTTTTTAATTTGTATTTGTGATTGGCCGGATGCAGTGAATTAAGAATCCATAATTCACTATAGTGAATTATAGGTACGATTTTTCACCCAAGAATGCTAATAATTATTGTCATATAATTAAATAGGTGTAGAAGAATATATTTATTTAACACTAATAATGATTTAGTTCTTGATGTCAAAGGATATGTAAATTCCTTTGAGTGAATTATTCTTCATGGTTTCTGTTGGTACTAGATGTTTTTCTCTTAGTCCAGCCTAAGATATTTGTTTTGGACGAACTTGATGATATGCTAAGAGTCGACTCCGTTGCTTTAAATGCTATAGTGAATGGGAATTCTGACCAGAGTTTCACCATCCTGGAATTTTCGAACTTTTTAGAATTCAAAGTTTAGGAGTTAAGAGCCTTAAGAGATGCTTGGCTTCCGTTCCTCCACGGGTTTTGAACCCGTATGTGAACCAATAAGTTTCCGTCCCTTGTAGATCGGTCTTGTTCCGATTTTATTTATCTCTTCTAAGAAACAAAATGTTGATGGGTAGCTCGTGGTTGATGATGGTGGGCATGACCAAGATGTTGTGACTATCTATGTCAGATGACAGCCTGTCGCGTTCCAAGATGCTAGTCTGCGACATATTATTAGTTACCTCCACTTTAGTCTATATGTGATCACTTGGCCTCTATTTCCAGGTAAATGTGAAGAGGGGGGTAAATCTAGGAGAATTTCCAGAGAAACTTGGTGGTGTAGTTTATGTTGTATTACATTTTGAATTTTTTGTGTGAAGATAAAGCCACTTTAGAATCATTTATAATTTAGAGTATTTGTCAAATGTAATGCGGATTATTTCAAGTTTCTAATTGAAAACTGATATATCTCATAAAATAGAATAAAATAGTATATTTCTCGCTATGGATATACATAGTGTATATCAGAATGTCATATAGCATCTAAAATGGTTCGAGATAATAATATAAAAATAATAATTCACAGTTAACTTTGAAATAAAATAATATACATTGAATAAAATAAACATAAAATCACAATCGGGTAAAAATACTTAATCTAAAATCACCATAGATAATGTTCAGTTTCACAATATTACCGTGGCTTATAGTTTAGCCATTCATCAACTGAATAGAAACTGTTAGCAGGAAGAGAATTTTTCAGACAATGATTAAGTTTATTTAGTGAATCTATGGCTTTGATTTTTGGTGGTAGTACCTATTATTAAAACGCATAGTTTAATAAACTACGCGGTTTAATACCTGCATGATATGGAGATTTTTTTATATAAAGTTGTATTATGATCTTTAATTTTTAATAGGTGACCTTGTCTAATATTTTATGAATGATTGTATGAATTTGTTTCGAACATGTTTAAATTTTTCGTGACGAAGGCGGTGTTAAATATAATGCTGTGGATGTACCACGTTAACAAATTTGTTTTGTTGTTTATAGCTTTGTGAAATGTGTGTTTCTTTAATCTTCCAAAAAAAATATTTATGTGGTAGTATCAGTAAAATTAATCTGGAAAAAATGAAGCGATTCCATCTCATCACAACACTGGATGTAAGATACATACCAAACCAACATTGAAATAAAATATTGTCTTATCTCTGTATCGCCTCATATAATATCTATCACTTTTTTTTCATGTATTTTGATAAAATCCTTAGATATTGAAAGCGTCTTAAATAGTATACAGACGTATAAAATACCCCATTAGCATCTGTCAATTAACAATGAAAAGGGCATGGCCCTTATGCCATGCTTCTCTGGAACTCAGAAATATCGTAACTACTGACAAACTAAACACTTCAGAATAAGAAATTGTTGCCGCAATAGGCTAAGCCTATTAAAAGTAAACCTATTTATTATCATAAGCTGTCAGCCGTTAATTCTTTGATGAATTACTTTACCACTTAATGTTTTATGATGTAAATAAGTTTAATTCAGAAATTTTACCTAGGTATTTCTTTTATGATGACGGATAAAAAATGACAAAAAGTGCATTGTTAATTAAAAAGTATACTTGTATGTGCCTAACAAATATACTATTTGTTAAATATTAACGTTCACAGAATGTCATATATATCCAACATAACAGTAAGCTCGATAACATGAGCTAGAAAAACAATTACAGGAAAAATATTTCAAAATTTAGGTCAACTATTATATACACATCAGCTAGATACATTTTTTCTACATATTTTTTTCCACCAAAGAAAGTCTAGACATCCATGAATTTCTTACTACAGCTGTTGTATATTTTACATTTTTATCAAGTTCGTCAATGTCATCAAACTCTATGTCAACGTGTAAAGATCCGTTAGTTGTTAATTATAAATTAAACACTGCTTTACTCTACATATGTTTCGGCTTATTAGGACTTTATCAAGAGTATTACATAGTGAATACAGCTACATATGTTTCGGCTTATATGTAGAGTATTTAAAATATATTGATTGATTCATCTAAAAGCAGTGTTTAATTTACATTTAACAATTAATTTCAAGATGTTTCACAAGGTACCTACCACAAGTTCAGTTCAGTGTATCCATTAGTTGTTGCGTTATCTTTGAAGCACGCGTTTTCCCTACATTAAAATTCGTTGTGTTTTCATAATTGTTTAAATTTCTTTTATTTTTGTTTACTACTGCCACCTCGATGGTGAAGCAGTCCACAATGGGTGATCTGCAGCGACTGATATCGCCAGGGCTACAGCAATGGTTGAACATGGTCGATATTACTCTTATACTGATGTTGCCGATATGTTTGGTAAATCAAAATCGACGAGACATGGTAATGCAGCACGTTGGAGCAAACCGGGGAGATGTGAGAAGATGAGATCCAGATAGAAATCGCTCAACTACAGCTGTAGATAATCCATTTATAAGTAGAAAACACTCCGAAATAGGCATCGAACGGCAGTTCAAACAGAAAACGTACTGGAAGAAGTACACTCGCTTAATACAGATAGAAGAAGGCTCAGAGAAGTTGGTTTGAAGTCACATAGGCCAAGAAAACTCCAAAACTCCAGTGATGTCATTGAGTAGTGCGACTAGAGCTACTCGATGATGGTCATTAGTGTCAAGTTTTATTCACGGATGAGAGCTGTTTCTGCATAAATTCGATTGATGATAGGAAATTAGTATATCAACGTTCAGGAGAACAAAATAAACAATTTAACTTTGCTCCTACTGTCTCCTTCGGCGGTGGCTATTAAGCCACCATAATTATATGGTGTGGACTGGCACATATTTAGGGTCACGCAGAGATATGGTAGTGATTGATGGCGGCACTATAACTGGTGATGTTCTGCAAGATCATGTGGTACCTTTCGCCCCATATATGGAAAAAAAAATCACTAAATTCAAGACAATGCTCACCCGCTACCGCTTGTTGTGTAACTGACTTTTTGAACCCAGTGAAAATACCGACAATGATTTGGTCTGCATGTTCTCCAGGCTTGAATATAGTTGAATATATATGGGACATGCTAGGCAGGTGATTTAGGTCAATAATTTCTGCTGTTTGAAATACAGAAGAAGCGAGGAGCTGTTCTAACTGAAATATGGGAGAATCTGCTTCAGGAAATGATCGATGACATCATCATAAGTATGAGAAGAAGGACGACTGCAGTCATAAGGTCTCGTGGAGAACACACACACACGTTGTTGAAAAAAATTATTCTTGTAATTTTGCCTGCATGCTAAATATTTAAAACAAGTCAAAATGTACTATTAATTTTTTGCAAAATCACTATTATTTGTACGATGCAGCTAGCTAGCTTTTAGTTAACTTTTTCTATTTTTCTCTTCCTTGCCAATTGTGTCAACTATATGTCAAATATTATTGTCATCTGTCATTTTTAGTTACACATCCACATAGTGAAGTAGTCTAAGAAGAAAATCAAATTATTTATTTTTTGAAATAGGTTTAGAATGTCACGAAACGGGGAGATTTTAAATTTAAGCGAAAAAAAAAATTTTCATTATCTATTCCGTTTAGATAATCCACCAATCCTGTATATTTTCCAGTGAAGGTCTACCCATTTCTTAGCTGGCAGTAAGCAGCGTCAAGTATCTACCAAATTTGACTGTTCTCCGTCAAGTAGTCTTCGAATATTTTCGTAATCTACATGGTCCGAAACGTGGAAATCCGAAGAAATCTCGGAAGGAGATATTTTCTTGATTACAATACTTCGGTATGCGAGGGAAGTAAAATAATATCATAACTTTCTTTACAAATCACTCATATACTTCAAGTTCGTTATATAAAAAAATGACATAAATGCAAACATTATGTAGTATATAAATTCCAATTAGTTGAAATACACGCAGAGGCTTTCCATCCAGCTGGCAATATCAACAATTAATAACATTTAACTGCATCATATATACTTCCCATTCTCAATTTCGTATATTTAAATGCTTAAATTTGCAAGCATTTTCAGAAGGAACAGGTATAATTTTATTACCACCTATAAAATACTTTATGCTCACTTTACAGCTGAAGCCACATTTCAGAGTATTATTAACAGAACACTCCACCTTAAAATATCACATCAACTAAAACGTGTTGAATATAACCATTTCAAAGGAATTGCTCACTTAATTTACTATGGATTTTACTCAAATCCTCTTGTTGGTATCTAACCGCTCCATAGAGTCTCTTCAAAAACTGGTCTATTTTTGAGTTTGTTTCTACGTACTTACTTCTTTTCATCCATGAATTGTTGATTACTCTTTATAGTCCGGGAGCCAGGTGAAAATTTGGTCAATTATTTCTTCTCGAATGATAATTAGTGAGACGCATTAGAGAGTTGTATCATAATGCCTCGTGAGCGTCAGTTGCGATTCCGCGGGTGGGATGAGCGGCGGTAGCCTCCCACGCACGGAGAAAAAAAATTTTTAGTCACTTCCTCCTGACTAAAAATTTGTGAAACTATAGCTTATCCAATATCTCGAAGAAAAAAAATCAGCTGACTATAACATGGTGTATTATACGTCAGCTGGTCGCTTGAACATGAAAAAAAATTATGCATTCAATGATTTCCTCTCAACTAAAAATTTACTTGATGATAGCTTATATGCTGCTGTGAATGAAAATAAATGTCAGCTGGCTGTACCTCGGTGGAAAGATCGTCAGCTGATACCTTGAAAGTTGTAATGCAGAAGTTAAGCGGGAGCATCTATCGCCTATTTAAATGCATCAGCTGACGTGTTTTCCCTCGACTTACTGCTACCTGATTTTTTTTATTAATTACAGAAGTATGTTAACCATCAGGTTACAAATTTTTATCCGGCAGGAAATGACGTATCTTAAATTATTCGGCATTACGTTCCGATATGAGTGTTCCGATTAAATCAATATTCTGTTCAGATACTTTAAAACTAATAAGCATATAATTGAATAACTGAAGAAATATTTAGATAAGTAAATTAATCAATTTATAGTTTATTGTAACTCAGATGTTCGATAAATAACATTCATTTTAAAGAAGTGATTAAAAATAATAATGTAATTTAATCATTTTCGTTCTCGCTTTGGCTTGAGTCACTCTCATTTCTCTCTGATTCACTATCAGAGTCTCTGTCAGAGCTGTCTACCATCATGTCTATGAGATTCAAGAAAATCCTATATTACTCAAAGATGAAATTGCAAATAAAGTGGCAAATATGACAGGAGTGTGTGGCCGCAGTGTTAACGAAATTGTCAGAGAGTGTACCACTAACCATAAATTTTCGGTGCCAAAAATCAACCAAAACCGTAAGAAAATTGTTGGACTTCGATCGGAATGCAATCAGGACAAAAGTTCATCAACATTTCTTCAGAAACGAACTACCTACTTAATTATGCTCCCGCTTCACTTCTGCGTTACAGCTTTCAAGGTATCAACTGACGATCATTCCACCGAGGTACAGCTAGCTGACATTTATATTCATTCACAGTAGCATATTTATTACAAGCTATCATCAGGTAAATTTTTAGTTGAGGGGAAATCAGTGAATGCACAATTTTTTTTTCATGTTCAAGCGACCATCTGACGTATAATACACCATGTTATAGTCAGCTGACTTTTTTTTTCTTCAAGATATTGGATTAGCTATTTTTAGTCAGGAGGAAATGACTAAAAATATATTTTTTTTCTCCGTGCGTGGGAGGCTACCGCCACTCATCCCACCCACGGAACCGCAGCTGACGTTCACGACGCTTCATAATACAACTCTCTGATGCATTCCACTAATTACAGCTTGAGAGGGACTTGGTCATGAAAATATGTCGTTGGTTCCCGGTCTATTACTATATAAACTTAGAATAACTCTTCAGAAGCTGTTTGATTTTTGACTTTGTTTCTGTGTACCTACTGTAAACGTTCTTCTTTCCATCCGTGAATTATTGTTGATTACTCTTCAATATATAAACCTACAATAACTCTTAAATATTTGAAATGGTGTTTACACAATGTTATGACCTTTAATTCACGAATAATTGTACTCATATTGTCAAGATACTCCAAAAATTAACCTTTCTAGACTAAATAATTTCTAGGAGGTGTTTTGTATCTTTGGGTAAACTTTGGTAATTTTGATGAAGGCCACTGGGCTATTCTAATATTATTAAAGAACTATGTTTCTGATAGATAGATAATTGTTACTTTATTTAATAATTGCTGATATACAGATCGTACCATTGTAATGCGAACGTTGTGAATACTTCAAGTATGCGAAGAAATTGTACCAGTTGACACTTGCCCGTCAAAAGCATTATCATCATGCGCGGATACTAGGTCGAGCCTTTTAGATTTGTTAAATACAAATGTTGCATTGCTTGTTTCGAAACAAACAAGTAACTCTACAAACATAAAATCTATTGACAAGATATGAACAAATGATTTTAAGAAAGGAAATTAAAAAGAGAATCAAATTGAAACTATTATACAGGGTGACCCAGATTAAAATAAGACTATTTTTATCTATAAAGTATTTTCCAAAAATGCAATGAAAATAAAAGAGTGAAAATGCGTCTCCTTTCATATCGTTTATCACAAAACGGTGAAGTTTTGAAAATCCACAAAAACTGCTCGAAATGATGCACCATTTTTAATGCGATGCTCACACCTGCGGACGCCAAACTGAGCAGCTGCACGGCACTCTGCTGGTGTGATCTCCCGGGGTGCTTGAACAATCCATCGTACAGCATACAAAAAGTCCATAGGAGTCATGTCCGGAGAGCGCGCAGGCCAATGGCGCGAGCAGTCACGACCACGACCGACCTATCTTGCTGGAAAATAGTCGTGCAACCATCGGTGGACTGGTAGAGTGTAATGGTCTGGACATCCATCTAATTGGAACCATCTGTTTACTCTATCATTTAAAGGCATATGTCGTCTAAAATTGGTTGAAATGAATTTTCCAAAAAATGAAGAAAAGCTGGCGATTAAAGACACCAGCACGAGCACGGGTGAAAGTTGCTTCGTCGGTCCAAATCACCTTCGGAGGGATCTTTCTCTCTTCTTTCCTACTTGCTCTAGCTCGAAGGGGGTGCACGTTTGAAAAAACTTTATAGATGAAAAAAGTCTTATTTTAACCCGAGAAATTGATCCTAAATGTTTGGCGTGTAAGTCTGGGTCACCCTGTAGAGTAAATGCTCAGAAACATCCTCTCTTGAAAAATACAGTATCCTAATCTATCATAAAAGCTTCTTTTGGCATTAGGTAGTATTACAAGCCACGATTTCTAGCATTTCTCTATCATGATCAATCACAGAGGTGACATCCCGTTGCGACAGGGAAATGCAGCATTGCAGACAGAAAAAGTATGAGCCTATTTACAAATGTCCTTGCAAAATAATTTTCTTATTGATCTCACACTATTATTTAGATGATAACATATAATGATTTACTAGGTTTTGTATAAATTGCAAACTGCTGTTTTGTTCAGAAATTAATATTAAGTGTGTAGAACTCACCTGCACTATCTTTCGCGAGTTGGAAATCGTCGTATCTCCAATCGGCTCTTGCCAATGAACGAAAGTCAACTAGACATATTTCCAACGTGTTCGTATTTGGCTAGTCCATTCTATATAATTTATGAATAATTATATTCTGAAGACGTTCACGTGTACCACAAAAGTGAAATACAACTTAGGTACCACATTTCAAAAATGTTAATGGCATAGTTTGGAAGTTTACCCTTTACACAACCTAGATTTACAGTAATCAATTACCACTGATCATATATTAGTGGGGTAAATCTAAGGATATGAATTACCTAGAAAGGAATTGTCTTACTATATCGATTTTTTGCTGGAATTTTCTTAAATATCTCTGGTTGTATAATCCGTATCGCAAAAAAGGAAGAGACACAAATTATTCAAAATAAAATTGCGAAGAGAACTAGATTGTAGCATTTGAAAAGTCTACATTAATAATTTCAGTTTCAATACAGTAAATTAACCCATTAGTTCATTTGTTTGTTAGGCAACCACTCGTACTTCAAGGGGCATAGTGGGTTGCATATCTGAAATTCTTAACAGGGAAAGAAAGCGTGCTTTCTTTTGTGTATAATATTTTAAGTTAGAGGTGTTACTCACGTATTCTGTTGTTGGGATATTACACAATGGTGTAATACAGTCTTTAAATTACAAGCCCTTTTGTTGGCGCATTTTGATTGGCTAGAGAAAGTGTTCTCTAGAGGTTCAAGTTGGCAACGCGGAGAACTGGAAGCAGATTTCCGTCGAGGATTGGTCGAGGAGACAGCGACGAGTCGACAGCGACGAGGTAGCTAAATGGCGGCGGTCCTGGTTTTGTAGTGAAGAATTTGGGTTTTACATCGCTGACACTGAAAAGGGATTTGATTTGATGTACCCAGTGTTTCTTTACCGTCCTGCCAGAAGCATTTTGTAAGTTCCAGGAAGGAATTCTGTTGCTTGTCGTAATCCGATCGCCACGTGTTTCGAGAAGGTTATGTAATACTCTCTATAAGAGGTAGGCTTTTTATTTTACTTAGTTTGGTGTTTTATTTAGTTCTTATTTATTGTAATTATTACAGAGTGTTTGGTATAAGCATATGTTTGGTACAAGTGTATGTTTGGAGGGACTGGCCCTTTGAGAATAAGTTATGTTTGGAGAGGCTTACAATGGGGATGAGCACAGGTTTGGTGCTGTAATTTTGGTTGTGTAAGGGGACCCAGTAGTTGGAGGAGTAATAGGAGGAAGTTTATTACTCAGATATTTGGTTTTGGGTTACGCTGACACTTTGAGAAGTTTAGGACTGGCAGAGTCGTTCGCAGCAGTCTCCCGGAGATTCAGGTAGCAACTTGATGCAACACGGAACTGCAGTTGCAGCCAACGTCGAGAGAAATGGTGACAAGTCACACTGCAGTCGTCACAGGAAATGCCAAGGCCTTAACCAGGTTTTTTTGTTCATTTTAGTTAAATATTCTAAAGAAAATATTATAGTTTAATTCAGTGGTTTTAGTTCATATGTTGAAGTAAGTAATAACACAATCTTGCAACTATAAATCAAGCTCTAAGTTACGTGTATAGAATGATAATATATTTAAGAGTTTTGCTGTAAAACACCCATGGTACCGTGAGATGTTAATTCACCTACTATTGTGTCACGCATATAATATTTAATTCATGGTAAATCTTTAATTCATGGTAAATCTTTAATTCATGGTTGTAAGTTATAACTCATAGTTGTTGTATATTGGCAAACTCGTAGTTGCAAGAAAGTCTCAGTCAAAGAATTGAGTTTGAATTCAAATCAAGTTTTTATCAACGGCACAGAATATTTTTAATACGCATAAGCCACAATTAGGTAAAGTTTTTTATTCTTTTTATTGTTGTATGTCTCACGTGTGTTGTAATAAATGTCTAATGTCTACATGTTCTTATTATTTGCACTGATACTCCTGATATTTGCTTAAATTTTGAGATTTGAGAGTAAAGTAGAGTTTAAATATCAGATATATTTTGAGTATTCCATCGCATGGTTGCTAATAACTTAATTTTGTTCCGAGCTGGCAAAATTATTTAAATCTTATTACGTAATATACAGCCGGTGGCGCCCTCTTGAGTGTCCACACACAATCCTAACCCACGGCCTATGCTCTCCACCAAAATTCGGCTGTCGTCCGCACCGGAATAACATGTTTTAATATTTAGGTATCAAAATATGTTACAAGATTTGTCCGAAACTTTTTGGTCAATATGCCAAGTCGTAAAACATGAAGACATTTTAGGAAGGCCATTTGGAAACATTGATGATAATTTGAACAATAATGCAAACATTCTAACGAAACTTTAGAAGAATGTACCCCCTATGTAGTTAAACTACCAAGCCAAGTTTCAAGTTAAAATGTTTACAATAACTCCAAAAAAATAATTGCAAATTCGAAAATCGAAACGTCGATTGTTTGTGGGCATCAAGTCGTATTTCAAAAATCTTTATTTCAGATTATAGTTGTCTTTATGTTCTTTGTGGTGGTATAAACAAAAATAAATTTAATAATTTCTAAAACCGAAAAAATATTCAAGTCATTATGTCCATTAGCTTGCTTATAAATGGTCATAATGTAAAAAAATGTCATTTAGGGTCCAAATTGCCGGAGATAAAATTGCTTTATTTTAAATAGCTCGGATTCTATGTAGTTTTAAGATATACCAATAATTTTTATTTTTGGGCAAAATATTTTTGAGTAAAATTCATTTCCTTAAAAAAAAGAAAATAGAAAAATTGAATAAAATTAGTTCTAACAAATTTAAAATTTATTTTTGTTTATATCGCCATAAAGAACATAAAAACAACTATAATTTGATATACAAATTTTTGAAATACGACTTGATGCCCACAAACAATCGACGATTCGATTTTTGAATTTGCAATTGTTTTTTAGGAGTTACTGTAACCATTTTAACTTAAAACTTGACTTGATGGTTTAGCTCCACAGGGGGTATATTCTTCCAAAATTTCGTTAGAATATGTGCATTATTGTTCAAGTTATCATCAATTCTTTCAAAATGGCCTCCCTAAATATCTAGATGTTTTACTACTTGGCATATTGACTAAAAAGTTTCGGACAAATCTAGTTCTCTTCGCAATTTCATTTTAAATAATTTGTTTCTCTTTTTTTTTGCGATACGTGTTATACAACCAGAGATATTTAAGAAAAAGTACGAAGAAGCAGGATTCGGATCATTCTTTTGTTTAAACAAAAGCTTTCCGCCACAAGGATTTAATCCAAAACTTTTTTATACTTCTTGAAATGTTTTCAACAAGTTCCAGCACAAAAATTGCTATAGTAAGACGGTTCCCTAGAAATTTTAGTTTTACTCCACTATATATAAATTTAACTAAATGCAATCGCAAGGCGGCAAGATTATCTTTTTTGATATTTTCTTTGTGTTCTTTACTTTATAATGTTATTGAGGTACTTTTAAGTGCAACTTTTCTCTCTATGTATGATCATATTACAGAAATTTTGGATTCAATCTAAAGCGTGGTTATAACTTAATGATCCAATATTTTGTTTTAAGCCTCTATAACTGTCGGAACTTTTTGTTACAGACTTCAGCTAACATTTTATTACAAGTATTTTATTTCTCTCTTCTCAATAAAAAAAAAAACAAACAGATTCGATTGATATAAAGTTAAATGGGTATATTATATCAACCAGTTCTTAACATATTTTTATATTATATTCCGGTCTTAGTTATACAGGTATTGTTTTTCATCTCCTTATTAACATACCTAAAGCTCAGATATCAACAATAAGATGTTGCAAAGTACTATGTTTTATAGTCAGTGATTGATAGATGATAGACATTATCTGATATCTTCGACCATTGATGGTTTTCCATAGCAATCAAGCAAACGTTCTTGTACGTGAATGTTGTTTCTTTTCCTTTTATTAAGGTGGCCATTCCCTAGAAAGAGACATCCGATAAAGAAATATTTATTATTTTTGCCCCTAACTTTTTTTTCTTACTGCGTATATTGAAAAAACTATAAGAGTACCTAAGTAGAACCATAACAAGACTATTACTATGAATTTTCGCTCAATAATTTCAGTGGTTTGCAAAATAGCTAGATTTAAATCTACGAAATAGGAAAATTAACGTAATTTAAAATTTAAATCCAGCTATTTTGCAAACCACTCAAATTATTGTGTGAAAATTCATAGTAGTAGTCTTATTATGGTTCTACCTAGGCATTCCTATAGTTTTTTTTAAATATACGTACTAAGAAAAAAAAGTTATGGCCAAAAATAATAAATAATTCCCTATCGGATGTCTCTTTCTAGGAAATTGCCACCTTAAGACGTTTCTCTCTAAACTTCTTACATTATTTTCCAAAGAATATTAATAGGAAGCGGAAGATATGTATAGATTGTAGATGTATAGAGTTTAGAGATTAATTTTTTAAAATCTTGGAAAGTGGGTTAGCAATTTTATGATTCTTTCTATACTCAGAAGCTTAAATATTATTATGTGATTGTAATGAAACTGCCGCACAGTGCATTGGCTAACAGATAAAAATCAAAAACTATATTTTTTTGTGACTTATTCATTTTAACATCGACCTTAATATTAATATTAGGTAATAAGACTCAATGAATCGAACGACGCGACCATGAATTTTACTTCATAATTTACTGTATTACTTTCACATCCACGTAGTGGACTGGAAGTATAGTGTCATACGTGTACCAAATTTCAAGTCAATATCTTAAACCGTTGTTGAGAAAAAGTACGCACAAAAGAAGTTACAGACAGACCGACCGACAGACAGAAATTTTTTTCGCTCAAATTTAAAATCTCGACGTTTTATGACATTCTAAGCATATTTCAAGAAAAACAATTTTTGAATTTTTTTTTTACGACTGCAGTTCCACTCCACTATGTGGATGTGGAAGTAAATTAGGCAGATTGACGCAAAAAGTATTTTATAATGTCCGGGGTCGCTCTGGAAATAGCTTCCCATCTGTATCTCAAAACTGGTTTGACCTTTTTTGAGAAAGACACAAAGAAAAAACTTCAAATCAATAAAGTTAATTGTAAAGTAATTATAACAACTGTTCCACGGCCAAAATAAAAAGTACACACATACTATTTATATTTACGTCCTGGCGGATTTTAGTCATAGTTATTCCATCACTCCGCCAGGACACATACACATAAGGTTTGTTCCAACACGCAGTTTGATCGTCCGTTGAACAGTCAAATGGAGCCGCCCAGTCATGGCATGAATAAGTCACAGCGATAGATAGGATAGACGACTGAGCGACTGCTTTTGACCGTTCAACGGACGATCAAACTGTGTGTTGGAACAAACCTAAAGACATCAACACAACAACCATTCCCTGCGATATTGACGTCTGCCGCAGTTGAGACTTGAACTCAGGAGAGAAAACAGCGACTAGACATATTGTGCTACTCAACAGCGGTAATTAAAATTAAACTTTTCAATAGTTCAGAGGAGCCATTCATTTAGAGAAATTGTTACAATATTGATCTGTTGATGTAAATGATATCAACACTCATGCAATTTGTGCTGGTTGAGAATGTTTAATTTACAAACAGTGACTCCCGATTGCGCTCTTTTGAAAGATCATCACAAAAAATATTGATTTTCGGATAAGTATAACGTTTTGTTTTTATAAGATTTGGAAACAGACCGCTTACGATTTCATTCAGCTAAAAGCAACACGACACACTTGGATGCATCTTGAAACGCACATGTCTTAAGAGTATTTAACGTGACAACAGATATGCACTGAAAGTAAAAGGTTTAAAATATGCAGTTGTGCATTGTTAAGAGCGTCTTCTTCAGCACGAGAATATTATTTACTGAGAGCACCTGTAGGCCAGTCCGTGATTCCTTATAAGGGATACAGCCATGTGTACATAAGTTTGGCTTGGGTACGTTCTTTGTGTTCGACCATTTGCCATCCGTAAATGCTTGTCTTATCAAATTTTTATTAAGTACCCTACTCCATTACCATTAATAACTGACGTGTTCGATAACTTTGAATTTGTTCGGCATGTTAATACTGTTACGATACGATAAATGATTTAGGGGGAGAACAACTAAACACTTTAGTCGTAAACTTTAGTGTTCCTTTATTATGGTAATAAAAGATGTCTTTAAATGGATGGTTCTAGGAGCCTCAACTTCAAACACAATTGCTTGGGTTAACATTTATGAAACGACAACTCTGGGAAGGTGTTGTTCATTTACAAGGTTTCAATTGAGTCAGCAAATGTTTCACATCATGGTTAAAAAATAAGTAAAAAAATTGTTTTAAGTTAAACGGTTTTATTGTAAAGAAACATAATAATGATGCAGATAATGTACTAAAACCTAAAAAGTAATTAGGTAAGTACCAGGTACCAGTCATCACACCACTCTCCTCATCAATCTAGAACATTGATCAGACTAAAATAAAATCGTGGGGCGAGTCGAATTTCTATTATCTACGGTCAACTGCTCATATCATTAAATGTATTCTTTGGATGCATCTTCTCCATAGACAACATATGCAAAATGTGTGTAAAAGTAAATCCGTCACTACTATCGTGCGACATCGCAGAACGATCATTTACATATTTACTCAGGTTACGCTACACCCCATGATTTTATTTTAGTGTGATCAATACCCTAGATTGATGAGGAGAGTGGTGTGATGGCTGGTACCTACCTAATTATTTTTTAGCTTTTAGTACGTTATATGCATCATTATTATGTTTGTTTACAATAAAACCGTTTAGCTTACAATTTTATTTTTACTTATTTTATTTCAAAGTTTCTAGTTTTTTAATTTAGTTCTTTAACTTTTTTCTAAAGTGTACTGTGTTCTACTTGTCAAGCCCGCCATTTTGTGGTGGCGGCCATCTTGGATTTTGAATTCTTTCATGGCGTACTGTATTCTACTAGTTAAGCCCTTTCATTTGATACCCGTATTGAGGGGGTTAAAAAAAATGTAATCCGCCATTTTGTGGCGGCGGCCATCTTGGATTTACAATGATAATGAACATACATTATTATATTGTCACCAGAACTAAAGGTGTGTACCAAATTTCAGATCAATCGGTCGACAGAAAGGGGGTAAAATTTCAATTACTAGATTTGACCCACACAAGACACAAACAAAGTAAACTAAATAAAATCGTTTAAAAATCACGTGACGGGGTGTGCATCTATACTAATTTACCTACTCACTTCTATTCGAAGCTGCATGTAAATAGGAATATTGGTGTTTCGCATACAAGAATTACATGTGGCCGCAATATCAGTGATATGGCAATATACATTTCATTGTTACTTTGAAAAGTTATACTATAGAAACATTGATAACTTTATTTCTAAATTAAACAATCATTTTGGTGCAGTAAATTTTACATACAAGCCCCACTATGAACACAAGTTATTACACGTATACAGGGTGTTTCATGAGGAACTGTACAAAGTTCCAGAGGCGTTAAAGAACCACTTGGGTATTCAGGAACGTACAGGGTGATAAACTGATTTTGGTTTAAATTTATTTTGACCAGGAACGTCCGTACTATTAATCGGATTTTGTTTAAATTTTAGACACTTTATACACTTATCATAGATATATATTTTTAAATTCCAGTGCCGGACTTTTTTAATTTGAATTTTCCGATTCCTGTCAAAATGTTCATCCTGTAATTTTTTTTTTAACATTCAGGTGCCAATTATAAAAGTCCATACATCACTAAACATAAGTATGTAATTATATTTTTTGTCGCACCATTGTTGATTCTTTTGCAAGCGATGGAATTTGGCAAAAAAGGGAATTTGAAGAAAAACAGCTTTATTTTCTTACATTAATTGTCCTAATAATTAAAAATGGTAACATCGTAATTATTTACAAAAATTATTGAAATAGAGCAAATGTTCAAAATGAAAACCTCCAGCTTCCATACATTTTTGTTGGCTTTTATTTATTTTGCCAATAGATTTTCTAATTTACGAAGGATTGTTTCTAATTTGGTCACTACAAGGGAAACTTCGCTGAAGTAAGTGATCTCTAGTGTTTATTGGGACACTGTAGACTTCAGATATCCCCATAGAAAATAATCGACGGGGTTGAAAACTGGCGATCTAGCCGGCCAAGAATAAGATCTCCCACGTCCAATTCATCTGTTTGGAAACTCATTATCCAAGTGCCATCTAACCTCAATACCAAAATGAGGAGGAGCTCCGTCATGCTGGAAACTATCCTCTTAATAATAATAATAATAATAATAATATTTATTTACAGCAACAACAAGTATCAAAACTACATTGAAAATAGTATAAAAATCATAGTAAATAAATAAGTTACTCAATAAGTGTATAAAACACTTGTTTCGAGAACGTAATACATTAATATATAGGTACATCGTAAAATTAAAATTATACTATATGAAAACCATACATGTGCAGTATGCATACATTATTTAATGCAATTAAATATAAATACAAACTAACATTTGGATAAAACTAATTATTTAAAGATTACTAAGCCTACTTCATGGACCAAAACAAATAAATGAACATACAAACATACACATATATACGTGCACATATTATTATATAGACGTACACATATACATAAAAATTAAAAAACACAAATCCAATCAACAATTGGAAGCAAAATTACAGTTTTGGAGTAATAAGAACATTTGATATGACTTCACTAAATGGGGAATGGTGAATATGACTAAAAGAAACTGTGTTTTATTATCATTTCCAGATATTTAATTATGAATGGTTATATAAACCCACACGGCTAGGCACATATAAATGATGAGTGGTTATACAAACTCACACGGCTAGGCACATATAACCATACAATGATAATTATATTTAGAATTTCTATTTTATAGTTAATTATTCGTATTGTTAATGTGGTTATGGATTATTTCTCTTGGTAAAGATAATATAAAAGCTTTCAATTTAGTTTTAAAATAAGAAATGGTCCTCTCTCTCAGAACTTCAGGGACAGTGTTGTATAATTTTGGGCCTAAGAATGCAAAAGATCTCTGTCCTATAGATTTTGCCATAAATGGAGATATATGTTGTTGTTTATTTCGAGTACCATAGTCATGACGATTTAGCAAGAATGGATTTTTCTGTATGTGGTACTTTACATTGCTATTAAAATAGTATAGCTGTCTTATGTCAAAAACTTTAGCGTCACTGTAAACCAGATTACTCGGGTAGGACATTTTTTGATGTAACATTAGTTTTAAAAACCTTTTTTGTAAAATTTCTAGAGGCTTTATATGATTTTTGGACGTTCCACCCCAGGCTAAAATACCATAAGTCAAATGTGTTTCAACTAAAGCATAATATATAGATTTCATTTGTTTCAGTCCAAGAACATTACTCAATTGTCGAAATTTATAAAGAATAAATTGTAGTTTTTTAACAACAAACTGTACGTGTGAATCCCATCTTAAGTGTTGGTCAATGACTATTCCTAGATATTTGACTTTAGTTTCAGGTAGTAAAATGTGGTTTCTTCCTTGGATTTCAATATTCAAAGATTTAAAAGGTGGTAAATTTGATTTATTGCAACTGAACGGTAGGTAGGTTGTTTTATCTAGATTTAATGTTAATAATTTTTGATCAAACCAGCTTTTAATATATGACAGATCATTTTCTACTATGTTCTGCAAATCATCCCATGTTTTGGCTTTATAAATAATTGCGGTGTCATCTGCGAATCCTATAATATTTCCTGCGCTAGGTAAAGTGAATAAATCATTTATATAAATAAGGAATAGTACAGGTCCCAAAACTGTACCTTGTGGTACACCATATTCTATTTTTAAATTTTCGCTACAGACGTCTCCTACTCTTACGCATTGGTGTCTATTAGATATATAATTTTTAAATAATTCTAAACATTCACCTCTTATTCCAATGTCTTCCAAAGCCTGTAAGAGCAGAGGGTGGCTGACTGTATCAAAAGCTTTGGACAGATCAATAAAAGTACATAAACATGGTGTACCTTTGTCTAGAGAAGCGTTTATATTTGATAATAGGTCTAATATAGCATCTTGAGTAGACTTCTTTTCTTTAAAACCGTATTGCTTATTGGATAGTACTTCATATTTATTTAAGTAAGACATCAACCTAGTTTTTATAACGTTTTCAAAAATTTTGGAGAAATTTGTTATTAGAGAAATTGGTCTATAGTTGCTGACTATGTTGGTATCGCCCTTTTTGTGAATTGGTATTACTAAAGAATCTTTAAAATCCTGTGGCCAATGACCCAGCGCCATGCAATTATTTATGATAAAAACTATGGGATCTATTAAATATTCCAATATTAGCTTTAGTGTTTCAGCCCTTAAGTTATCCAGACCTGGTGTTTTATTACTTTTAAGTTCGCTAATAATTTTTTTTATTTCATATCTATCTGTAGGTAATAATACGAATGAGTGCAGTTTAGATGTTCTTTGAAATTTATTATTTACGTTTGTTTTTATTTTTTCAGCGAGCATTTTTCCTGTTTTTACAAATGTTTTATTAAACTGATTTGATACATCTTTTAAATCTCTTAATATTTGCCCCTCTTCATTTTGTACAGACAAGATTTCATGTTTTCTGTTCTTTGACTTTGTGATATCTTGTACTATGTTCCATAATGTTTTGGAATTATGTTTATTGTGATTTATAATATTATTATAATAATTTTGTTTCGTTTTTCTAATAAGCTTTGTTAATGTATTTTTATAATTTTTATACTGAGTTTTTAGTTCATTATTATTTGGGTTCTTTTTTAGTTTTTTAGCCATTTCATTTTTTTTGTTCACGGACTTTAATATAGCGTTTGTGATCCATTTTGTTTGTTTAGTATCTTTTCTCTTGTATTTTTTTGTAGTACTGCAATCATTTACAGCGTAGGTTATAATTTTGATAAAGTTAATTACTGAAGACTCAATGTTAGGTGCAGAATACACAGGTTCCCAGCTCGTAGTACTTAATTTTGCCTTTAACTTATTATCGTCAATAATTTTAATACGTGATCGCTGATTTTTTTGTTGACTGGATTTATATAATGTACTATGTTTCAAGACAATTTGTAATATTGTTGTAAAATGGTCAGTAACATCGGTTTCTATTATGAGCGGTATTAAAAAATCTGTATTGTTATATTTAGTTTTAATAAAGATGTGGTCAATACATGATTTATGGTTTTTATCGATCCTAGTTGCACTATTTATTGTAGAAATAAAACCAAATTCACTTAGTACATCAATGTATCCACTTGAAGACTCGTTCATTTGCAAAATATCTATATTGAGATCGCCTACAAATATATGATAATCTTTCTGGTCGAAGTTTAGGGACTGGAAGTAATTTTGTAAATGTGCATTAAACTCGTAAGGGTCAGTTGATGGAGAACGGTAAATGGATGTTATATTAAAATTTGTCTGTTTATCAATATTTATCACAATTTATAATAGTTTTATACCATTTATTTGTTTTATTTCATAGCTATATTTTAGATCTGATTTGATGTATGCTACAACCCCATCATTTTGATACATTACATTAATAACTTGCATTAAATCAGGTGAAATATTTTGTAAGAAATCTAAATAAACTTGCGTAGTTAGACTTTCCTGAAGAATATGTGGGCCAGTGAGGTTGTTGTTAATCATACCATACCAAACATTTACTGAGAACTTATGTTGAGAATGGGCTTCTCTTGTAGCATGAGGACTATTCTCGGCCCAGTTATGCGAATTTCTTGAATTAAATACTCCATCCCGTGGAAATTGGGCCTCGTCTGTGAATAAAGTTCGATATGTAGTCGGTCTGTAATCAATAATCCACTGGCAAAATTCTAACTTATTTACATTGTCACCTTGTTGAAGCTTTTGCACTTGCTGAATATGATGCGGATGTGATCTTTCTTTATTTAGAGGTCTCCAAACCCGCACATGAGGAACTCCTAGTTGGGCACTTATTCGTCGGGTACTTACTTCAGGGTGTTCTTGAACAATACTAATGATATTTTCTTGATCTTCAACCTTTTGAACAATATTTCGTTCCACTTTTGGTGATGGAAAACTGTCGTTCCTTGCATAACGATACACAGTTGAAAATGATTTCCGCTGCGGCTTGTCTATCATTACCATCACAAAATCCATAAACAGAAATAATATCGACACATTCCTTATTTGTAAATTTATAAGGAATGATTATTTGCAGACTAAGTTAACCAAGTACACTAGTTCTACTGTTTATGACAACAAACAAGAAATGTCAAATTATCTACTAATAATTATGTAATAATAAAAAGAAAAGTGTTTAATGGTTCCTATTATAAAATGTACCTAGCTATACTTTCTTTGGAATAAAAAAAAACTTTGGTTTTACATTTTTGGTCAATATTGAACATTATTTACCGAGTTTAAATTGACCATTTTTAATTACTTGGACAATTAATGTAAGCAAATAAAGCTGTTTTTCTTCAAATTCTCCTTTTTGCCAAATTCAATCGCTTGTAAAAAAATCAACAAAGGTGCGACAAAGAATCTAATTGAATTGAAAAAATCGGTGAAGGTATTTACACAGAACTTCCCTCTTTATTTGTGCTTGGCGGTCACTTTAAGAAATTAATAATTACGAAAGGACATTGAAAATAATAATCGGAATATAGTTATCACTATTATTACAAAGAGAACCTGACAAGTTTCGGTCAAAAGAATATACAAAAATTCAATACTAAATAACAGGTGCCAAATGGAAGGCTTGCGCAAATACCTTTACAAATGTCCACCATGGTTGAATTATTTCTTGGGATGACCACCCTGTATGTTTTACAATAAAAGTATAATAGGGGCTTATGCCAAATATTAATGCCATCTGTTACATTTTCACTTCCACATTCACGTAGTGGAGTGGAAATATAGTGGTGGTTAAAAAATTTCACTTTTTTTTACATTTTTCAAAAATGTCGGTAAAAATTTTTTCAAAATTTTGTTTTCCTGAAATAGGTTTAGAATATCATGAAACGTGGAAATTTTAAATTTGAGCACAAAGAAAGGTTTAGAATGCGTTGAAATGTGAAAATTTTAAATTTGAGCAAAGAAAGAATATTTTTCCATGTATTTTAGTGGTAAAAAAATTTTCAAAAATGTTCATCTATTCTAGTCTTAAATTTTTTTTCCAGTGGTAAAAAGATGTTGCAAATTTTTCTTTCTGAATTAGGTTTGGAATGTCATGAAACGTGGAAATTTTAAATTTGAGCAAAGAAAAATTTTCGTCTATTCTATAGTAAGTACTTAGTGATAAAAAAATTTTTTTTAAACATTTCAAAAAAAAAATTAATTTGTTTGAATAGGTTTAGAATGTCATGGAGACGTGGAAATTTGAAAAAAAAAATTCAGTTTGAAAGAAAAAAAAATGTCCATCCATTTTAGTGGTAAAAATGTTTAAAAAATGTTGGTAAAATAAAATTTTAAAAAAAATTCTTTTTGAAATAGGTTTAGAATGCCATGAAACGTGGAAATTTTAAAATTGAACAAAGGAAAAAAAATTTCAACTATTTTAGTGGTACTTAAAAGAGTTTAAAAAAAAAAAAGTCTATTTTTTTTTTTCGGAAATAGGTTTAGCGTGCCATGAAACGTGGAAATTTTAAATTTGAGGAAAAAAAAATTTCATTATTTATTCCCTTTAGATGGCCCACCCTGTATATTCTCCAGTGAAAGTTCTACCATTTCTTCGCTGACAGTAGGGTCAACTACCTACTAAATTTCACTGCTCTCCGTCAAGTAGTTTTTTTATAGTAAATACACCAACAGACAGACAGACAGACAGACAGACAGACAGACAGACAGACAGACAGACATACAGACAGACAGACAGACGGACGGACGGACGGACGGACGGACGGACGGACGGACGGACGGACGGACGGACGGACGGACGGACGGACGGACAGACTGACGGAATTGAAAAACCTATATTTTTGGAATCTACGTGATCCGAAACGTCAGAATCCGAAAAAATCTCGGAGGGTGCTTTTTTCTCGAATACAATACTTCCTTTCGGTATGCGAGGGAAGTAAAAATCAGGTGGTTATCAATAAATTTGTAAAAGTTGTTAATTCCTAATTTTTATAAAAATTCCGAATTAACAACTTTTACAAGTTTATTGATAACCGGCTGATTTCTTCAAGATTGCTTAATAGTAACACGTAGAATACAATTTTTGAATTGTCCGACAAAATAGATTTCCCGATTTTCCAGTACGACTCGTCGAAATCTTTCGGAAGAAGTGGAGGGGGAACGGCGCCTTTTTGAAAATTTTCGCAGAGGAAAAAAAGTTGTAGATTAGGCGCAATTAAACCGTACAAGAAGTTACAAGAGTTTTCTTTGTACGCGGGCACCTAGATCATAATTATGTACATTAAATCTGGAAAAGAAGGGTCAGGAAACGTGGTTTCTCAATGTTCTCTTGGGTCTTTACATATTTAAAATTTGAACGTGTAAAGAAACTAGTAGTAGTACTAAAATCTAATAAAGTTGATATTTTGGGCTTTTATGTAGTTGCTTTTCTATCCCTGGGTTTTTAACTAGGGCCACATTTCCGCGGTTTTCTTACTTCGAGCAAGTACCTCGACTGTTTCTTAGATTCGAATTTGATTGATGAAACGGTTGTTGAAAATATTATCCAGTTTTGTGTTTCCCAGCAATGAATACGTATTAAGTTCTATTTTCTTGTTGAATATTTATAAAATCAACGTATTTTTGTAATTTTATAATTTGTTCTTAGCATTCCTCTTTTAACTTTTAATTGAAAATAAAAATTATGATTTAATAATATCTTACTTATAATTATTCACAGATTAGACATTGAAATTGGTGGGTGAGTGATAATAGTTCTCCAGTTCTCCACGTGATATTCTAAATATACTATTATTTAATTGTAGACATTAAAGCCAGACATATTTATTTTTAGTTTTTTTTTGTTTTAAAAAGACGGGGTTTATAAACTTTTCATTTTATTTTTGTAGACGTATTTAACAATGATCGATATTTTACTAGTTTAATAGAACTTTACTTTGAGACTGATTTATATATAGCAAAATATACTATTAAAACCATTTTATTACTCTCGTTAGTACAGTAGCTTACAAATTTACCATAGCCAACAATAATAAATAAATTCACTTTTAGTATTATTTAAATATTTATGGCTTAAGTTTTCCATGTAAAACCTTCCTGGAAAAGTATGATATCAGTGACTGTTTCATATTTTTGTAATCCCTTTATATTTATTTAATAGTACAAGGTATGTTAGATATAAGTGAATAATTGGTAAGTTTATAAAATAACAATAAGTAAATTAAAAATAGTTTACTCAAATGAAATCGCAGATATAAACAAAGAAGACCATAAGAACACTGATAATAATTAATTCTTGTAATATTTTTTTTTCATGCAGGCAACATTTGTATTATTTTTAATACAGTACATGTACTTTTATTATCTTGCTAAGTTCATGATGAGTACTGGATGAAATATCGAATTTTCAATTTAAGATACCGGGTGTAACAGGATCGTGGTACCCCTTTTCTCCTTTAGTTTTGAAGACAATTGATTGAAATTCAGGATATGCTACATACATAATAAGCGGTAATTTTTGACATACAATTGATTTTTTTTTTCACTTCCGGTGTCGCCGGAAGTGACACTAACTTTCGATTTTCAAATGGAACACCCTATTTATTATTACATTTTTGAATTCTGCATAATTTTCTAAATCCAATGATGCCAAATAAGTGACATTTCAAACATCAATTTTTTTAATAATATAATTTTTAGTTTTCTTTTTAAATGTGCCATGATGGTTCCGATTTATTCTAAATGACCCGTGTAATGCTACAAAAATCGAAATCCCGTTAAAAACACTAAAATACGTGATTTTTGAGCAAATAAAATTCACCAAAATTGTTTTTGGGGCAACTAAATTTTTTCAAATAGGACCATATCGGTACCGTTGTACCATTTATTAGTACTATTAATAAGGAATATATACATATGTCGTATTAAAATGTGCGATAAATACAAAGAAAATTACAGCTAAAAGAAAATAAGAAAATACAGTTTTGTTCTAATTAAATGTTAAGAAGTAACTAAGGTGGCTTTGAAAACAATGCAATATTTAGCTTGTCAAACATTTGTTGGTTTATTGTGTCTTTAAAAATTGCTTAAAATTCTTGTTAATTGTGTTCAAAATGCCGCTTCATACAAGAGATGAAAAAGTGGACATGTTAATTATTTATGGGGAAAGTAAAAAAAAAAAACGCAATTATAGCTATGGACCTTTATGGCCGACGATATCCTGATGTCTAGCGAAAAATTATTTCAAACGAGTTGAAAACCAATTATGAAGAGAGCCCAACAATACTCCCGAAGAAAACTTCATTATTGACGAAGGAACGGAAATTAATGTTTTGGCTCGAATAGAAGTTCATAAGATTATTTCTTTAAGGCAAGTTGGGTTTGAATTGAACATCAATCACCAAACAGTAAGCCAAATTTTGCAGCAATACCACTATAAAGCATTTAAACACCAATTGCACCAGCATTTGTACGAAAGTGATTACGAACGTACGATGGAATATTGCAATTGGATTTTGTATAAAAACGTGCAGCAAAACAATGATTTTTTGGGACTGATTTTATTTTCGGACAAGTCAAGGTTTACAAATTTGGGACTATTTAACCGACAAAATACAAAATATTGGTCACAAGAAAATCAAAATTTATTACGGGAGGGTAACTTTCAAGTGCGGTTCGGTTTCAATGTTTGGCTTGGACTAATCGGTAGTAGAATCATTGGTCTAATAATATTTGAAGGACCTCTAGCTGGTGCCAGATACTTGAGATTCCTGGAAAATGAGATGGAGGACATTTTAGATGAGTTACCTTTAGATTTAGGAGAGGGAATGTATTTTCAACAAGATAGCGCCCCTCCCTATAATTCAAGGATAGTAATTGATTTCCTTCAACGGACATTGGGAGAAAACGTAATTTCGACGAATGATCCTGTGAGGTGGCCTCCAAGGTCACCAGATTTAACGCCCCTTGATTTCTTTGTTTGGGGTCATTTAAAAAATATTGTCTATGCAACCGCCGTTACAACCCGTGAAGACCTGGAGCTACGAGTAAGACGAGCAATTAATAACATAACGGCCCAGCAATAGGAGAACGTTCTTCGAGAAACAGCTATGCGAGTTCAGAAGTGCATTGACGTTAATCGACAGCAGTTTCAACAATTGTTGTAATATTTTGTGTTAATTTTTTGTAGTCCAAAACCACCTTATGTGTAACAAGGTAATTAGAATAAAATTGTATTTTTTTATTTTCTTTTAGCTGTAATTTTTTTTTTGTATTTATCGCACATTTTAATACGACATATGAATAAATTCCTTATTAATAGTACTAATAAATGATACCACGGTACCGTTATGGTTCCGTTTGAAAAAAATGAGTTTTGCCCCAAAAACAATTTTGGTGAATTTTATTTGCTCATAAATCACGTAATTAGTGTTTTAAGTAGAATTTCGATTTTTGTAGCATTACGCGGGTCATTTAGAATAAATCGGAACCGTCATGGCACACTTAAATGGAAAACTAAAAACTATATTATAAAAAAAAATTATGTTTGAAATGTCACTTATTTGGCATCGTTGGATTTAGAAAATTATGCAGAATTCAAAAATGTAATAACATATAGGGTGCTCCATTTGAAAATCGAAAGTTAATGTCACTTCCGGCGAAACCAGAAGTGAAAAAAAAATCAATTGTATGTCAAAAAGTGTCGCTTATTATGTATGTAGTATATCCTAAATTTCAATTAATTATCTTCAAAATTAAAGGAGAAAAGGGGAGTATATCATGATCCTGTTACACCCGGTATATGGACATTAACACCTAAGCGTGCAAATCATTCATAAAACTGTTAGCAACCCATTAGTTGTGGATCACATACTTTCAGACTAATAATATTAGTACAGAGAAATAACATACAAAACGGGGGGGGGGGTTAACTTTGAAATTCCGTATAACAGGTCGTATCGTCTCCAAACTTTTTTAACATTGTTATAAATGCTCTACCTATAGAAATTCACCCATTAAAAAATGCCGCTGCTTTCTTATCGTTGCAATTATGCTTATAATTTTTGTTTAAGCAAAATAATTACATCTTAATATTGACCATTTCAGGAAATATATATTTTTTTACAATTTACAGAAGATTTACTGAAATAAGTGATTGTATGCTAATTGTTAGTTAATAATAATTGTTTACATATGTTTTTGATCATTTAAATACATGGATCGAGTATTGTAGTTCAAGTATTTTTCTTTAATAAGCACTCTTTTTTTTGCTTTTGCTTTTACAAATCAAAAGTTATAACCATTTTTGTACTGAACTCATTTTTGCCTCATTCGCACGTACTATGCAGCCATATATTAGACCTAAAATAACAAATTCACATCTCCAAGGTACAAAAGGTACAAAAAATATCCTTTATTTTATTATTACACATACGTAAAATTTTCTCCTCTTTCGATTGGCGTAAGTAGTTTCTTCTTACATCCGAGGAATTGTTATGGAGCGCCTATCGTGTTATTTCCTTTATGGGCATTTTTCAAGTGCTTATCCGGCTACACCCATTACTCACCCATTCTGTGGAGAAATTTTGCAAATATTTTCCAATTTTGGAATTATACATCTTTATATTGATACCTACCCTTGATTTATCAATTATATAAGATAAAAATAGAGGCAATTGAGAAGGTAGAAGGAAAAAATGACGCATGTAATACTTGAAAGAATGCTGAAATTTGAAGTATAGATCTTTACATATCTAATAATAAATATATATTGATACATCTCTTATCAAGAATAAGTTTGGAGGGTACCTTAAAAACACGTGAATATTTTAAAGAAATAATTATGGACCATTATAAATATAAAGAGTTAGCAATGTACTCATAATAAAACTATCTTATACGTTCATGGTTTTGGTTTAGTTCATGTTGTTAGGAAGGAAGACATATTTGGATGGCACAGTTGATCTTCGTCATATTCAGTAGTGGTGTTTTAAAATTGGTTAATTCTACAAGAAATTGATTTTAACTATTTGGAAAGGAAAAATTCTGTTTAAAAGGTTGCCATTTTAAAACTGATCTGAGATTTTACTAACTTCTAAAATTGTCAAAGAGGGGACATTAAAAACCGAGGCTGTAAAACAGAAAATACAAGTATGAAATATTTCATATTTACGATATAATTAAAACATTATATTATATGTGCTGTAACAAATCAAAACAATTATAAAATAAAATCAAATAAAAGTCATTACTATTGTGAATACCTTTAATTATTGCCAATTTTTTAAATTTAAGAATAACAAAAAATACTCCATTCTAACTATTTGTTTGTGACGTTGTATACAGTAATGTGGAATAATAACAAGTACACTATTCATAATTATAAGTTAATGGTTATCAAAGTTCTCCGCTTTTTTGTGATATTCGGTTTTTCCAAATAAGCATAAAATATCCATACAAATGGTTTCGCATTGAAAATAAAGGAATTTAAAATTCACTTCGAAAATCACTGACGCACAGTACTAATGATTTCTAACTATTAATCATTTTATAAAAAAATTAACGTAACATACACCTAAAGTCTGGCATGATTAGGCTTTGCAGGTCTCTCTCATTATTATTTGTATAGCATGTTGGACCTTCAAGTTGTAATTATTGTTCTTAGATGGATGGACCATCACATACCTACAGATTTAATTAAGATATGTTTAGATGGATGGAGAAAATACCTGTTTGGTAGCTTCATTATTAATTAAAATTTTAAGGCTATAAATATATTACAATAGCTCGTTATTATCCTTATGGGGAGTACTACTCTTGAATGTATGAAATATTTATTATTTATTAATTATTTATAATCGCCAATGGCAAGGTTACCGAATATTAATTGAAGTAATATAAGCGTAGTCCAGGTGGTTGTGTAAACTCATCCAAACATTTCTAAAGTACATTAATTAGAAAATCATTGGTTTTACTTTCCAGGAAGTATGTACCGAGGCCCTTGGAAGACCATTAAAATGTATTGTTAAAATAAATCTAAATTTAATATTGGAAATAATAATACAGGAAGGAAAGTTCAAAATTTGGCGTAATAATAAATTAATACACGGCTCGCTAACATTTTACGTATGACGGACACTTTACAAAAAAAATTGTCGACAAAAATTTCCTAATATACTCTTTCATATTTTGGTCTAACTGCCTTTAGTTTAAAGTGGCTTTAAAATGTAATATAAATATTTAATATTGTTTAAACAATGATTTTAAGCATATTTTTGTAAGAATTACAAATTTTTCGTAAAAACTGCTAAAAAAATGTTTAAACTCAAGTAATTTACTAATAAAGATTACACATACAATTGAAGGGTACCTCGGGATAAGATAGGTGAAATGCCCCTTCACACGGATTTTGGAATAGACCTGATAGTATCGTTCCTTGGGCCTATAAAATAAGTTCAACAGGCTCCTTATAACAAAATTGTCCCCCTCCCCTGCTGAAGAGAGGGCCCACTTCAGTTTTTATTTTTTCACAAGACTGGGATCAATTTAAAATTCTGAAAAAATTCACGCATGTGGTAATCCCAATGACCCATAGCTTCAATTTTTTGGAGCTGTATTGGGCCCCACTAAGGCCCTTAAAAATATTTTAAATTTTTTTAAAGTCGAATATTTTTGTTATGATAAAGAGGTGAGGAAAATGTTATTTCATCACATTATTTGCGACCAAATAGAGCAATTTTTAAAGTATGTTAAAAATTTCCAAACCCCGTGCGTTAGGCCCAAAATTCAATTTTTCATTTTCTTAACGAACATTCACGTTAATTAGATAAGAGGAGTAGCTTTGAAAGCTTGGTTAATGAATCAACCCTTGGAGCAAAGGACACTCCCCTGGGACCAGAAGTCACCCCCTTGGGGTAAAAGATAACCCCTGTGGCCCAAAGACCACCTTCTTTCGTAAAATGTTATCCTGTTGGGGTCAAAAGTCACCTGGCGTGGTTGAATAGTCCCCCAGAGAGCAAAAAGGTAAGCAGGGGTCAAAATACATCCCCTGGTGGTCAAAGGTCATCTAAAGAAGCATCCCTCTTCCGAGGTAAGAAGTCATTCCGAATTGGTAAATAGTAACCCCTAGGGTCAATATTCATATAGCATGTGTAGCAAGTAGGCTAACTTTACAATATTGTAAGTTCTATTAGTGCAATGCAGGTTTTCACGGCCGTTGTTCAATAAAGTAGTTTCTTCCGGGTTTTGCGCGGTCGTCGAACTTGACTTGACGTTTCGCTGATCATGCTATCAGCTTCTTCAGAAGGGTTCCAAAGACTGAAGTTGTTGAGTTCGGCTCCTCGTTATATACCTGGGCGCTGCTATGTTGGGTGCACATTCGTCGTGCTCCGTTGATCTTGACCAATTACATTACTGGTTGGCAAAGCCAGTCTCCGTGTATTGCTTAGTCGATACCCATCTTCTCTGTTGAAAATGTTCTTATTTTTCATAATTTCCAGTAATTCCCTAATAATTCTTGGGTAATAACGCGCACTTCTGTCCAATATCCTAACGTTCTCGATTTGATCTTATGGTTCTCATTGTGATGAACATGTTCTGCTACAGCCGCCTTAACTGTGTATCCGAGTCTAGTATATTTCTGATGTTCCTTGATTCTGCACTGGATACTTCGCCATGTTTGTCCGATGTAACTTTTCGCGCATATACAGTCCAACTGGTAAACACCTTTCGTCAACAGTTTAGGGATGGGGTCCTTGTTTGAGGGAAGCAACTGTTGTATTTTCTTCACTGTTCGAAAACGTACCCCTTTTTTGTTTTTTGATAGAATTCTTCTTAGCGTTGTGACGAAGTGAATTTTTGCAGACAAAAATGTAATTTAATTTAATCATCAACTTCGCCACTTTTCCCATCTTACGGCCGAAAGATTAGAATTTGTTCTATTTAGCCCGCGACATGTAGTTTTCTGTAGTAAAATAATGTAAGGTTCCATAGCGTTGAGAAGTTTTCTAAAATAACATTTTAATTAATTCCGATAAATTATCCCCGATGGCGTTAATCGCAGTTAAATTATTCCCCACTTGGTATTCAACACCAAGTTGGAGGGGATTTTACTTTCTGGGGGAACCAGCTAGTCAAACACACACCGAAACGGGAGTTGATTTCTGCGAGCCTAAAGGATTACCACGTGAGGATCTAATATACCGTACCGACCGCTCATCCGAAGATCACCACGTGTGTAATTCGATAGCCTCAGCCACCGCCGCCAAATATAATAGCAATGTAAGTTTTAAAACATTTCTTGATATTCCCGTAAATTTCTAAATTAAATTTCATCCTAACAGTTAAATGAATTAACACGTGGGGGTTCTAAAATACCGCACCGACCGACCGCCGCCGTAGACCACCACGTGGGAGTTTACTTAACTGTGCCCCGTATATCAGCAGTGTAAATTCACAATTTATTTTATTTGATACACTTCATAAATAATATTTTCATGATAAACTAGCAAATCTCTGTTAAATATTCATGGTCCGATTTGCCTATATTAGAGAAGTGTACAATAAAAATTATTTGATCCGAGATAAGCAACTGTTTCTTGCCCGACGTTTTTATCCGCTATTACCAGATAAGAAATAAAACATTGAAACGCGTGGTTTAGCAATAACACTATAAAACGATTTCAAATTTTATGTATCAGAGTGTAAATATACTTTTCCGAAATACCGATGCACATCATAGACCTAACAAATTTCTCCTTGTTAATGTTTGTCCAATCGGGACTCTGTTAGATTCTCAAGATTTAATCCAGATAGCTATGTCCCAAATAATTTCCAAGGGAAAATGGACATAGAAGATATTTCGAGAGAATTATTATTTTGTCTCAAACTGTTTAGGCAAAATAATATCCGCCAAGTTGGTTGGGATGATAGAAACCCGCCGTCCATAAATTTCTGTTTTTATTAAACCGAATTTTGCCGTGTAAAACCGTTCCAAAGCCTATTGTTTTAACTTAACCGTTGTTTAATAATTTATTGGGTTAAAATAATATCCGACAACATCCGACATGTTGTCGGATTGGTAGAACTCCGTTTTCCGGCTCTGTTATAGTTTCATTTTGTTTTAAATGATTCTCAGTAATTTGTTATAGTCCGAGAGTTCAGGGGAAAATCTAGGAGATACTCTGAATGAATAAATTATATTTATATTTTGATACATACACCTTTTCACTGTATATCTGGCAAGAAACACGTGGCGAGTCTTAATTCCGATCCGAATGCAATTAGAGGTACTCAACTATGTGGTTTGAGGCGCTTGGCGAATCTATCCGAACCGAACCGACACCGTGGAGATTAATTCTGGCTGTCCGTCCAGGCAGAATGATCTTTACCAAGGGAGCTGATACCGAATCCGATTACCACTTTATTCGGTATCAGTTTTCCACAATTTCACCAAGTTCTTTACACCACATGCTGCCGACTCATATCTAACATGTATGCAGATATGATAAATTCTGTCCGACAATAGTTGCTTGCTTTTGCTAAAAATTTAATTGCTTTCTGCTTACTGCTGACTTGTTTTATTTTAACATCCACTGCCTGCTTGCTTGCTTGCTGTTATAACCGACCGTACCGATTATTACCGTTTTACCGCTTACCGCTTTGCCGCCAAGCTTACTATCATTTTGCACAATATTTGCTTGGTTTTTGTTGCTATCCGAATTAACAAGAAAATATTAAAATCAGTAGTTTAATATCTTCTCACCGCCTGGTTCCTTGTCTTCGTAGCTTCATTTGTTTTTCATAATTTCACTTGCTTTCTTAGTTTCACTTGTAAATAAACCGAAATGATATATCTTAAGTTTTGTAAATTTTCATAACATGACATATCTTAAGTTTGATATTATTTATCTGAACTCTATAAGAGTATTTTGGTACCTGACCGATTATTTATTTTCATAATTATTGTTTGTTGTTGAATATTTAATATGTTTTAATAAATGTTGTTATTTTCTAAAATGTGCGTTTTACTGTTGTGTGTGAATGAAAATCTAATCTGCCGTCCAGACCCCTGGACATACCGTGTCTCCACTGTAGCTATCCCAGCCCTACTGCAACAGGCTGCGTTTAGGAGGCTAATGTGGGACCTTTGCCCCACTTAAAAAATTGCAAAGGTGGCGCTCGAGATAACCGAATTTGACCGAAATACAGCTCAGCGCTAAAGTGACGCTTCCGCTTGTCTATGCGCTAGGCAACCGGGAGAAAGCACGTCACAAAATGGCGCCCGAGCAGGGACCTAATTAAATAAAGTAGACCTAATTTACCGAAATAGACTTAATTAAATTAAATTAGACTTGATAAACAAAGATTAGATTTTATTCACATTCGGCAGGCACCGAATACAACCAGAAAAGTACCAAAACACTCACAGAGTCATGCGAGGTATCATTTTTGACTAAACCGAACACAGGGAACCGATTCCGACCGTTACCGAACCGATCCGACCGCACCCGAAGGCGTTATTAACCATTTAATAACCCCTGAAGAAATTTTCCAATTTAACAACAGTTTCCGCCGTATTGCCATCCCAAGAGGCTGCAATTTTAACCGAAAAACCGAACTCCGACCGAACGTTTCCGAAGTCTCCCGAAGTTACACGAATCCACAAGATACCAAGTTTGGAGTCATTTTCAGGGTAATCAAACCCAAGGAAGCGTTTGGCAACACTGGTAACCTGATCCGACCAACCGTTCCGGGAAAAAGCGTGCCACAGCCAAGTTTTGAGTCTGGATCGAGTAGGACTCATACTAGGCAATAACCAGTACCATTATACATCATTTGCACCAGTTTTTACCGACCGCCCGGATTTTGCCCGGAACATTTACCGACTCCGGTGTCCGGAGTTACTAGGCAAGTGACCACTCGTTTAATAGTAACTCAAGGACGCTGAATCGATTGCCGTTGGTTTCATCACTATCCGACCAGCCGTTTCGAAAAAAGATGTACCCTGGTGGAGGGGGTAACCGAATTCCATTAAAACCATTAGGAATCTATTGTCCGCAGTTCTAGACGCCGTTCCAAACATGTTTCATCGTTTACCGATCACTGAGATACCGCTCAGTACCGTTCATCGCCATTCATGACCATCTATGCCAGTTCATTCTGACACCCTGTAGTGAATGGGCAGATTTGAGATATCGCTCAAACCATTCACCGCCATCTGTAACCCTACCGAACCGTTTCCGACCACTACCGAACCGATCCGAGTACTTCCGAGTACATAATTAACAGTTTCATGACCGCCTGCGAATTTTTATCAGTTCCTATACTGCCTGCATAGCAAGAAGTTGTACCTGTAAGCAATCCGAAGTCCGTCCGAATAATTCCGAAGCCGTACGAAGAGACCCGACGTCACAAATAGGCGTGTGGGGTATCGTTTTCAGGGTACCGAAACCTGGGGAAACGAATAGTATTGCTGCGAACACGATCCGATCGACTGTTCTGAGAGATGTTGTTTCTTTGACATTTTCTTGATTAAAATTTAATTTAGAAATTTCTTTTGTTTGTGTGGGACTTCATCGAATAAATTCTTGAATGTTTAGGATTTAGGGACTTTGTCATTTTTCTCGAGGAGTGGAAGTAATCTGGAGCCAAGTTAGGAGGCCGTTCCCAGAATATTTGGTTGCTAGCATTACTACGGACCGTCCGCATCACATGGAGTTTTGCTGCGCACGCGATCCGACCGACCATTCTAAGAGGTGTTGATACTTTGGCATCTTCCCATTCTAAAATTAACTTAGAAATTTTGATGGGTCCGCATTGAATGAATTTCTAGCCGTTTAAGACTTAATGGACTTTGTCATTTTTTTTCTATTCTGCTGTTTGCTTTGGGGAAACTTAACCGATGTTACCATTTACAATTTTTTTTTTTGCTATTGTTGGAACTTTACCGAATAACGCAGGCGCCACAGGAGTCCAACTGTGCGCATACGCAGCTATCCCTAGCTGCTCCGTATAAATGAAACCGATCCGAATCTGAAGAGGAGACTCGAGTCTGGGACAGCATACCGTAAAGAACTCTTCAAATACTGACACCGCTACTACTAGTCACCGACTTACACCGTTTTTAAATAAAATACTTTATTTTATTTTATCATCTGCCTGCATCGATTAATCGACTTACACCGTTTTCAACTAAAATACTTCATTTTATTTTCCACTGCATCGCTTAACCGACTTACACCGTTTTCAAATAAAATATTTTATTTTATTTTATCATCTGCCTACATCGATTAATCGACTTACACCGTTTTCAAATAAAACACTTTATTTTTATTTCCCGTCTGCATCGCTTAACCGACTTACACCGTCTTCCATAAAATATTTTATTTTATTTATCATCTGCCTACATCGATTAATCGACTTACACCGTTTTCAAATAAAACACTTTATTTTTATTTCCCGTCTGCATCACTTAACCGACTTACACCGTTCTTCAATAAAATATTTTATTTTATTTTACTGCATCGTATACCTGATATCCAGTACATCGTTGCATATACCGACCGTTAATATTATACCGACTTGCAAATATTTTGCTCATCATCTACCAGTATCTTTTAACCGATACACCGTTACCGAATACCGATCCGCACCTGTACCGATTATCCAGCATCAACGTCATTCAATACAGTTACATTTACCAACTGTCGAGGTTTAATACCACTTTGCAAACAATTTGCTTACCGTCTGTCCGTATCTCTTCAATAGATACACTGTACGCCGTCCCATTTCTGACCATCATCATACATCACCGCTTTATCGAACAACAATTTTTTTTTTACCGACCGCCAGCATCTTTCCAACTGATAAACCGTACACCTTAACACATTTTAAGGTTAACTCCGACAATGCTGGACAACGAACCGAAAGAACTGGAACAAGTGGGCAACACTCATGATCAGCAACCACAAGAGGTTGCTGGAGCTAGCGATACCCGCCTGAGTTGGATATATCAACTTCGGAAAGAACAATTAGATGCCGAGTTAGGTAAATTTCATCTGAATACTACTGGAACCGTAGATGACAAGAAGCGACGTCTAGTTAAATTCATCAAGGATGGCTGTACCTCACCGCAACCGCAACCATCCAAGCCGTTCATCTTTCCACCAACGTTCATACCCACAATACAGACTACTGCACCACCGCCGACAACCGACTCTCAGGTATTGGATCCGCTTAAAATCAGAAAATGGGGTATACGATTTGATGGTAAAGGAGATGCCGCTGCGTTCTTAGAAAGAGTAGAAGAAGTCTGCTCATACACCGGCTTCCGTCCTGAACAACTATTGCCTGTTCTTCCCGAGTTATTGCAAGGATCAGCGTTACTATGGTACCGCAACAACCACACACGTTGGAATAGATGGGAAGATTTTGCTACAGATTTTCGAATTTTCTTCTTTTCTGTAAATTACACCGAAGACTTAGAAGCTGAAATCAGTCGTCGTTTACAAAAGCCTGAAGAACCCGCTACTAAGTACATTACGGATATGCAAACACTTCTCCGCCGTCATGGGGACTTCACCCCGAACCAGCAACTCCGTTGGTTATACCGAAACTTACTACCTGACTACAGGCAATATATTCCCCGATCCAAGTTGACCGACATAGCAACACTGATTGTCCGAATAAAAGAATATGAAATACTTCGTCAGGAAGTTCAGCAGACATACCGAACCATATCTAACCGAACCGTCTTTAACCGAACCGCCGCTACTACTGGTCCGACACCGTCTCCGATACATCACAACCGTTCAGAGACATCACATAGTCAGCCGTCACAGTCGGCACAAGTCGCCACGACTAACGCCACTGGTACCCGAACCGCCCAGAGACCTCCGAGATCCGCACCGCCTCAACCAATCCGTCGAAATACTCCTTTCAGAGGCGGTCCCTCTACGTCTACCGCTACGAGATCTTCTAATCAAGACCCCCTTTGCTGGAGATGTGGGAGAACTGGACACTACCGCACCGAGTGCCGTTTTCCATTCAAACTATTTTGTTCCCGCTGTGGCCAGACAGGTATAATGACAAGGGATTGTCAATGCACTAGGTCGGAAAACTAAACCGGAACCGCACCGTTACGAGGCCCGTACGGTTCCGTGCTGACAATGCCTCGGGAGATTCTGTCCCTCAGGAAAACCGCCTACATATCCAAATAACAATACATGGTCGAAATTTTTCCGCTTTGGTTGACACTGGCTCCGTCCGTTCTTACCTGGGAAACCGAGTCCGAGACTTCTGTTTTAAACAAGGAATACCTACCGTACCTGTATCCGCTCCGTCTGCCCAAGTAGCTGATGGGTACCTGATAACCATCGACCAGGCCTATGACTTGAACTTCACAATAGATCATCAACCGTTTCAACACCGTTTATATTACTTACCGCACCTGTCTTCTGACCTAATATTAGGAATGGACATTCTACGTACCAGCAATTTTGGTATAGATCTGACCGCTGGCATCGTCTATCTAAATCACCGTCCGATATCCGTACCGAATCATACTAGTCCACTGGGAGGAATTGCTCTAACGTTAACCGAAAATGAAGAAACTAGACTAAACAAATTTCTGGCAACCGAATTACCCTGTTTTAAGGACATCACTGGGACCACACAGTTAGCTCAACACCATATACGTCTTTCACAACCAGAACCGATCAAACAAAGGTACCGACCACAGAATCCTCGAATGCAGGAAATAATTAACAAAGAAGTTGATGAAATGCTCACCAATGGCATTATAGAACCGTCCGATAGCCCATGGAGTTCTCCAGTGGTAATAGTCCGGAAAAAAGATGGAAAGCCTCGATTTTGTATCGACTTTCGTAAAGTCAACGAAGTCAGCGAGAAGGATGCCTATCCCCTGCCATATATCAACGCTATTCTGGATAAACTACGAAAAGCCCGATATATATCCAGCATCGACCTCAAGCAAGGTTACTGGCAGATACCGTTGACCGCCGAAAGCAAGCCGATTACCGCTTTTACCGTTCCGGGCAGAGGTCTATTCCACTTCCGCGTGATGCCGTTTGGATTACATTCCGCACCCGCTACATTCCAACGTCTTCTTGACCGAATAATTGGACCTGATATGGAGCCATATGCCTTCGCCTACTTAGATGATATAATCGTACTAGGAGAAACGTTTGATCAACACTTGAAAAACTTACAGGAAGTCTTCCGCCGTTTAAGAAGTGCCAATCTGCAACTAAACCCTGACAAATGCCAGTTTTGCCGGAAATCCTTGAAATACCTAGGACATGTGGTCACCGCCGAGGGTATTAATACCGACCCAGAGAAGGTGGAAGCAATTATGAAAATTCCCGCTCCGAGTACCGTCCGAGATGTCCGCCGTTTTCTGGGAGTTGCCTCATGGTACCGTCGATTTGTACCAGCGTTTTCACAGATTGTAACTCCGTTAACACGATTACTGAAAAAGAATAACCGTTTTAAGTGGGGACCTGAACAAGAGCAAGCCTTCAACAAGTTGAAAACCTGTCTCACCGAAGCACCTGTTCTCACCTGTCCTGACTTTGAGCTGCCGTTTACGCTGCAAACCGACGCTTCCGATCAAGGGCTGGGCGTAGCTTTGACTCAAGATATTGAGGGTCATGACCGAGTGATAGCCTACGCCAGCCGGACACTTAGCCCAGCAGAGAAAAATTATTCCGTGACCGAGCGAGAATGCCTCGCCATAGTATGGGGGATAGAGAAGATGCGACCATATCTCGAGGGTTATCATTTTACCGTATTGACCGATCACCAATCACTCCGATGGTTACACTCTATAAAGAGTCCCACAGGTCGCTTGGCTCGATGGAGCGTGTTCCTACAGCAATATGATTTTGAAATCAAATACCGACGAGGAAGTTTAAATCGAGTAGCCGACGCCCTATCCCGCCAACCGCTAGAGGAATCTTCTTCCGTACTGGAAACCGAAGAACTTTGCGTTCTCAACGAGGCGCCAAACTGTGCTTGGTACAAGCGGAAGAAAGAAGAAGTCGAACGAAACCCTGAAATGTATCCGGATTACTGCATTCGTAATAACCGGCTATTCCGTCACTTCTGGGATTCCGGAGATTTAACCGAACCCGACATGTCCGATCCCTGGAAATTATGTGTGCCCACGCCACTCCGTCAGTCCGTCCTACAGGAAAATCATGATGCTCCGTCTGCTGGACATTTGGGAATAGCCAAAACCATAGCCCGTGTCGTACGCAAGTATTACTGGCCTGGTATGTTCCATGATGTGACCAAGTATGTGAGAAGTTGTATGCAATGCCAGAGATACAAAGTTCCACAACGACAGACTCCCGGAACCATGCAACCGTCCGCCAATAGACAACCGTGGGAAACCGTCAGTACCGATTTGATAGGACCCTTGCCTCGATCCAGCAAAGGCCATAACTTTTTAGTTGTTTTCCAGGACCGTTTCACTAAATGGGTCCAGTGCCGTCCTCTACGAAGCGCTACAGCCCGAAATGTTAGCCAAGCTCTTTACGACGACATTATAACCCGTTTTGGTTGCCCACGCACCGTCATTACCGACAATGGATCCCAGTATGATAGTGAAGCCTTCCGATCACTATTGAGAGAGTTTGGTATCCAACACCGTTTCACACCGCCGTACACACCGCAAGCTAATCCCGTTGAACGTGCTAATCGCACCATAAAAACCATGATAGCACAATATTGCGAACAAGACCACCGCAAATGGGATCAAAATCTGAGTGCCCTACACCTGGCCATAAACAGTTCCAAACATGAATCTACAGGATTCTCACCTGCATTTCTGAATTTCGGCAGAGAATTATCCATACCGAATACCGTCTTTCAAGCCGAAAGCCAGGAAGAGACTGGACAGGCTCAGAATACCGAAACCGATACCGCAACCGAAAACGATAACTCGATACCACCTACGCATACGCAACGCTTGGAAAAACTCCAAGAAGTTTTTGCATTAGTAAGGATCAAGTTGGCCCAAGCGTTTGGAACCCAAAGCCATTACTACAATCTACGTCGCCGTGATGTCCGCTATCGCATAGGAGATCGAGTAATGAGAAGGGAACATCCTCTGTCATCCGCAGTTAAAGGTTTCGCATCGAAATTAGCACCGAGATACTCTGGTCCGTACGTCGTCACTGCCGTTCTCTCTCCTGTAGTCTACAACCTCCGGTCACGCACCGGCAAGAAACTGACCCGAATACATATCAAAGACTTAAAACCGTATATCTCCAATGATGTTCCGAGGTCTACCGACCGAAACCGCCCGACTTCCCGGGATACCGCCCAGGGAAGCCGCCGTCCCATCAACTTACAGTTTTCACAACGACGTCCTGCACCGCCGACCCAAGGCGAGAACCCACCAAACCCTCATCCAGAGGCGAACCGTCATTTTCAATACCGCCGCGGCCCAAGGCTGCACCCATCTCAACCGTCCACCGATGTTCCCACTATTGGCATTCACTACACCGACATCCCTAAGGTGTAAAGTCAAATCAGGCCACCGACCGTTAACCGTTTTCTTTTCTATTTCTCTTGAACCCTCATCCAGAGGCGAACCGTCTTTTTCAATATCTCCGCAGCCCAAGGCTGTACCCATCTCAGCCGTCCACCAATGTTCCCACTATTGGCATTCATTACACCGACATCCTTGAGGTGTAAAGTCAAGTCAGGCTACCGACCGTTATCCGTTTTCTTTCCACTTTCTCTTCTTTCTCTACTATCTCATCACAAACGACGTCCAACTGGTCATACAGCACGCAGTCCAATCTATTACCATGAGAAGCTGAGGTGATGGAGAAGATCCAGAAAGTCCACTTCGTTTTTGGGTAAGCGTGACAGAAGAAAGATGTTATTTTCCGTTTTCCGAAACCGACAACACCGATGCGCCTTTTATTTGTTTCTTAAAGATTTTTTTATAAATTTTCAATTAAGTTAGGAATCCGTACCGAATAAGTAGGGTTAGGAAAAAAATAATAATAATTGCATTTATTATTTGGGTACAGCCTTGGGCTGCGGAGATATTGAAAAAGACGGTTCGCCTCTGGATGAGGGTTCAAGACCGACGAAGTGAATTTTTGCAGACAAAAATGTAATTTAATTTAATCATAAACTTCGCCACTTTTCCCATCTTACGGCCGAAAGATTAGAATTTGTTCTATTTAGCCCGCGACATGTAGTTTTCTGTAGTAAAATAATGTAAGGTTCCATAGCGTTGAGAAGTTTTCTAAAATAACATTTTAATTAATTCCGATAAATTATCCCCGATGGCGTTAATCGCAGTTAAATTATTCCCCACTTGGTATTCAACACCAAGTTGGAGGGGATTTTACTTTCTGGGGGAACCAGCTAGTCAAACACACACCGAAACGGGAGTTGATTTCTGCGAGCCTAAAGGATTACCACGTGAGGATCTAATATACCGTACCGACCGCTCATCCGAAGATCACCACGTGTGTAATTCGATAGCCTCAGCCACCGCCGCCAAATATAATAGCAATGTAAGTTTTAAAACATTTCTTGATATTCCCGTAAATTTCTAAATTAAATTTCATCCTAACAGTTAAATGAATTAACACGTGGGGGTTCTAAAATACCGCACCGACCGACCGCCGCCGTAGACCACCACGTGGGAGTTTACTTAACTGTGCCCCGTATATCAGCAGTGTAAATTCACAATTTATTTTATTTGATACACTTCATAAATAATATTTTCATGATAAACTAGCAAATCTCTGTTAAATATTCATGGTCCGATTTGCCTATATTAGAGAAGTGTACAATAAAAATTATTTGATCCGAGATAAGCAACTGTTTCTTGCCCGACGTTTTTATCCGCTATTACCAGATAAGAAATAAAACATTGAAACGCGTGGTTTAGCAATAACACTATAAAACGATTTCAAATTTTATGTATCAGAGTGTAAATATACTTTTCCGAAATACCGATGCACATCATAGACCTAACAAATTTCTCCTTGTTAATGTTTGTCCAATCGGGACTCTGTTAGATTCTCAAGATTTAATCCAGATAGCTATGTCCCAAATAATTTCCAAGGGAAAATGGACATAGAAGATATTTCGAGAGAATTATTATTTTGTCTCAAACTGTTTAGGCAAAATAATATCCGCCAAGTTGGTTGGGATGATAGAAACCCGCCGTCCATAAATTTCTGTTTTTATTAAACCGAATTTTGCCGTGTAAAACCGTTCCAAAGCCTATTGTTTTAACTTAACCGTTGTTTAATAATTTATTGGGTTAAAATAATATCCGACAACATCCGACATGTTGTCGGATTGGTAGAACTCCGTTTTCCGGCTCTGTTATAGTTTCATTTTGTTTTAAATGATTCTCAGTAATTTGTTATAGTCCGAGAGTTCAGGGGAAAATCTAGGAGATACTCTGAATGAATAAATTATATTTATATTTTGATACATACACCTTTTCACTGTATATCTGGCAAGAAACACGTGGCGAGTCTTAATTCCGATCCGAATGCAATTAGAGGTACTCAACTATGTGGTTTGAGGCGCTTGGCGAATCTATCCGAACCGAACCGACACCGTGGAGATTAATTCTGGCTGTCCGTCCAGGCAGAATGATCTTTACCAAGGGAGCTGATACCGAATCCGATTACCACTTTATTCGGTATCAGTTTTCCACAATTTCACCAAGTTCTTTACACCACATGCTGCCGACTCATATCTAACATGTATGCAGATATGATAAATTCTGTCCGACAATAGTTGCTTGCTTTTGCTAAAAATTTAATTGCTTTCTGCTTACTGCTGACTTGTTTTATTTTAACATCCACTGCCTGCTTGCTTGCTTGCTGTTATAACCGACCGTACCGATTATTACCGTTTTACCGCTTACCGCTTTGCCGCCAAGCTTACTATCATTTTGCACAATATTTGCTTGGTTTTTGTTGCTATCCGAATTAACAAGAAAATATTAAAATCAGTAGTTTAATATCTTCTCACCGCCTGGTTCCTTGTCTTCGTAGCTTCATTTGTTTTTCATAATTTCACTTGCTTTCTTAGTTTCACTTGTAAATAAACCGAAATGATATATCTTAAGTTTTGTAAATTTTCATAACATGACATATCTTAAGTTTGATATTATTTATCTGAACTCTATAAGAGTATTTTGGTACCTGACCGTTTATTTATTTTCATAATTATTGTTTGTTGTTGAATATTTAATATGTTTTAATAAATGTTGTTATTTTCTAAAATGTGCGTTTTACTGTTGTGTGTGAATGAAAATCTAATCTGCCGTCCAGACCCCTGGACATACCGTGTCTCCACTGTAGCTATCCCAGCCCTACTGCAACAGGCTGCGTTTAGGAGGCTAATGTGGGACCTTTGCCCCACTTAAAAAATTGCAAAGGTGGCGCTCGAGATAACCGAATTTGACCGAAATACAGCTCAGCGCTAAAGTGACGCTTCCGCTTGTCTATGCGCTAGGCAACCGGGAGAAAGCACGTCACAGCGTATCCGTGACTCCGGCGACGAATAGTAAGCACACATATGTTGTAGGTTGTTCCTTTTCTTCAGTTATTGTTCTTCTCTGTCTGTTAATAATTCGTTGCATATCTCTTTGCTTGTAACCATTCTTTTCTAGTGCTTGTTGGACGTTTTTAAGTTCCTCGGGTTTGCTCTTTTCGTCACATATTGTTGTAGCTCTGTGGAACAAAGTTCTTATCAGCGACCTCTTTTGTTGTAAGTGGTGGTGTGATGTAGCATGCAGGTAACGATCAGTATACCGTGGCAAAACCCGGAAGAAACTACTTTATTGTAAGTTGTATTGCTATATTCAAACAGGGATTATCACCACAATACTAATGGTATTTTTATTTTGTTAAATATTAATTTCACAATTGTTTCTTACTTGCAATGTCTTGTATATCCTAATGAATACTTACCTCGGGGGTTATTTGGTTTGGATGTCTTTCGACTCCAGTGCGTGCCTTCTTGCTCTTTAGGAGACTATTCGCTCATGCCAGATGACTTTTGATCCCAATAAGGGAAACTCTTTACGAATGAAGGTGGTTTTTGGGCCCCAGAGGGTCAACCCAACGGGGTAACTATTGATCCCAGGGAAGTGCCCTTTGCCCATGGGTTAATTCATTACCAAAGCTTTAAAAGTTATTCCTTTTATCTAATCAACGTAAGTTTTCGTTAAAAAAAATGTAAAAATAGAATTTTGGGCCTGACGCACGAGGTTTGGAAATTTCTAAACTACCTTAAAAATTGCGTTATTTGGTCATAAATAATGCGATGGAACAAAATTTTCCGCACCTCTTTATCATAACAAAAATATTCGACCTTAAATAATTTCAAAATATTTTTAAGGGTGTTAGTAGGGCCCAATAGAGCACCAAAAAATTGAGGCTATAGGACATTGGGATTACTACATTCACGAATTTTTTCAGAATTTTAAATTGATTCCGTTTTTGCAAAAAAATAAAAACTGAAGAGGGCCCACTCTTGGGCAGGGGAGGGGGGTCAATTTTGATATACGGACCCAGTTGATCTTATTTTTTTGGGCCCAAGAAACAATCCTATTAGGTTTATTGAAAAATCCGTGTCAAGGGGCATTTCACCTATCTTATCCCGAGGTACTCTTTGTAAATGGCCTTTTATGAATTTCTTCGCAAATTAGTGCTGATTGTAAATTAACATTTCAACATGTTTTTATAATCATATTGAATCGAGAAAATGTGATTTATTATATATTAAATTAAATTAAATTATTTGAATTCAAATATTGTCATACAACTGAATACCTACGAATGTGTTCAAATAATTTTCTTCACTCGTGACATAATCCCCACTTGCAGGGCCGTCGAGAGAAAATCGCCCGGAAGGTAGTAACATGCGACTCACACCAATCTTCAATATTAATTTTCGATAATAATAAATTATTTATCTCTACAAAAACATCGAAGAGCGGGGGGGGGGGAGTATCCTAGAATTGAACATTTTTCTCAATCGAAATTTTAATTAAAGGGCAGGGGGTGATATTCCTCAGGATTAAAATAGAAATTTTAAAAGGCGGGAGCGGGGATGTTCCTTCACCTACCAATTTCTTATTTATCTCATTATATACGACATAAGTCATTCGAAACTCGTTATTATTACTAATCATTTAAAAGTATACCTCTGTCGTTTTAGAGGTTATGCTAGCAAATTAAAATCCTAAAACGAATTTGTCTAATTTCTTATTTAAAAATTCTCACTCTAACACTAGCATCCACACAGTCCCCTACGGCCATGCAGATTAAACCAGTATCTACATAACCCCTTACGGCCATGAAGATTCGGTTAAAAATGAGAAAAAAGGCCTAAAATGAATTTATGTATTTGTCTTAAAAATATTTTCATTCTAATGGATTACATTTTCATGAAGTCTATCATTCTGTTTATTGGAAATGCTTAGCCTTCGAAACGTTTTTCGCCCTTATTCTGGAGCTCATCAGAAAGACATAAAGCCACTCATAAAGATGTTTCATGCAAAACCAAGACAATTTATATGAATAAGTATGAAATAATTATATTTAACATTGACTGAATCTTCATGGCCGTAGGGGGTTATGTAGATACTAGTTTAATATGTATGGCTGTAGGGGACTGTGTGGATGCTAGTCTTAGAATGAGAATTTTTAAATAAGAAATTAGAGAAATTCTTTTTAGGACTTTAATTTGTTAGGATAACCAGAATTTAGGTTATCGAAAGAATGCAAAGATTTCACTGATAGTTTTACACATAGTTTTTCGTTTAGTTCTCATAGATAGTTATTTTTTTCTGCTGTTTGCAAAATCCTATAAAGAATGTGTTTCAATACAATTATAAGCAAACAAATAATAATTTACTTTTAAATATATATGATGTTATAATGATTGGTTATAAACAATAACTTTATGAAATTTTCACTTAGTCTATTTAAAGCGACCGCCTAGGCTCCTAGCCATGCTTATGGAGCCTATTTTAGATTTATAAATTAAATTAATATCAAAAATATACCAAATTAGCCGATTATATAAAAATTTTACTTTATCTTATAATAAATACAATAAAAGAATGATTTTTTTTTCTACGAGCGATATTACCGGCTTTAGAAATGTGCCAATCGAATGCAATACACTCCTCGTTTTGTATTTGTGAAGAGTGTAATAATGAATGGTATGTGCGCAAAAATATTAGATACGACACCTTTGAATTAAATTTGATACGTTACCTATTGTAAATCAAGTTAAAACGTTAGTACTTAGATAAGACGGCAAATGAAATGTATAAGTTAAATTCCTCGTGTGCCTATTGATGCGTTACCACGTACACGGTCTAAACCAAATAAAAACGACAAAAATATATTTTATCAATATTTACATTCAACTTAGATGATGAATGAACATACTTTCACACGTTGTAGTACCGTAAACATTTTCACAAAAGCTAGTAACTGCTCTTTAAAAGTTATGGATTTGGAAATAAAATAATATTTTCAAAGATTTGTTTCCTATTGGTTTTAAAAAAATCCGAATTCCAACTTCTGTATCAATTACTAAATATTTTTGGATTTATTCATATTTTTAAATATCCGAAGTTAATATTTGATCTTAATACGATATATTTATTTAGTAATTGTTTCCTCTTGAAATAATGATAGCTTGAGAAAACATTTTTTGGATAACTTGCAGGTAACTTTTATACATTCCATCTAACATTTCATATGGGAAACAACAAATTATTTATTTATTACATATACTGGTGACCTACTTCTAACTATGCAAGTATAGTTCACTCCATATATTTACGACACATAAAAACTCGAAGTTGCCGACCGAGCTAATATAAGGGGAGATCGGGGCATGCTGAATTTTTCTAAACTGTATTAAACAATAAATATAATGCGTTACTTAATAGATAAAACAGCATTACTCTCATGTAAAATATGTTCTGGTGTGATTAAGATAAGAAATAAAGGAAAACAGTCTCTTTTAATGAAGATTTCTAATATAGTTACGCAAATCATCCCTAACTAAAACGCCATACCTAAGGAACAGATAAACAGAGACGTACTTTGAATGTATCTGTCAATGTCGCGAAGGAAAGGCAATGCGTCAGATATTTTATTTTTATTTTTTTATTTATTTTAATGCCTTATTTATATTAACGTCCTGGCGGAGTTCAGCTAATTGCTGCTCTACCACTCAACCAGGACACGTACACATAGACATCAACACAACAACCATTCCCTGCGATATTGCCATCTACCGCAGCTGAGACTCGAACTCAGGAGAGATAACAGCGACTAGACATGTTGTGCCACCCAACAGCGGTCTAGGTCACTGCTACCGTCTCGGTATGCAAAACGGAGTAAGATTTTATAAACCAGAAGCGTCATTAAATTTCTACCAAAAATACGATTTTTAAATCTCTAGTATTATTTTGTTCATTCTAGAACGCAAAAATTTGAAATACGGCTCTGTAGTACCTTGTCGGCAGGTAATAGGGCTGTCTTTGATATTTGGATGGCTGGTTTTTATTCAGCAGCTTTTTTATATGCCTTAAACAAATGGAGACAACTATACACTACAAATGTCAACCAACGACATAATTCTGAAATTATAACAATACTCAGGGGCCGTTGTAAGGAGTGGGTCTCTGACTATTGTCTTTCATACAAAAATGTATTATTATAATTTCAGAATGATGCGATTGGTTGATATCTGCACTGTACTTGCATGGTCAGAAGTAGACCATCAGTATACATAATGAATAATTTAGGGTGAAATGATTCACACACTATATTTATTAAACAGATATATTTGATAAATAATTATAATTGGACATTAAAGTAAAGGGTTGAACAAAACTAGATAAAGACATCTATCTGACATCTAAAGTCATGGCTGTCTTCTTGGAAACTCCACGTAGCCTCTGTACTCTCTACCGATCTACACTCCTCACTACAGGCATCGTCTTACACCAAGTAATTTGGTGTTTTAAATTAAATGTTAACTGGAATATATGAAAGTTTTCTGAAAAATACCCAAAAATGTTTTTCTTAATGAAGTCCGTGCAGAAATAACAGATATTACAGGTAAATGATAGCTCGACAATATTTTGACATATCTTTCGGGATTTGAGTCTACAGAATGCTAAATCCTCTTCTGCTATCTCAGTTAAATTCTGGTTTTTATCTATTATTTAGTCTTCTTTGCAGGTTGAATGCTAATTTATCATCATCTAAGAAACAGAATTAGACCCATAGAGGCATGAACTTACTACATGTTTTCAATGATGTAATTTTCCTACATACGAGTATTATTTATGGTTTCCTTACAAGTAAACAAATCATTTTTTTCCTAGACTAGCTTAGAAGGAAGGATCACTTGATATATTGGCGATTATTAGCGCCAGCATTTTGAGTCGTTAGTTAAAGTTATTAATTTTTAGAATTACATGCGGTGGATAACTTAGCCGGTAGAATGATGCTTATATTATGGCTGATTGTGCGCCAACATGGTTTGTTAGAATGTTTAGTACCATACGCTATCTACGAAATAGACGATAAACCTAAAAATAACCAGTCAAGAATATTAGTAATCGACAACAGTAGGAAAAAAGAAGTTCCACTTATACTAGTAAAAGAACTTCAACCAGACAACTCAAGCTAGGGCACGATATGTACTTCAATATCACAACCTATGGAAAGCGCCAAAGAGGTGGAAGCGGTGTACACCCCAAAAAGAACTCGAGCGCCTACTGTCACGATATACATGAAAATACATATAATGGGTACCGAGAATTAGCCCAACATGCTAAGTGAACGTGCAAAATAAGAAAATGAGACAAATCTAAAATTAAAACTGTTTGATTGCGTTGAAAATTGATTTTAGCATGTTTCTAACATTGCTCAACCGTGGAGTTTCATTTAAAAAATTCAAGTACTAGCTTACCACCGTCGTCATGTGAAACAGACTGTTGATTTAAAAAGAATTTTAAAACATTCCTCTCTTAATTCCTAATAGTTTTCATTTGAGGTAATAAACTGTTGAGGCGATATTGACCGACTCACTCTATATAGGAAATGTAGTTTAATATTTTGTTTGTAATATTCCTTACTTTTAAGGAGCAGTGTATTTCATTCATTCTAGGGAGTCATGTAATTAATTACAAATCATACGAGACTGAGTGACTGGGCTTGGTTCAATGATATAACCCTGACATTCAACCTCGTTGATGAACTCTTGAACGGTTTGATGTATTGAGTTACCCTGTTATTTAATAACAGATCATTTACAAGTAATGTATAATTTGTTTCATATAGTCACGGAAATATCATTTGTAACTTCATAATGTGAATGCAGTTTTAATGTCTAGTAATTACATCGTGGATAATTAATTTATTGTACTAATGGATAGTAATAAATAAATAGTTAGGTAACAATCATGTAATGGTGATGGTTCAATTGTATACACACTGATTTACGATTTGCTAAATTGAAAGCAAAAGTGTATTGGAGGGGTTTTAAATATGTTTATATATTTGGAGGATTACGTGCACAAAAATTTAGTAGAAAACTCTGGAAATTGGTATTAATGGTGATATTGTTATAGACCCCAGCAAAGGCACTCCCAGAAGGAATTAAGAAAGTAAAACGAAAGTGCACTAAGAACAAATGCCCACCAATAAAAACGTAAAAAATGTCTTTATCTATTTTGTTAACACCTTTAATAGTAGAATGGAGGTAGCGCCAGCGGTGCGACTGGCTGATGTCATAAAAAAAAATTGTGACCTTGGCTTATAGTATTTACACCAAATCCTAAGTTTCTGAAACCTTACTACTTTGTTTTACTTATTTATCCATATTTATCCCGATTTATCTCCCAACCCTTTACCGGAATAAGCTCAAAATACAATCTACTTCGAGATCTCATTATAATACACAAAATGAGAGACAGGCAAACAGAATTTTAAAAAATCTCCACTTTTCATGATATTTTAAACGAATTTCAACAAAAAAAGATTTTTTTTTACGATGACTATAAATCCACTTTGTGGATACGGAAGTAATTGATGTGAACCACAGTTATTTAATTACTCCCTGTTTGTACGTTTACATCTCATTTTTGCTTGAAGGATATTCTGTCAGATTGAATTGTAAGAACCTAACTAACAATTTACGAAGTACAAATATGAAAGAGGCAACATTTAAATAGTTACATATTAATAATGGTTAGTCAGTTACTATGTCTAAGGGTAGAATATGAGTTTTGAAGTTTATAGCTCCCGTCCTGTGAATGCTTTCCTTCCGTTGTTTTATAGTAGAGATTGTCTTACTCAGTGGCTACCTGGATACATAGGTTTGCTTTTTTATGATAATATGTAGTTATGGTTATATTGATCTGCTGTGTGTATTTTATGGTTACATACAATTTTTGTTTATGATGGATTAATTTCTTTTAATTCTTCATTTAGAATTAACCTCAGCACTAATTTAAAGCGAGTCAGTCAACTTGGCCCCCCCCCAGTTGTTTTTTCTTCTTCAATTTGCTAGCACACAAAGTTTAGACCTAGCACACCCTAGCACAACCATTTTTAAAGCCACAAACAGTAAATAGGGGATGTGTGTGCAAGCATTGTGTGCTAGCAAATTCAAGACAAAAAAATAACTGGGGGGGGTTAGCGTCAACTCCCCCCCCCCCGAAAACATCCCCTATTTACTATTTGTGAGGAGGTGTGCTAGCTTTAAAAATTGTTGTGCTAGGGTGTGCTAGGTCTAAACATTGTGTGCTAGCAAATTAAAGAAGAAAAAATAACTGGGGGGGGGGCAAGTTGACTGACCCATTTAAAGCACACTTTTCTGTCAATCATACAGCAACTGTTACAATTTTAAGAAAGCCAATTTCTTACTGTTGTATGAATTAATCTCAAACATCGACTGGATTCTTTGTCCACTTTTCATGACGTTCAAGATACCTGTACCTATTTCTATGATAAGTTATACAGTAGTTTTGATCTTTATGTTCCAAAGTTTGCCTCGCAACATAAAAGACAGTATCCAGTTATCCACCTTGATTCTCATTTGAGATAATCAAAAATATTAAACTTAAAACCAAGCTCCTAAATAAATTTAAACAGAATAATGACCATATCACTTTTGAGGTATTTAAGCGACTGCGGGCTAAAATAAAACTGGATATTACTACTTCATACAGGAACTGTATACGTTCGGCTGAAAATAATATACAGAGTGGCCCAAATTTATTTTGGGCGTTCATAGAGAGCAAAAAAGGTTCAATCCATGTATCTGACAATATGTTCTATGGCGATAATAAGCTAGATAATCCAAGAGATATTTTGAACTCATATGCCGATTTTTTCAGTAAATCGTTCACGTCTTCACCCGATCTATCTTTGGACGATGAAGAATTGCAGGCTCAAACTGATGTTGTTTACACCGACTTCTCCAAGGCATTCGGCAGACTTAATCACAACATATTGCTACAAAAGCTCTCACTATTCGGACTTTCCCCATCGCTTATAATGCTATGTGTATGATATCTTCCTCACAGGAAACAATACGTATTATTTAGCGGTTTCAGGTCTGTTGAATACCTTGCAACTTCAGAAGTTCCCCAAGGCTCTGTCCTTGGCCCCCTGCTTTTCAACATATTCATTAATGACATCGTGTTAGATCTAGATGTAAATTGCCTGCTTTATGTGGATGACTTGAAAATATTTGGTGGTTAGGAGTGTTGAGGATTGTGAAAGAATTCAGCACAATTTGGACAAGATCTTAAATCGGTGCTTCTTAAATAAATTACCGCTTAATCCACAAAAGTGAAATGTAATGTTATACACATCAAAGACCTCTACGTTGGCGTTTAATTATACTCTTGAACATTGGAGCACCCTAATATTTTTCGCGATCTGGATGTAACTTTTGTAAATTGTCATATCGAGACGATAGTGTGTCACGCGTACAAATCCTATGGATTTGTAGCCCGAAATAGCAGACACTTTGTGGACCTAAACACCATTAAAATACTATATAACTGTTTTGTGAGATCTAAACTTGAATATGCCGAGATTGTATGTATGATAGCCTCATTACAATGTCCACATCAATAATCTCGAAAATGTTCAGAGTAAATTTCTTAAACTGCTGTCTTTTAAATCGGATGGTATGGGCCTTGGGCCTGCCGCAAAATCTAAAATTGTTCATAATTAAATCGACTTCCGAGACACTGTATCTCAATTAAACTTTTATGTTCCCAGAATATCCTCCCGTGATAACGCAACATTCTACCTACCCACAGCGCGTACAAACACACTTCAACATTCACCTATATATACAATGTACAATAATTGCAATCTACTAAGACGTCAGTTAGATATATTTTCCTGCAGCCTTAATAACATAAGGGCCATATACTCAGAATAAATATTTTTGTTTTTTTTTCTCTATACGCTTATTATATTATGATTTATGTATATTTGCCTCAACTACTATTTTACTGTTTTCTTTTAGTACTCTAACTTATATCTAATACTGATCATATCCTCTTGTTCTGTAATTGGGTATCTTACCTGTAGAATAGTGTGATTTAAATAAATAAATAAATAATGTTAATAATTGGGAAGAAAACTATATTAGTTTTTGATTTTCACTTTATTTCTTATCAACATGACAATTGTTTCGCCACACAGTGGCTTCTTTGGATGTTGAGTACTGGTATACAAATTTTACAATGCACAAACTATATGGTTTTATACAATTTCGATCTAATCCTAATCTTAATTGCTAAGCGGAAAAGCACAATATAATTTTAATTACTAAATGGAAAGGTACATATATTTCTAGGTAATTTATTGAATCTAATTTTAATAGTCTAAGTAAATAAATTTAGTAAGGGAGATGAGTTTGTTTCAATTTGGTCATTTAATAAAATATCAGACGACTTTATTTTATATATTTCTAGAGATTCTAGTAAATCGAGTTTTAACCCTTTTTTCTCAGTGTGTAAAATTTTAAACTCTTCGTTGAACATGTGACCTTCTTCTATTAGGTGGTTAGCATAAGTTGAATCTGTTTTATTTCTGATGTAACTTCTTCTATGTTCTGATAACCGTTAACCAAAATTTCTTCCTGTTTGTCCAATACATACCTTAGGACAAGCACCACAAGTCAACTTATAGACGCCTGATTTATTTTCTGATGAAATTTTGTCTTTTGCATTTTTTAAATGTTTTCCTATTGTGTTATTAGTTTTGAAAGCTACATTAATATTACGGTTTTTTTTTAAAAGAGGAAGTTTTTCTGTTGGGTAGCCGATGTAAGCGAGAACTTTGAAACTATTATTTCGATCTTTTATTGTTGATATACATCTTAATGGCTTTATTGAAAGATTTTTTCACAATGATATTGTCTATTACTTCGGGGTTGTAACCATGGTTGAATGCAATTTGTTTTATTATTTGTAGTTCTTTGATATAATTTTCTCCTGATAAGGGGACAGTCAAAAGCATGTGTATCATGCTGTTGTATGCTGCTATTTTGTGTTGGCGAGGATGTGCTGATGTGTTGTGTATTGTTATGTCAGTGTGGGATGGTTTATGAAAAATTGAAAAATCATGTTTTTTATTGAGTCTTTTAATACAATACACAACACCTCAGCACATCCTCGCCAACACAAAATAGCAGCATACAACAGCATGATACACAGGCTTTTGACTGTTCCCTTATCAGGAGAAAATTGTATCAAAGAACTACAAATAATAAAACAAATTGCATTCAACAATGGTTACAACCCCGAAGTAATAGACAATATCATTGTGAAAAAATCTTTCAATAAAGCCATTAAGGAAGTATATCCAACAATAAAAGATCAAAATAACAGTTTCAAAGTTCTCACTTACATCGGCTACCCAACAGAAAAATCTTCCTCTTTTAAAAAAAAACGTAATATTAATGTAGCTTTCAAAACTAATAACACAATAGGAAAACATTTAAAAAATGCAAAAGACAAAATTTCATCAGAAAATAAATCAGGCGTCTATAAGTTGACTTGTGGTACTTGTCCTAAGGTACATATTGGACAAACAGGAAGAAATTTTGGTAAACGGTTATCAGAACATAAAAGAAGTTACATCAGTAATAAAACAGATTCAACTTATGCTAACCACCTAATAGAAGTAGGTCACGTGTTCAACGAAGAGTTGCAAAATTTTACACACCTTGAAAAAAGGGTTAATACTCGATTTACTAGAATCTCTAGAAACAAATAAACTAAAGTAGTCTGATATTTTATTAAATGGCCAAACTGAAACAAACTCATCTCCCATACTAAATTTATTTACTTAGACTATTAAAATTAGATTCAATAAATTACCTAGAAATATATGTACCTTTCCATTTAGTAATTAAAATTATATTGAGCTTTTCCGCTTAGCAATTAATATTAGGATTAGATCGAAATTGTATAAAACCATATAGTTTGTGCATTGTAAAATTTGTATACCAGTACTCAACATCCGAAGAAGCCACTGTGTGGCGAAACAATTATTGTCACGTTGACAAGAAATAAAGTGAACATCAAAAACTAATATAGTTTTCTCCCCAATTATTATCATGGATTTTCATCAAATAACGGCCCAATCTGTTCAATAATAATGTTAATATTATTTTGTTGTTTACAGTTTATTTTTACGCGTTGTATTCGTCCAAGGGATGTCGAAAAAGGTAGGTGCGGAAGGAAAGGACCCCTGGTTGAGTAGTACTCGAAATTAACGATAGAGATGTATGACTGCATCATTTTAATTATGCGAATCAAGAAGGCCAGGATCTGGAGCTTCAGGGTGCCATATTTTGATGAAGACTTTCCCGAAGTCTAAGGTGACAAACTCTTTGAGTAGACCTCGGTTGAAGTTGGTTGTGACTAAACGCTTCCCCAGTAACTCTCGCAGTATCGCCAAGTGGCGCAACCTTGCAATTCTTAGCTGGTAGAAGAAAATTTCCCGCGCACGATTTTGGCGGTCAGAACCGGTACTGATCGAGGCAGGACGAAATGCTTGTGTGCTTCGGATATATCTCGACCAAATTTTTTTCTGACAGAACGCAGAATCTTCCATATTGGAATACGGAACCAAAAACTGTCAATTGAGATTTCGCGAAGAAAAAAGTTCAGAAATGTCCAACCTTGGTATGATTCAGTCAATTTCGCCTTCAAAGTTCGATTCGACCCATACGACGTACATAAAATGCAACTTTTACACTTTGCAATGAGACATTGCTCGTCAGTCAAGCTGCTGTGGTTTCGGTATCACATATGTTTGAAATTACGTATGAAAGTTAACTAATTGACATTTTGATTTAACATTGACAATGACATTTGATTAGTGAAATGGTCTCATAATATTGATTGATTGATTGATTTGCCAGCGTATGATGGGCATTGCTGCCAATTCCGGGCATCCATGGAGGTTCGTTCCAACACGCAGCTTGGTCGTCCGTCGAACACGCTCAACGGACGCGACGGCCAAACCGCGTGGCGGAACCAAATCTCGGATGTTTTGTATACCGCCGGACCAGCTGCATACGCCGGTTGGACATTGGACATGCTTGTTGTCAGCAGCGATAGCTGCATGACGCATGGGGTGGGAATATAGGATGGGAAGTGTAGGTGTTTGAGACATGCTTCTTTTAAGTTTCTATGCTTCTGTTAGGTTTCCATTTGTTATCAGGCATTTAATTGGTTACCATATTAACAAGTGAAATAATCCATATAATATCAACAAATGGTAAACATAACTAAAGTAATTATTTTTCATTGGGAAAAAACTTAGGTTTTTTAAGTTTTGTGGGTCAGCTTTTCACTGCACAGTAATGAAGGAGTGTCAGTTTGGCAGCTTAAATAATTCACTTGTGGCTGTGAAACTAACATAATTTGTTATTGTGCAGGAAGAACGAACGTATAACCTGGAAAATTTCCATTTTCATTGTACGATTTGATCATTTTTTGTGACAACTGACATTCGTCGCCACAGAAACGACGGCAATTTATAGTCAAATGAATTAAAGACAGTACTTAGGGCCATTACTTTCGGTCTCCGTTAAACTTTAAACGTCTGCCAAATCATTGTTAGGCTGATTCAGTTACCATAGAAACAATTGTACTCTCAATGATTTAGCACACGGTTAAAGCTTAACGGAGACCAAAAGTAATAAGCCTAACAGTATTTATTGTGTTGCCTAGTAGAGTGGCTCTAGTATAATCAATTTTGTATTATCGAAATTATACATATACAACTAAATCCAGCCTTCTGGTTCGTTGATATCAGTATGAAAAGAGAATGATTACAATACTTATTCGAGTAAAACTTTCTACTGTTTTTTATTATTTAAAATTAGGTCAGCTTAGGATGGACACAATTGTCGTGAGACGACTCTGTACATGTCCACAAAGAAAAGTAATTAAAACATGCGATCGAGGACCTTTTGAACCTCTTTATGTTGCGAATAGCGACCACTTTATGGCACTTGTTGTTAACTTTATAGTTTACAATAATCATTAAATTTTAAATAGCATTTAAAAGTATCGACCATAAAATATGTCTATTAAGAAGTACTAGTACCTAATTATTCTTTATTCAATTATACAAAGGGAAAAGGTAAAGTCTGGAATTTGCCGCCTTCATGGCCTTGAATATTCCTGCTGCAACGATTCACTGTCCCTTTTTTGCGCGTGGAATTTTTAAATTTATAATTGAGTATACGTGAAAGCTTGTACCTGCGGTATTGACGTTCTTACCGGCTATGTCGCTACGTCTACTTTTCAGCTATCATAAACTGCATATCCTTTTGAACTTACCTGGAAAGATAAAATATATTAGTAATTTGTTATACTGTATAAGTTATAAATAAAGAATACAAATGGAGTAATTAACCCAGAAACAAATATATTTAATAGTTGACATTTATCTCGAATTTTAAATATATGTGTTCATTATTCGTATTGTTCTAGTGGGTGAAAAATTGGTCATATTTTATAACAAGGGTTATATGCACTATACAAGAATGATGCAACATTGGTTAACATTTATTTTATCTGTTATGTAATCATAATAATATGCAGTAGTCAGAAAGAGTGCCAAACAAGCGAAAAGAAACTATACGACAAGATATAAAATACAGGAGGTGTAAATTAGGCAGGTAAATGAAATAAATGCATATTTATTTACGATCTGGATATTATTTAACTTCCAATTGCTAGAGTAACCTCGAATTAAATTATTATTATTTTCAATAATAAAAATGGGGGAAGTGAGTTAAGTGTCATCGTATAGAGGTGTTTTTAAGGTGCTCTCTAGAAAGCGGTAAAAAAGCGGCAAAGACCCCGTTAAACTCTAAAAAATTTCAGCCATTGGTAGACTAAGAAATTCTGCGCAAAATGAAGCGCCTCAATAGAAAAACAGAGTTCATATGGAATTAATAATTACAAGATTTTCTAATAATATTAAATCAAATAAAGCAAACAAGCTCAAGTGAAGTGCAGTGTCCCTACGTACACCCTAGACAACCCAACAAGATACTTCTTAAGTGGTTCATGGGCAACAAATAATAGCACAGTCAGTGTCAAAATGTGGCACATATGTTTACAAAGCAATATAGCTGTGTTGTGACCTAAAGTAATTGTATACAGTGGAAAGTTTTTAAATGGACGAAATCAATTCAACCCAAGAAAGAAAAGAAAAGGAACTAAAATAAAACAACAATCACAAGACGCTGCAGAAGGACAGATAAGCTATAAATTAATTTATTTTATTTCATCTGATTTAAATGGTATTATTTTAGTCTATATTTCTATCTGATCTTTACCATCTTAATTTTTATTAGCTCGATTTATTGATTAAAAACATAATATTTTATTATGTATTTGAAAAGCGGAAATTGAAACAGATTGTCTCAAAGAAACGACATACAGGGTGAGCAAACTATTCCTTTGGACCTCTTTTTTGTCGTAACGCGCAAAAAAATATTGTTACCGCGAGATAGAGCCCTTTCTAGCAACTCCACTATAAATGAATATTTACCTGTGGAACGGTTAATAAATAAATAAATAAATAATTGAAAGCTGCCAGATTCAGAAACAGAAGAAACAGAAAACTTAGAAGAAAAATAAGGAGATGGCGATAGATGGAAACTTAAAAGATGCATGGAAATTGAAAAGAAGCATCTGGCAAAAACCTGCACATCCCATCCGATGATGACAGATGGAAACTTAACAGAGGCATGGAAACTTAAAGAAGCATCTCACAAACACCTACACCTCCCATCCTATATTCCCACCCCATGCGTCATGCGGCTCTCGCTGCTGAAAACAAGCATGTCCACTGGTTCAACCCGGCGTATGCAGCCGGTCCGGCGGTATATAAAACATCCGAGATTTGGTTCCGGCACGCGGTTTGGCCGTCCGTTGGGCGCGTTGGAACGAACTTCCATGGATGCCCGGTATCAGCAGCAATGCCCACCTTACGCTGGCAAATCAATCAATCAATCAATCATTTTCAATAGTAAAAATGTTTTCAAAATGTCTACCCTGCATATATTTTTGGAATAAAAAAATACTCCTTTCAGAGCATAATTAAAGTATCTTCCTAGAGTCATCAAAATCATAATTATAAATATGTTTTACATTTATAATTGTGGCATTTTCTTAGCTTTTCTTTTTTCCATAATAGAATTACCGATTACATTACTTCTACGCCCCTGGCTTTTACGCCAAAGGACCAGTTGTAGGGTGTTTTATAGCATATAATATAACAGAATAATAAAAAGATAGTTTGCAGATGTTTCGGAAATGTTTCATCGCGGGCGAGGCAATGGCTGAGATACTTAGAATGACAAGCAACAACTTCTGTAACGAAAGTGAATATAAATAGCATAAAGAGCAAGAACTCCAGACTGTTAGAGGATCAGTGAAGAATAAATCGTGTATAATCTTAGTAGGTACTTGAAGGAATAATATTTTGTCTAGTTCCATACCTGGTCATGATACATATATGTACCAATATCTCGACGTTTTATGACATTTTATGCCTATTAAAAAAAATGAACATTCCACTTGACTACGTAGATGTGGAAGTAATTATTATAATTCCTATTAATTTATTAAAATAATTTTCTTGCTTTTTGTTGGGTATTTTACCACTGAAAAATATTTAAAAATTTTAATGAAAAGACCCCTCTGCGCCAAACGGATCAGACATAGGTTGGTTTTTGAATACTTAATCGTTTCAAAATGTCTCACACCTACAAATATATAAACTAGACAGGTACGACGAGGGGGGGGGGGGGGTCGGGGCTGCTTCCCCCCGAGCCCGGCGATTTTTCAGGGGGCCCGGCGATTTTGAAGCTGACAGTTTCAAATATTTTAACAAGTAATACAATGTGTTTAAAAATTAGTCTAGGTTTGAAAGTATGTATGACTACATTGTTTCGATTTATTCGCTCATGATGGTTTAAGAAACTTTTTAGAAGATATCAGATGAAATAAGATGGTTTTAATACGGTACCGCATTCATGTATGTTCATTTAATTAGGTTTAAGATAAAAGCCGAAAAAGTAGTTATGATATCAATGCGAAAAATGCATCAATATGGTGCTATATATTTCGTAATATTTTATATTGGGCCCTAAAGAGCGTAGTATGTTCGATATCACTCTTTATTTAAAAAAATAACACAGGCACTGTTAAATATAACGGTAAAACTATAACTCGAGTTCAATTTTAAGCAATTATTGTTTCAGATTGATTGGTAAATACAAAATTACATCATTAGCAAGTAATGAAATATCTTAATTTCTTAAAATGATGTAAAAATTAAAATTATAGATTTTTAAAAATTTTGCGCACCTCAATGAAAAGCTAATAATAAATCTAGTTTTAAAAATATTTTGCTCACGAAATGTATCGCCAAATTAAACGACCCGCCATGGAATTGTAAGTTGTTTGTGAATTTTCGAGATACGCTAAATTGCTTGTTCTGGTAATTATTATACTCTTTGCAAATACAAAATGAATAGTATATTGCATTTGGTCGGCACATTTCTAAATCCGGTAATATTACTCGTAGAGAAAAAATTTTCATATCACTGTGTTGGTGATCGAATTCTGAACAACTTTAAAAATGTCCGTCCGTCTGTCCGTATGTCTCTGTCCGTCCGTCCGTTCATCCGCCCGTCCGTCCGTCCAGTTAGTGTTACCTAGAGGAAGAACCCTATTGTTTTTGAACAATATCGATCAATAGATAAAAAATTATAAAATTATTTAATAAACATTTTTTTCGTATATTTTGTAATTAAATAAAAAATTTCTAAAACTAACATTATTTACAAAAAACAGCTGCGACGAGTATCCTATAGAATGTGCAACAATTATAGAATAGAATAGAATAGAATAACCATTTATTAATCCAATCGATCATTAGGTATAATGATATAGGACAAGTCAAACAAATTATTACAATTAAATAGTAGTTTTACATTTAAACAGAAAAAATCGAAATATTAAAATATACTCACATGTAACAATATATCAATTAAAATTTAAATACTCATTTACGGAGTAAAAGGCATAATTCACTAGAAATGATTTTGTGGCTGATATGAACTTCTTAATATTATTAATGTTTTTTATGTTTGCATTTAACTTATTGTATAAAGTTGAGCCCATGTAATAGGGATTCGATTTGAACATCTCTAGCTTGTGTGCAGGATATTGCAAATAAAGCCATGCCGTGTATTATATTCATGGTGATAATTTTGAAAGGTAAATTTATATGGATTCTTTTTTACCGTTGTTAATATTTCTAATATACAGGGTGTTTCACTTAAAAGTCCCCAGGCCATTATCTCTAAAACTAATAAAGATATTTTATTTTTGTAAATGGCAGATGATTGATACCAAAGAAAGGTTTAAATAACGGTGATTAGAATTTTTCCTCAACAGCACACAGAGATGGCGCTGCGATGCAAAACTATTTTTTGATGGCTGGAACCTTGAAACATAAGTCATGTGATTAAACAATAATTTGTGAATAATTTTGATGGTATAGAGAATTTACAAAAAACAAGCCGTTTTGGAGTTACATGAGTTTCTTTCATTAATGCCAGTACACGTGAATTTTGATAAATCCCTATAATTTATTTGTTATTTATTATAGAATATTGGTTACCAAACACTTTTTTTCAAGACAAGGAAAGTGATATAATACACTATCATAAAATTATGTTTACCACTTCCGGCCAAACCGGAACTAACATGATGAACCAATATCCATATGTTCCTATATATTACATTTTTTTTCTAATAACGCTTCTAATAAAACGGCTCCCAAAACTTAAAGTAAGTAAGACAACAAAGAAAATACACACTAATTTAGAATGGGCTAAATTTATATTAACAATTCAGTAAAGAACGTAAACAAAAGTTTTATAAATAAACATTTAAAAACTATCGAAATATTATTAAAAATGAAATTAAACCAATTTCTTTCTTATTAGTAGGTACTTATTATATTAAATGTTCAAAATTTCTCCCTTCTTCATGAATACACATATTGTACCGTTTCAGTAACTCTTCATTGCAAACTTTTTGTAACGTATGTCTATTTATAGCAACAACACTTGCATATATTTTATTATACAAATCGGCCATATCCTCAATGGGTTCAATGTACACTACACTTTTTAAATACCCCCAAAGGTAAAAATCTAATGGAGTCAAGTCAGGTGATCGTGCTGGCCATCTGACTACTCCATTAGTACCAATCCATCTCTGAGGGTACATTTTATTAAGACAATCTTTGACTAGTACTGAGTTATGGGGTGGTGCACCATCTTGGTGAAACCAAATATTCTCTTGGTTATGAGCGATAGTCTCTAATAATCCTGGCAATACATTTCTCCAAAATATCTCATATTTTCTTCCATTTAAAGTCCCATGGAATAGATATGGTCCAATAATATATGAATTTAATATTCCATACCACACGTTAACTCCAAAAGTTACCTGATTTCGGCTCATTCTCATCCATCTAGGATTATTTTGTGACCAGTATCGGCAGTTATGCTTACTCACAACTCCGTTGTTGTGAAAACGGCTTTCATCGCTCCAGAGGACATTTTTTTAAAAATTTGGGCATTCTTCAGAAAGAACTGAAATTCAGCTAGAAAATGTAATCTTCGTTCATAATCACCAGGCCTTAAATGATGGATCAATTTTAATTTGTATGGATGGCATTTATTTGATTTTAATATTCTATGGCACGAAGATATCGACAGATTAGTTTCCGATGCCAATTTCCGGAGAGAACATTGAGGATTGTTGACAACACTATTTAACACCAAGGCTGTATTTTCATCGTTTCTAACTGACCTATTTCTGTTACGAATAGTTTTCTGAAAACTACCCCAGTTTCTTAAATTTTTAAACAGCATGATAAATGTTTTTTTATCAGGTGTAGGTCTATTTGGAAATCGTAAACAAAACAATCGTTTTGCTTGTCGGGAATTTCTTTTGCATTCACCGTATATTAAAATCATATTTAACTTATCTTCATTGGTGTATCTAACCATTTTTTAAATTCATTTTTGTTATTGCCTTATTTGGATTAATTTGCTTTGAATTGTTTCTAAGTACACTATTTCTGTTTGAAACTATGATTGAAATGCACCAACTACAAACTTTGTTTAATAACTGCCAAACTTAAAATTAAATCAAAGCCTACTAATATCTCTTAAGTAGATTTTTCATTACCATTCTAAATTAGTGTGTATTTTCTTTGTTGTCTTACTTACTTTAAGTTTTGGGAGCCGTTTTATTAGAAGCGTTATTAGAAAAAAAAAATGTAATATGTAGGAACATATGGATATTGGTTCATCGTGTTAGTTCCGGTTTGGCCGGAAGTGGCACACATAATTTTATGATAGTGTATTATATCACTTTCCTTATCTTGAAAAAAAGTGTTTGGTAACCAATATTCTATAATAAATAATAAATAAATTATAGGGATTTATTAAAATTCAGGTGTACTGGCATTAATGAAAGAAACTCATGTAACTCCAAAACGGCTTGTTTTTTGTAAATTCTCTATACCATCAAAATTATTCACAAATTATTGTTTAATCACATGACTTATGTTTCAAGGTTCCAGCCATCAAAAAATAGTTTTGCATCGCAGCGCCATCTCTGTGTGCTGTTGAGGAAAAATTCTAATCACCGTTATTTAAACCCTTCTTTGGTATCAATCATCTGCCATTTACAAAAATAAAATATCTTTATTAATTTTAGAGATAATGGCCTGGGGACTTTTAACTGAAACACCCTGTATATCGACACGGTAATGTTAAAAATTTATAACGCGTGGCTCTTTTTTGCAATATAAGCACAACGGTTTGCTAAATTAGAAAACCACTAAAAAATCACTTCATATCTAATACGACTTCAAAGTTGGCAAAATAAAACGTTTTTACAGTATCCCTGCTGGCTATTTGGGACAGGCGTTTGATAGCAAAACAACTACTTGCACACTTATTACCAATATAATTAATGTGTGATTTCCACTCTAGAGATAAATCAATATGTATTCCTAGTAATTTAAAATCCTTCACCTGTTGAATAGTTTTATTTCCAAACCGAATAAGAGGGCTAGCAATGTAGTTTGCAGTTATAGGATGAAACTGCATAAAATAGGTTTTTTCTCTATTTATGATTAAATGGTTATTTGTAAGATATTGGGAAACTGATGCCAAGTTTGAACTTAAATTGTCAATTGCAAGGTCTATATTCTTGTCACTTGTTGCAATTGTAATATCGTCTGCAAATGTACAATGAAAAGACGTCACATGCTGGTTTATGTCATTAATATATAATAGAAGCAACAAGGGACCCAGAATACTGCCTTGAGGTATACCTAAATCAATGTCAAGTTTAGTAGACTTTACACTAAAATAATCTACATATTGTTTCCTGTTTGTAAAGTAAGATTTTAGAAGGCTGTACCATTGGCCGCGAAGACCATAACACTCTAATTTGCGTAGAAGAATGTCATGATCTACGCAGTCAAAGGCCTTTGAAAGAACCGTATGATCAACATCTAGATTACTGTAATCTAAAAAACTCAGTAAAGCAGTAGATGTTGAATGATCTTTTCTGAAACTGTGCTGACTAGGAGAGAATATGTTTTTTGTTTCTAATAATTTAACTATGCCATTAAAAACGATTTTTTCAAATATTTTTGAAAATATTGATAACAGAGATAGAGATATAGGCCTATAATTTGTAATATCGCTAGGGTCGCTTTCTTTTAAATAAACAAATGACTTGAGATTTTTAAGAAATTCGGATAAGTTCCTAAAGTGAAACAAGGATTTATTTTCCAAGTTATTAGTGGCGCCCAGTATTTCAGAAATAGTTACTTTTTTTTCATTTTTTTATTATTTTGATTAATTGAGATAATAGGTTTAGGCAAGTTGACACAGTGTAATAAATCGGTGAAGAGTATAATGGTTAGCTTGTTTAATACTAAGTTCATTGTTGTTATTTTGTTTTAATCATAGTAAATACAATCTTTAAACTACACGACTGAAACAAAAAAATTCGGAAATAAAAGCGGATTTTTTAAATTCTCGGTAATATCAGGAGCATTTTTCTGAAAAGGCACAAAAATTGTAATATCCCAGAAACTAATGACTTTTGGATAATGCATATATGGGTTCATAATATAGTAAATTACCTCTACTATCACGTGTTTAAATGAATTTATCGAATTACCAGCAACCATATATATAAAAATCTTTACAATTAGTGGAATAAGTCATACCTTGTCTGTATGTTATATTAACATACTCATCAAGTGCAACAAATATTGCTTTTATATAAACTTCCTACAGATTAATTAGTAAGTTCTATAGGGGTGTAATTCAGTTAAGCTATGATACATCAATCACTAAATGGTTTTGACAAGTTAGTAGGGGTGTTCTATGTAGTTCCTTGAGGGGAAAGAGTTCATTATACCAAATACCAATAGCGAAAAGTCATCGACATTCCAACAGAATAAGAAAAATACAACCTTTTCTATCTTTTAACCTTTAATAAACCTTAGGCAACATCAATCACGCATGAAGTGTTAAGGTATAATTTAATCCTTTAACAGTTTTGCGAGAGAGCATCATAGAGATATTTAAATAAAAATAAATAAATAAGAAAAGAACAAGGCGAATTTCAAGTTGGCTATCACAGGTGAACAATCGCCGGAGAATAGCATTGAAAGGCAAGATACAAAATGCATTGGCGTGGTGGCGGGGAGATTTAGGAATCAATTTTGTAAAATAAGTATTTCGATAATATTTATTTATTTATTTACACGACTCAACAGGACGAATGTCCCAATTACAGAGTCGTAATACTAACAATACAATTATTCTGCTATAACAGAATAGGTATTACAAATTATGTTCATATACAGGTAGGCACTCTTTAGATCCTTAATTCTACAATGAAAAATATCAGTATAATTCTGTATAGGATTATAATTCCTGCACATGACAATAATAGGTGAATACATTAATAGATTGGTGCGTGAAGCTTTGATATGAAAGGTTTGGTGGAGTCGAGTTGATTTAGAAGGAACTCGTAGGTCAATGAATTTTAATAGATCACATATGCGTAATTCGGGGTGGGCAAGGGTAGGCAACTGCCCACCCAATATTTTGAAAGAGCATTAAATTGTTTAAGGCAAATCTGGCGAATTCCGAAATTCTTCCAGAAAAAACAATAAGTATGACAAAGACGCCAATCAAGTCATGTGGGGAAAAAGGGAGTCGTAGAGAACGAATTCGAATAGTTTAGAGAAATTATTTATCATGGTGATTGGCCTGGGAAAAATGCCAATATTTAAGGATAAATTGAGACACAATCTTAAACAAAAAAAAACTGGTATTCCATCTGGAGCTGCTGTAAATTTTGGCTGTAATTTTTTGCACGCTTTAATAACTTCTGCCTCTGAAATTGTAGGTATGAATATATTTTGCGTGTCCACAGGTTCACTTTTGGGCACCCATACTGACATTATAGTTGATGCAGAGTATGCTGATTTGAAATATTCTGAAAATTTACTCACTATATCTTGTGGGTCATTATATGAATTATTTTGATATGTCATACTGTTAGGTATGGAGCTTGTTTTTGACTTATTATTAATGTAGGACCAAAACATTTTTGGAATATTACAGTTTTATAGACGCTTAATTCAGAAATATATTCTCAAGAATTATAGCTACAATTAGAATCTTTACTTAATTAAGATATTCAAAATGACAGCGTACAAAAGTTATAGTAATACGAAATTGTAAGTGCAATTCAAAAACTACAAAAAAATTGTAACCGTACATGCACCAATTGTTTTCTGATATACGAGTACATGGGGTTAATTTCTCATTAAGAAAGTCTGGAGAAAACATACTTAGAAGACCACCACCGCACTGTGTCGAAAGTGGATTATAGTGGACGGTGGAATTTAATGTTAATACCTTTTTAACATTTGATATATTTTTTATTGAATTTGTCTTATTATTCTTAACTCACGACGTCTTGGCAGACATTTTGGGGCCCACTATCTGACAACTTGAAACCATTTCTCGCGGCTACCTGTTAGACGCACGGCTCCACCAAATCTGTTTTCCATCCGTTCTTTGATGACATCAGTCCAACAGTTTGGAGGGCGTCTTTTTGATATTTGCCATTTTTGCTTTCTCTGAACCATCAACCGAAAATTTAGAACAGATTGTAGAATATGACTGATATGAGCGTGTTATGTGACAAGCATGCTTGGTTACACTCTCTACTGTGTTCTGTGTTCAATTATTAGCTCTGACACTGACAATGTCGGTGTGTAATGGATGCAGTCTACGTTTTCAAATATATAATAACCTCCTACCGGACATCCTTGGCTTTGAATTTGGGAGTTATCTAATTAGTGTGGCATGTTGTGTTAAATTGTAGTAATTCGTTTAGAAGACATTTACATTATATTTTAAGCTATCGCAGTCCCCGTGATTTACAGATTTATTCCTCAGTTACAGTAGATCTCCGACTCTGTATTTATTTTTAGTTAAACGTATCATCTCCTAACAACTAAATAAGATGTGTCAAGAGTGTATATAAACAAATTTGTAGACAATGCAGTTTTCTGTAAGAAATTACCTCATAAATTTTATCCAGTCTCCTAAAGTTTTTGAAATATCTGGCAATATTCAAATTGATAAAATTGAAATTGTCCAGTATATTATTTTATTAAATATATGAAATGTCTGAAACTGTGTAAGTAACGGCAAAAATACACACAAATGATTTTGCAGAGAATTTAATTTTATATGAGTATATCACTGGCTGAAAGTGAAATGACAAAATCGTTGTGATAATTTTTTAATTAGCAATTTGAATTTTTCAACAACAATATTTTTTTTGTTCAATATTGTTATTTATTAAACCACAATAATTAATTTCAATTCTTCATTTCTCTTTGAGGTTGTACCACAAGTTTTGAATGAAACGGATTTTCGAACAACCCATTATATAGTAAATGAATACGTTGTGGAACGTAAGGAATGATCGAAACATGTAAATTAATTATAGTTTATTAAAATAACAGCTTCTTTACATAATTAAAATGCCTTGAACTGAGTGAGTGAGATCATTAGAGGGCGTGCATTTGAGTATTAGAATGAGTATATGTTATTAATGGAGCAAATACTAGTGAACGTTAAGTTTAAAACTAATAACTTTTCAGTTTCTCCAAATAAAAATGAAAAATATGTTCGTGACAACAATCTGAAAAATAAACAGTAGAGTGTAGTATTTCGTACCCTAGATTTGTTTGAAATCTAAAAAAAAATCATCAAATTTTACCAAAATAGAATAGGGTAATTCTCTAAATAAGACTAGGGAGTCGGAGAAAAGTTGAAAAATTAATAAAAAAGTAATAAATAATAATAAATTGTTTAAACTATTTTCAGGATCTATTAGTAAACTCTTCTTCCGAACTAGTTATTTCATTCTGTTGTTTAAAAGTTTACTAATAGAAGTTGTGAAAGTTGATAAAGAAGAAGAAATTAGATAGTTTGAAGGTTCTCACGAACGCTAAATTTAAAATGAACTTATATAAGTATTTTCTCGATGCATTATAAGGATACTCTATCCTTGATTTCATTCTCGGTTTGTGTAATAAGCATATATTGTCTAAATATCCTAATCTTATGTTTATTTTTTAATTATTATTGTTAGTTTGATCTAGTTTAGTATCAAGGGTTAAGTGGTAGAGCACTCTCTTGAGTGAACTTCCCCTTGTATTTCCCATGGTTGTTTAGTTATTATGTAATAAGTGTGTATTTTGTAATATTTTTGTTTGTTTGTATCTGTTTACTCATGTTGTAAATTGTTTTTTCTATGGGAAATAAAGACATTTATTATTATTATTATTATTATTAAAACAGATGAAAATATTTCAAAATAGCAAAATAAATTATAATTGTTTATACAATTTGAAAAACATTAAAATAATATCACATACTAGAATTTGACTCTAATCTAATAATTTGCACAAAATAATTGCAAATAAACATTAAGAAAACGCGATATTCCATTTTTGCTCTTGTGGGATGATTTTAGGACCATATAAAAGAGTTTCATGGTGGTTTAATTTAAAAAGGAATAATGAATTAACGTATTCGCTGGACAATTTTTATTTCACTACATTTTCATCGCAAAATGACGAAATCTAGAAATATATGAGAAACCTCATGGTCGCGGAGGCACGTTAATATTGCTCAAATGTAGAGAAGCTATTTTTTTGGATTTCGAACCAATCTGGGATGAGAAAAAATATAGAAATTTTTTTGCACCACGAGTATACATTTGAACTACCCTAATAGATATTTTGATAAAAGATAACTAGAAGTCTGCGATTAATCGATCCTTCTGTTTCCAGGCGCCTTTTTTGGAGGGTAGGTTCCTCTATTAAAATTCTCAATTGGGGAATATAATTTGAAAAATAATAAAATTGTAGTAATACTAGTTGCAGAATTGCGGAGCACTATCTTTAAGGCTAATTCACCAAAATATTATTTATTCGAGTACAAAGTAACAAATTCCTGGAAAACAAAGCCTTTCATTAATACTCAGTTTTCATTCAACAGAAAGAATATGATTAAATTCACCTTCATAACTTTTTTAAAAGTTACCTGTTCCTTGCTAGCCTATAATTAAGATTTATGATTAATATCTTTTTCAACTCATATGTTTTCACTGCACGCCTATGAATGAATCTTTCGCTTTTGAATTTTGGCCCCTCTAGCCATATGCGCGCTCTCTTTGAACTCAATCGCCGGCAAAAAATTATAGGTCCTAAGGTATTTATTTGCTAATTTTCAAATTCTTATTGTGTGCTTAACAATGCGGCGAAGTCACAAGGCATTTTAACAAATAATGCAATTACATGTAATTATTTTACTAACTCTGGAAAGTAATTTCAATTTTGTGGAAACGGGCAATGGAACGCCATGTGGAATATCTAAGTTATGGGCTAAATAGTTCTGCAGAATTTGATCATTCGCCTATACAATATCTGTAAACGTTGTTTACGGGGAATTATCTTGTGTTATACCCTCAAAAACATTACAGATGTAAAAATTTGGACGTCTTCTCCCTCCTGTTATGGCAATAACAATAAAAAAAATATGTAATAAAAAATAAGCATCTATTATTTAACAAGTCGTAAGCAGGCTGTCAGTATAGATTCAGAAAAAAGCGAAGAAAAAACAGTTACCTATGAAATACCTCAAGGAACAGTCATAGGCCCTATTCTTTTTCAAATCTACATAAATGATATGTTGAACTTGGACATCTCAGGGGAAATCATCTCATATGCTGATGACACAGTCTTATTATTCTCTGATATCAACTGGGAGGAAGTTAAAATTAAAGCGGAAAGGGGACTTCACCATGTAACAATTTGGCTAAAAAATAACTTATTAACTCTCAATAAAACAAAAACAAAATTTTTAACTTTCTCTCTAAATGCAGCAGGAAAATCTCAAATAAATAAATTAAAATGTCATGAATGTAAAAACCTCATCATTTGTAACAGTTGTCAAGAATACATTGAATCATCCGAAAATGTCAAATATTTAGGTTTATACATCGATCAGTTTCTGAAATGGGACATACACGTGGAGAAAATAACAGGAAAAATTCGAAAATTGGTATACAAATTTTATCAACTGAGACAATATATGGACTTACAATCTCTCTTAAATATTTATAAAGCCTTAGTCGAGTCTATAATTAGGTACGGCTTAATAATTTGGGGAGGAGCGTACGACAATACATTAAATAACCTTAAAGTAATCCAAAGATGCATGTTAAAAATTACTCTAAACAAACCTAGATATTACTCAACAAAATCATTATTTGAAAGTACCAAAATATTAGATGTTGAAAGCTTATATATTTTAGATATTTTGAACTATGTACAAAAGAATCCCAAGATAAAAAATAATGCAAATCATGGCCACATAACCCGTTCGACAACAAACAATGATAGTATAGTACCAAAGCCAACAAATACGGCCTTTACAAAGTCTATAGATTACATTGGAATTAAAATGCATAATATTTTACCTGTAGCAATAAAAGAAATAAAATATTTAAGGAAATATAAAATAAAAACTAAGGTATATGTTCAAGAAAACATAGATCAATTCAAAAAAAATTTAAGAAAATAGTTCTATTGGGTATGTCCCCCGCACTCTGTTTGTTCTGTTTATTCTGTTTATTCTGTTTACTCTATTTATTCTATTTATTCTACTATCTCAGGTACTGTTTATAAACTTTTTATCAGCTAGGTATAGGTAGGCACAAGACAAGCTCCCAGTGCGTTTAGGTGCCGTAATTTGTAGCATGAAATACTTTGTAAATAGTATTTATCACTTGATGCTAGAATGTTTAAGAAATACTTTGTAGAATGTATGTAGAATTATGAACAATAAACATTATTATTATTATTATTATTATCTACAAATATTACAACGTAGCAACAAATAAACTACTGAATAAGCAATTCACTGATTTAATCCTCATGTACTGCTTACTTAAAAAAAACTGTTGGTTAATTACAGGCCCTTAAATTATATGTAAAATAAATAACAAAGAAAAGAGGACCCAGTAATTTATCGCTTCTTTATTGTTACTAAATAGAGAACTCAATATATTGATATTCATATTTATATTCTGCTTTGGGCCCAATGATCCAATGAACAAAAGGACTTGTGTTGTATCCACGGATATCCCGTTAATATTGCATATATTGTAATCAACCAGTCACTACTTGAGACCAAAGAGGGACACTAATTAGTAAAGTATACGTACTAAGCAACGGATAAACGAAATTTTTCAAGTAGGATTCTGTGAAAGTTATTGCTAAATAAATTAGTTCATTATAACACACAACCCACTGTGAAATACACATCATGTATGTGTCCGGACAAAAATGGTGGGTCCGTCTTTATTTGTTATTTTATTTTACATCGGACTTAATGCACTATGCGTTGAATTAACAAAATCTTTTGTTATATAAGCAAATCATAACGATTCAATTGCTTATTCAGTGGTTTCTTATTATTAGGCTCAAAGATTTGTATATAGAAATGACACAATTTCATTTTATTGTTACTGTCACGATCAGAAGGAAAATACGGTCAAACATTTTTTAAGAGATTTTACTAGTTGTAAGAAATTTGTAAGTATGTTTAAACACGATTGTTTTATACCCAAATCGTCAGGAAACTGTGGTATTTAGGGAATTGTTAAAGTTACAGACTTATATAATTATTTTTGTGTTTTCAAAAAGAATACATTAAGGGCCATTGGCCGATGTAGGACAAGATACGTATAACAAGAATGTCACGAAAATAAAATTTAATTATTTAAGTTTAATAATAACGTCTATAAATTATATGCAATACTTCTCTTCGGTACGCGAGTAAGTAAGTAAGTAAGTAAAATAAAATATGTTATAATATCTACAAAAGTAGATAATAAGTCAAATATTATTAAATTTTCTAAAAAGATATGGTATGTTTTATTTGCTAGAAACATTTCGTTATATATTAAATAAATGCCGGATATTTGTTTTATTACGGAGTAGTTAGATATTATATACGAAAGCGTAGAACGGACATGCAACATTTTATTATTATAATTCCCAGTTTAAACTGTAAATTTCACTAAATTCCCACTTTGAACTGTAAATTTTGTTAAATTCCCAGTTTGAACTGTAAATTTTGTTAAATCCCCAGTTTAAACTGTAAATTTTGTAAAATTCCCAGTTTGAACTGTAAATTTTGTTAAATTCCCAGTTTAAACTGTTTCTTTACCATTTTTGAAAATTTTTTATAGATGGAAAAAACATTTTTTGTTTGCTCAAATTTAAAATTTCCATATTTCATGGCATTTTAAACCTACTTAAAAAAAATGTACCGAAGGAAGTATTGTATTCGAGAAGAAATTACCCTCCGAGATTTTCGGATTTTCACGTTTCAGATCATGTAGATTACGAAAATAAAGGTTTTCAATTCCGTCAGTGTGTCTTTCTGTCTGTTGGTGCATTAACTAAAAAAACTACTTGTCGGAGAACAGTCAAATTTGGTAGGTAGCTGACGCTACTGTCAGCGAACGTATGGTTAAACTTTCACTGAAAAATATACAGGGCGGACCATCTAAAGGGAATAAATAATGAAAAAAAATGTGTTACTCAAAGTTAAGATTTCCACGTTTCATGGCATTCTAAACCTATTAAAAAAAAACCGCTGCCTAAGGAATCACTACTTCCACATCCAGATTCTTCATCCAAATCACTTTAAAGGAAACATCTTGACTATATTTGCACTCTAGTATGTGGAAATTATTGGTCATAGAATTTTAATATTTGGGGCAGATGTCATAGAAAAGTTTGAGGAGTTGGTTTCTATCATGTACGTTAAAAATGAAGTTTCTAGTTTACCCTACTTATTTTCCACTATTCACAACCTACCACCTCCCACCCCTTCAATGCAGTCATCTCAATCAGATGTCACTACAATACATACGTGTACTAACTTTCAAGTGAATATCTCAATTTGATGTGATCAATCCCATTAATAATGAAGCGGAGGTGGTGGAGTTTGAAAAATATTAGAAAGAAATCTGAGGCCTTGGTTTCTAGTATATACACCGAATCCCAAAGTTCTGTACTCTTACCAGCTTGATTTACTTATTTTCCCCTAGTCCTCCTGTTAACCCCAACCCTTCTACGGAATCATCCCAAAATATAATCTAGTTCCAGATGTCGTTATAATACATACGTCTACCCAATTACAAGTGAATATCTCAATTTTATTTTATAAACCCCTCTAATAATGTAGTAAGGGTAGTGGAAGGGTTGAAAAATATTATTAAAAAATCTGAGGCCTTAGCTTCTAGGACATACACCGAATTTCAAGTTGCAGTATTCTTACCAGCTTGCTTTACTTATTTTTCCCTATTTACCTCTACTTACCCCCATTCCTTCAACGCAATCATGTCAAAATATAATCCAGTTTTAGATATAGTTATAATACATAAATGTACCAAATTTCAAGTGCAAATTTAAATTTAATTTTATCAACTCTTTTAATAAGGGAGTGGGGGTGGTGGGGATATGGAAAATACTAATTAAAAAACCTGAGACCTTCGCTTCTAGTATATACACCAAATCCCAACCCTTCAACGGAATCATTTCAAAGTATAATCTAGTTCCAGATGTCGTTATAATACATATACATGTACCAAATTTCAAATGAATATCTCAATTTTATTTTATCAACCCTTTTAATAAGGGAGTGGAGGTGGTGGGGGTTGAAAAATATTATAAAAAAATCTGACGCTTTGGCTTCTAGTACATACACCGAATTTCAAGTTTCTGTACTCTTACCAACTTGTTTTACTTATATTCCCATATTTACCCCAAATTAACCCCCAACCCTTCAACGGAGTCATCGCAAAATATAATCTAATTTCAGACGTCGTTATAATACATACGTGTACGAAATTTCAAATGAATATCTCAACTATAATTTATCAACCCCATTAATGGGGTAGGGGTGGTGAGGGGTTGAAAAATATTATAAAAAAATATGAGGCCTTAACTTTTAGTACATACACTGAATTTCAAGTTTCTGTACTCTCACAAGCTTGCTTTACTTATTTTCTCCTATTTACCCCTATTTAACCCCCAACCCTTCACCGGATATGCTCAAAAAACAATCCAGTTCCAGATCTCGTTATAATACATACGTGTACAAAATTTCAAGTCAATATCTTAAACCGTTCCGGAGCAAACGTGCGGACAAAAAAAAAGTTACAGACAGACAGACAGACAGACAGACAGACAGACAGACCGACAGACAGAAATTTTTTTTTTTCGCTCAAATTTAAAATCTCGACGTTTCATGACATTCTAAACCTATTTCACGAATAAAAATTTTTGAAAATTTTTTTGCGATTACTATACTTCCAATCCACTACGTGAATGTGGAAGTAATTGTACTTAATCTTTTTTACTTCTTTCGCATACCGAAGAGAGAAAAAATCACCCTCCAAGATTTTTTCGGATTTTCACGCTTCAGATCATGTAGATTACGAAAATAAAGATTTTTCAATTCCGTCAGTCAGTCTGTCTGTCTATTGGTGCATTAACTAAAAAACTACTTGACGGAAAACAGCCGTCAGTGTGTCTTTCTGTCTGTTGGTGCATTAACTAAAAAAACTACTTGTCGGAGAACAGTCAAATTTGGTAGGTAGCTGACGCTACTGTCAGCGAACGTATGGCTAAACTTTCACTGAAAAATATACAGGGTGGACCATCTAAAGGGAATAAATAATGAAAAAAAAAATTGTTACTCAAAATTAAGATTTCCACGTTTCATGGCATTCTAAACCTATTTAAAAAAAATGTACTTAATCTTTTTTACTTCTTTCGCATACCGAAGAGAGAAAAAATCACCCTCCGAGATTTTTTCGGATTTTCACGCTTCAGATCATGTAGATTACGAAAATAAAGATTTTTCAATTCCGTCAGTCAGTCTGTCTGTCTATTGGTGCATTAACTAAAAAACTACTTGACGGAAAACAGTCAAATTTGGTAGGTAACTGACGGTAGCGTCAGCTACCTACCAAATTTGACTGTTCTCCGTCAAGTAGTTTTTTTAGTTAATGCACCAACAGACAGACAGACACACTGACGGAATTGAAAACCTTTATTTTCGTAATCTACAAGATCTGAAATGTGAAAATCCGAAAAATCTCGGAGGGTGATTTCTTCTCGAATACAAAGGAAGTAAAAAAGATTAAGTTCATTTTTTTTAAATAGGTTTAAAATGCCATGAAATATGGAAATTTTAAATTTGAGCAAACAAAAAATGTTTTTTTCCATCTATAAAAAATGTTCAAAAAATGGTAAAGAAACAGTTTAAACTTCGAATTTAACAAAATGTACAGTTCAAACTGGGAATTTAACAAAAATTACAGTTTAAACTGGGAATTTATCAAAATTTACAGTTCAAACTGGGAATTTAACAAATTTTACACTTCAAACTGGGAATTTAATAAAATTTACAGTTCAAAGTGGGAATTTAGTGAAATTTACAGTTTAAACTGGGAATTATAAAAATAAAATGTTACATGTCCGTTCTACGCTTTCGTAATTATAGGCAACTTATTCAATAGCTATTCTTTAAAGTTTGTTGCATGGTGTTTACAGTGTAGAATGTTTTACTTCTATGACTATTAGCCAGTGTCTCTAGCTCCGGCTGGGCTAGAGCAAATTAGACGAAAGAGTCAAAACCAATGAGAGCGAGAAGGACAGACAACGTTATGCCGCGCGCTAGACTAGGATAGATCGGAATATTCTGTAAATATAGCACAGTCGTTGGCGGGGGAAAGAAAGACAGAATGAGATGATCGTCTGGTATGATATGTTACACCAAGAATATAAGGGCCTAACTGGAGAGGTTCATCTATTACATTAGATTAAGTAATGTTAACCATTTGTTGTAAAATCTATTAATTTAAAACCCAACCCACCCCCAGTTAGAAAAGAAATACTTATCAAATATGATATTTTTTGAGCAGGCAGCCGGCAAAACTGGTAAACGATTTTCCTTTTTAAAAAAGAGACAAAACATTTAAAATAGTTCTTTTCTAAGTAAAATTCTTTGGAAAATCTAGCTTTTCAATGGTCATTGTAATTTAAATATGATATACTATTCCATGTTGGTACGAAAATTAAATTACCTTTGCACGACTAATTTCCTACATCTTTATTGTCATTATTTCTAAGGCAGTATGTGAAATTGAAAGAGATAGAAACAGCATATTTATTAGTATAAAAATTAAAAAGCAATTATTACAGTTAAGTAATTAAGAATATAGGCATATTTTCCGTGGTCTTTTTTGCCAAAACATTCTGACTACTATTTCCGTTAAAAAAATTGACTGTCAACTTCAACTCTGTAGGTATGTGTGTGTAGATCGTTTCTTATAAATACAATAACATTTGTTAGACAAAATTTTCATTTGAAATTTGAAACATTAGCAAAATAGCAATAGAATAGTTTCTTTTCTGCCATATCCATCATATAGGGTGATCGCCAGAGGAGAGTAAACTATCACGTTTTATACGAATTATGTTATATTATAATTTTAGAGAAAACTGTTAACGAAGATTTTTTATTAGGCACAAGAAAATACGAAGACATACAAGACATTGATACTGGTCTATACAGTGTGTCTCTCAGGTTGGAACGAATTTTACGTAGATGAGATGAAGTAACCAATTTAATTTTAAAATGTTATTAATATATTATTAACAATACGATTACAAAACGAATGAATACCAATGAAACTACTTATGTTACGCTTAAAATTTTAAAAGGAACATATGTAATGTAGCTCCGTAGAATGCTTCCTTTAGAAACTGATATATCCATCGTACAGGATGATCGTTGCAGACGTGTAAACTGTCTAATTTTATATAAACTATATTTTATTATAATTTTAAAGCAAAATATTACCAAGATTGTTAATTGAACATACAAATATGACGATGTATGTCTCGAGTTAGAACCAATTTCACGTAGATTAGGTGATATATATTGATGTTTAATAACACGATTACGCAACGAAAGAAAGTTACAGTAGCGCGTTGTTGACTACGAATATTTATAAATAATTACAAGGAATAAAAACACCACAACACCACGTAAAAGTGTATCGTGTTGTATTTAAGCAAAATATTAATTAAAGAAGTATTCACAATCGGCCATGCCTGAATGTAACTTCTACTATTAGTATTAAACTATATGCAAGCTGATTTTAATAGATAAAGTAGAAGTCCTCAACCATTACATTTTTAATATATATTTACTAATTGTGTTTTAACACTCCTTTTTCAACAATAAAATAACAAGAACTATTTTCCGTTGTGTTCTGTGTGCCAGATGTGCAACATCTTAGTTGATTGTAAGGGGTGAGAAATATTTGTCCAGCTTTTTGCTTGATGTGATATAACTGCACATATGAAAAGAAACAAGTCGTTAGTTATAAAGTTTTATTGAATAATTAATATGCATGTAGTGTGAACAACTATAATATCTAAGTAACATGTGGACGATTGTGTCATTGACGTGAAAATGGATTTAATACCACATCGTGATGTTAATTTTCAGTACTGTATGCGTGTAAATTAATCACTCCTGCACTATTTTGACTTTTATAAAAAATGTACTTTATACGTATTTAATTACAGGGGTGTCAATTAAAATATTGCGTGAAAGCACGAATATCTGTCTGCGAACCTGATTTAAAGGTAACCTGAATCTGGTACAACCAGGAACCATTTAACAAAATATTTAAATTAACATATTTGCTAAATTTTGTAATGCAGAATAAATCGTTAAAAAATTTATTTAAAAAAAAGTAACTATCAGGAATTTTCAATACCGAACTAAATAAATTCAATATAAGAAAATTATACACACACCACACGATGCAGAAATTACAAACTGACCTGAACATGACTATCAAGCTAAGATTCATACTAAGATGTCATGGTGTAAGAACATGTAATTACTTGACACATTTGTAACACCTAGAGACATTATTAATCTGTTCCATAGAATATTGCATTTAAAGAAAGGATATAAGAAATTTCCTTAGTGGTGCAAATTTCACTTAAACAACTCAACATTTATTTTCCAATTGGTACAAGTATTTATGTTAAGCGAACATTTTTTATCGATTTCTTACCACTTAGTTAAAACAAAAATAAATACATCCAATCCGGAAATCCAGGGAGAGACATTCTAAACTTGCAAGCTATGTCACTGGACATGACAGAAGTATCAAGCTCATTTTTTATTATCGATTAATTACCACTTGGTTATTACAAAAATGCGATCGGCATACATCCAGGTTAGTGGAGGACATCCCAGTTATCTGCCGCTGTACCCACATAAAACGGCAGAACCAGCAAGGTGTCTACTATTAAGCCATGATTAGTAAATGTCGAGCTAGTTTCTTAAAGTAACTAGCGACATTTATAAATTAAGTTTGCACCACTAAGACAAATTCTCATATCACTTTCCTTGTCTACCATGCTCTAAGGCAAAGGATTAAGCTGTTACAAATAATAATAAATCCTCTTTATTAAGACGAAGTTTAGTCATAGGCTACTCTTATAAATATGTCAGGCAATTTGCACGCTGGGTACTATACTAACAGTTCTGGTACACTTTACAGAAAATTTGATAGTCAAACGTTTATACTTTATTGCGGGTCGAAACTACATGTATGTACTAGCTAGTTGTACGAAACTTCCCTCTTTATTTGTAACGTTTCATTTACTAGTAATTTTATTCTTTTGGACAATCTCCTTATCACACCTATAACAAATTCCTTACTTAGTAATTATTATTACAAACGCGAGCAAACCTATAGGATTCGCAGCACTCAGGTCTGTCGAACCAGTGTGCATTCGTGATGTGTGGGATTTCCTAGAAGAGACCAGTGCTCTCCACAAAGGATAGCAGTCTTCCTCCCGCTGAGAAATTGCCTTTGGAGATGCATGTACCTATGCGTAACTGCATAGAATATGAGTGATGGTTTAATTCTCCACTACATACATACGACAAATGTTTTTTAATCCCATTGTATGAAGATGTTTATTCAGAAGACAGTGTTCTGCTATCAAGCCTACTACCCGTCTCATTTTTTCCTATCGAGTCCAAGCAGCCACTTAATAGTTGAGTCATCCGAGGGTCCCTTTACATAGAGCCATTCCAGCGGCCTGAGTCCAATAGTTGTTGAACCTTGCTATAGCCCAGTCTCGTAACTCTGATTGAGTCCGACTTCTTGGCAGACCAAAGACTTGCTCCGACCAGGGGAAGGAGTTGATGCTCCTTCTCCCGCCAACCTGCTTCTTCGTTGCCCTCCACACTATCCACCACACCTCTGTACCCCGGCACCCATATGAGCTTGACAGAGTTGTGTTCACACAGTACTGTCAAAATATTCCGACAGTTTAAAAGCAGCCTTGAGGTCACCTTATTTGATGCAAGAGACTGCCTGGCTGTCGCTGCATATGTAAATATGTTGACGAAACCTCTTCTGAAACTCTCACTTGCTTACACTAATATGACGTATACTTCTGCTTGGAATACACTGGGATACTTTCCAGGTGGCACCGATAATGAGCTCTTGATTTGCATCCGTGAATGCCAGCACCAGTTCCCTCCTGAGTCTTAGATTCGTCTGTGTACCATTCGAGACCTCCGCGGCTCGGAAGATGATATTTATCGCGTTCCCAGTGCTCTCGACTGGGAAACACAACTGAGTATGGAATAGTGAACCTGTAGACCGGGAGACACCGGTCATCTTCTGATTGAGTGGTATCTGCTTGGTAATAATGTTAACTATATTTCAAATAGTGTTTTCCTCTACCATTACTTAATTAATATTTTTTTTAGGATGATCGCTAAATATTTGATATTAAAAGTGTAATAGGTTCCTTCCTTGGCAATTAGGTTAATTGGATGGTAAATTAAAGTCTTCCGTCACCTTTCTTGATTAATATTTCATTATGCCTATCCTCTGCATTTTCTTCTTTGGCAGTAGATCAACTCTATTAAATTCAGCAAGGTTCGTAAGTATATTATAACACAACAAAATCGGGGATAAGTTTGAAAAACGAGGCAGAGCCTAGTTTTTCAGTTTTCGAGATTATGTGATATGCTGATCAACAGGATAGTTTGTATTATTCTTCGTACGATTGAACAATCCTGCATGAATTGCATTAAAAAAACCGCTGCCTAAGGAATCACTACTTCCACATCCAGATTCTTCATCCAAGTCGTTTTAAAGGAAACATCTTGACTATATTTGCACTCTAGTTATGTGGAAATTATTGGTCATAGAATTTTAATAATATTTGGGGCAGATGTCATAGAAAAGTTTGAGAAGTTGGTTTCTACCATATACGTTAAAAATGAAGTTTTTACTTCACCCTATTTATTTTCTACTATTCACCTCCCACCCCTTTAATGGAGGCATCTCAATCAGATGTCACTACAATACATACGTGTACTAATCTCAAGTGAATATCTCAATTTGATGTTATCAATCCCATTAATAATGAAGCGGAGGTGGTGGAGTTTGAAAAATACTAGAAAGAAATCTGAGGCCTTGGTTTCTAGTATATACACCGAATCCCAAATTTCTGTACTCTTATCACCTTGATTTACTTATTTTCCCCTAGTCACTCCTATTAACCCTAACCCTTCTACGGAATCATCCCAAAATATAATCTAGTTCCAGATGTCGTTATAATACATACGTCTACCAAATTACAAGTGAATATCTCAATTTTATTTTATCAACCCCTTTAATAATGTAGTAGTGGAAGGGCTGAAACATATTGTTAAAAAATTTGAGGTCTTGGCTTCTAGGACATACACCGAATTTCAAGTTGCAATACTCTTACCAGCTTGCTTTACTTATTTTTCCCTATTTACCTCTACTTACCCCCACTCCTTCAACGCAATCATGTCAAAATATAATCTAGTTTCAGATATAATTATAATATATAAATGTACCAAATTTCAAGTGAAAATTTAAATTTAATTTTATCAACTCTTAATAAGGGAGTGGGGGTGGTGGGGAGAAATAGAAAATAATAATAAAAAAACCTGAGACCTTCGCTTCTAGTACATACACCGAATTTCAAGTTTCTGTAGTCTTACCAGCTTGCTTTACTTATTTTCCCCTATTTACCCCTATTTAACCTCCAACCCTTCAACGGAATCATCTCAAAATATAATCTAGTTCCAGATGTCGTTATGATACATATGCGTACTAAATTTCATGTGAATATCTCAATTTTATTTTATCAACCCCTTGAATAATGGAGTAGGGGTGGTGGGGGCTGAGATAAATTATCAAAAAATCTGGAGCCTTTGCCTCTTGTACATACACCGAATTTCAAGTTTCTGTAGTCATACCTGCTTGCTTTACTAATTTCCCCCTATTTACCCCTAAATAACCCCGAACCCTTCAAAGGAATCATCTCAAAGAATAATCTAGTTCCAGATGTCGTTATAATTCATACGTGTATCAAATTTCAAATGAATATCTCAATTTTATTTTATCAACCCTTGTAATAATGAAGTAGGGGTGGTGGGGGTTGAAACATATTATAAATAATCTGAGACCTTGGCTTCTAGTATATACACCGAATTTAAAGTTTCTGTAGTCTTACCAGCTTGCTTTACTTATTTTCCCCTATTTACCCCTATTTAACCCCCAACCCTTCAACGGAATCATCTCAAATTATAATCTAGTTCCAGATGTCGTTATAATACATACGTGTACCAAATTTCAAATGAATATCTCAATTTTATTTAATCAACCATTTTCATATTGGAGTAGGGGTGGTGGGGGTTGAAAAATATTATAAAAAAATCTGACGCTTTGGCTTCTAATACATACACCGAATTTCAAGTTTCTGTGGTCTTACCAGCTTGCTTTACTTATTTTCCCCTATTTACCCCTATTTAACCCCCAACTCTTCAACGGAATCATCTCAAATTATAATCTAGTTCCAGATGTCGTCATAATACATACGTGTACCAAACTTCAAATGAATATCTCAATTTTATTTAATCAACCCTTTCCATATTGGAGTAGGGGTGGTGGGGGTTGAAAAATATTATAAAAAAATCTGACTCCTTGGCTTCTAGTACGTATACCGAATTTCAAGTTTCTGTACTCTTACCAACTTGTTTTACTTATATTCCATTATTTACCCCAAATTAACCCCCAACCCTTCAACGGAATCATCTCAAAATATAATCTAATTTCAGACGTCGTTATAATACATACGTGTACGAAATTTCAAATGAAAATCTCAACTTTATTTTATCAACCCCATTAATGGGGTTGGGGGGTTGAAAGATGTTATAAAAAAATCTTAGGCCTTAACTTCTAGTACATACACCAAATTTCAAGTGTCTGTTCTCTTACAAGCTTGCTTTACTTATTTTTCCCTATTTTCCCCTATTTAACCCCCAACCCTTCACCGGATTTCCTCAAAAAACAATCCAGTTCCAGATCTCGTCATAATATATACGTGTACAAAATTTCAAGTCAATATCTCAAACCGTTCCGGAGAAAACGTGCGGACAAAAAAAAGTTACAGACAGACCGACAGACAGACAGAAATTTTTTCGCTCAAATTTAAAATCTCGACGTTTCATGACATTCTAAACCTATTTCACGAATAAAAATTTTTGAAAATTTTTTTGCGATTACTATACTTCCAATCCACTACGTGGATGTGGAAGTAATACGTAAAATAATTTTGATGTACATGTCATATATAATACCTAGCCTAGAAAACAAAACAGACGGGCCCAGTTTTCCAATAACATTCAATAATAATCGGGAAATGAGTATTAAATTCTGATTTTTTGAAATGGTTAAATCCAGTCACTATTTGATAATATTTGCGTTATTGGGCTTCGAAATTCAGAACGTTACATTGATTTCAACAAAGTTGTTCAATGTAATACAGGGCGAGTCGGAAGGAAAGTGCCAAACTCGGGAATTATATTACTAGATTTAGACAGGAGGAACTGATGATTGGCCTTGATCAACCACCGCAACCCCTGTGGATCTACCGTGGCACTCCTGTCTGTTTTCCTTAGAGCTCTTTATCCAACTTTCTCCTCTGTATCAGACTACGTAGTTTTGATAGAGGCCCCTTAGTATAGCTATCAGCTCTTGGATTTTCTTCGTCAAATGGATGGAGTCTCAGTCTAGCTAGGCCTTTACAATGGGACAGTACATGTACTGAGATTTCCTCTGCCTCTTGGTACAATCTGCATATTGCATCATCTGCCAGATCGACTAGATTCAAATGTCGTCTTCATTTCTTCTTTTCAGTTTTGTCTCAATTAGAACATGTATTTGTTCGATAAAATTCTTTCCCTGTAAATGACAAAACCTATTCGTCATCCGGAAGCCGCCATCTTGAATTTCGACTAAATGTTTATAACCTGCGATCTCGAAAATTCCCAGATACTGTTTTCATACGAATTAGACCATAAATTACAAAATACATCCGCCATTTTGACGTCGCCATTTTGAATTGACAAATTTGGACCACATAATTGTAATCTGTAACCTCGATAACCCTCAGATACCGATTATCAGTCGAATTAGACGATAAATGATATAACCTGTCCTCCATATTGGCGCCGCCATTTTGAATTCTTTAGTCTTGATCACATAATCGCGATGTGCGATCTGAAGAATCTCGAGATATCAATTTTTAGTAGAATCGGATATTAAATGACAAGAGACTGTCCGCCATCTTTGAAACGCCTTCGTGAATTTTTCTAGAAAAAATGTTGTGTGTGAAAAGTGAGTTGTAAGGTTTGCGTACAATGTTGCAGGTCAAGCTAATAAAAGCGTGTTAAAAATTATACTAACTTAAGCATCATTAAAACACCATATTATGCATAGTTAATCTGTAATTTTAAGAGTACCTTTTAATAGAGAAACTGGATCACAGAGAAACACAATATCTTATTTACAAAAATAATTTACTGTGTTTTGCCGTTTTTCATCTTTTGTGATCCTTTTGTATACCAACAGTAAATTATCTCCATTATTGTAATCCGGATTAGGTTACCAGGACATTGTTACCAACAAAAGTCCAATTTGTTTGAGAGGGTGTTACCTACTTCTATTGTTTGTTTTATATACCTGGTGTTATTTACATCAATTTGCACTTAACTTATCACATCGTTTGGTCCTGATATTGTGGCTACCTACGGCTCAAAATATTTACCTGGTTGTCTTTATACATGTCGGCAAATGAAAATAATCCCTGTTCTGTACTTGTACCACAACTAACAGAATATGTCAAGTTTACATCAATACACCACACCGTTCGTGTTTTAAAATGTAGTGAGATACTTTTTTTAAATTAGTAATTTAATTATAGATGCTTGCAATTTCATAGACGGTTATTGATATTTCATATATCACTTATCCTAAAATTCTTTTACGAATAAAACCATACAAGCTATTTTAAATAAGAAACTTAGTTTTTCTTGGCTCTGTGGCTCTGGAACTGTACTAATCATATTGCAAGTTTTGTTAATTAATTTTTATTAATTCAGTCATGTTAATAATGGAAAACGTATTTTCAAAAATCTAACTTATACAGAAGGGTAGGAACATTATTTTTATAACATTTTTAAAATAAATATTATTAAAATAATTTAAACTTATAGAATATATGTTTTGTAACGGGTGTCTCAACGAGAGCGCCGGATTTGAATTTGCCGCCATTTGGTTTGTGCGATTAGTTCCGTGTTCATTTGTTGGCAGTTGTCATGTACAAACCATGCGATTAGAAATCATGCAGCACTATTCAAACGAGCAACGTTTAATTATTGTGAAAACTCACTACAAACGTGGTGAAAGTTTTGCAGAAACAGTTCGCAGATTACGTACAATTTTCGGTCGCAACAATGCACCAAATGAGTTGACAGTTCGCCGTTTAATTGACAAATTTGAGATAAAATTCACGTTAATAGATGAGAAGACCACTGTGCGTCGCCGTCCTTGTCGGTCGCTCGAAAACATAGCCGCAGTGAGGGAAAGTGTGGCCGAGAATCCAGACACTTCCATTCTGCCTCATGGTCAAGAATTGAACATTACCAGACCCACTCTACAACGAATTTTAACAAAAGATCTTCATTTGCACGCATATAAGATTCAATGGACGCAAGAAATCAAGCCAAGGGACCATGCGCAGCGACGTGGATTCGTTGATTGGGTGCTGGAGCACCACGAAATTGATGCGGATTTCTGTAAGAAAATCATTTTCTTTGATGAGGCACATTTTTAACTAAACGGGTATGTAAATAAGCAGAACTGCCGAATTTGGAATGCTGAAAATCTTCGTGTAATACTGGAGAAACCAATGCATCCACCGAAAAAGTCATCCAGAACTTTATGAAGAGAATGACTGTGTGCCAGAGGTCTCGTGGTGGCCATTTGCCGGATGTCGTGTTTCATGTTTAATTGCAACTATTCCCCTTCGCGTTCAAAAATAAATATTCGCTTAATGAAAAAAAAAAAGTTTTTTTAACATTAAATCCGGCGCTCTTGTTGAGACACCCTTTATGTGAAAGTATAGTAAACAACTTCTTCATTTAATTAGACAAAATTAATAAGTCTACCAACTTGATAAATATTGACCAATATTTTAAATTGACGCATAAATGCGTAAACTGTTGCTAAAGATTCTTAGATACAATCAGTTTTATTACCAAAAAAACTTAAAATATTAGTTTTATAGTACTTTAAACTTAACTATCATGGTAGGCATGTATAATGATAATTGAAATTTTATCACTTGGTGTACCTCCATTGATTTTACGAGTTTCTATTAATACAAATCTATGGAAGGAGTAATATACTAACTTGTAGATAACACATCTATGATAAATATAATTCACAAATAGATTATAATAAATATAAATTGTAATAACTTAAAGCACGCTCTGCAATGAAAAATATCTATATCTAGACCAACTAAGTTTCGAATGGTGTCGCGAGGAGGGGCGTGCATGTCGTGTCTTTTTTTAACGGGGTATAATGCAGAGAACTCTTAACTATAGTATCCAAAAGAAATATAACATTGATCATGATTTTTGATTTTTTTTTTTTTATTTCGTCAACTTTATTTGGTCTTGGCCCCACTGTGCGACGCGCGACGTGAAATTTTAATTCATATTTTTACTTCCCTCGCATATCGAAGGGAAGTATCGTATTCGAGAAAAAATCACCCTCCGATATTTTTTCGGATTTTGACGTTTCAGATCACGTAGATTACGAAAATATAGGTTTTTCAATTCCGTCAGTCTGTCTGCTTGTCTGTCTGTCTGTCTGTTGGTGCATTAACTAAAAAACTGCTTGACGGAGAGCCGTCAAATTTGCTAGATAGTTAACGACACTGTCACCGAAGAAATGGTTAAACTTTCACTGGAAAATATACAGGGTGGACAGTCTAAAGGGAATAAATAATGAAAAAAATCCGCATTTCATGACACGCTAAACCTATTTCAGAAAAAAAAATTGAAAATTTGTTTCACCAACATTTTTGAAAAATTTTTTCCCACTAAAATAGATGAAAAAATGTTTTTCTTTGTTCAGATTTAAAATTTCCACGTTTCATGGCATTCTAAACCTATTTCAAAAAAAAGTTTTCTTTGTAATTTTTTTAACCAACATTTTTCAAAAATTTTTTAAACACTAAAATAGATGAAATTTTTTTTCTTTGTTCAAATTTGAAATTTCTACGTTTCATAGCGTTCAAAACCTATTTAAAAATAAAATTTTAGAAATTTTTTTACCATTATTGAAAAAATTTTACCACTAAAATAGATGGAAAAATTTTTTCTCTTTGTTCAAATTTAAAATGTTCAGGTTTCCATGGCATTCTAAACCTATTCAAACAAATTTTAAAACAATTTCGAAAAATTTTAAAAAATTTTTGAACAAATTTTTAATCTATTTATCATTACTTACCATAGAATATACGAAAAAAATTTTTTTGCTCAAATTTAAAATTTTCACGTTTCATGACATTCCAAACCTATTTCGGAAAAAAAATTGCAACATTTTTTTACCATTTTGGAAAAAAAAGTTACCACTAGAATAGATGTAAAAATTTTCACGTTTCGTGACATAGGTACTAAACATATTTCAGAAAAAAAAAATTTGAACGTTTTTTTCACCAACATTTTTGAAAAAATTTTTACCACTAAAATAGACGAAACATTTTTTTCCGTTGGTGAAATTTAAAATTTCCACGTTTCATGGCATTCTAAACCTATTTCAAAAAAAAATTGTTGACATTTTTTTTTACCAACATTTTTCAAAAATTTTCTACCACTAAATTAGATGGAAAAAAATGTTTCTTTGTTCAAATTCAAAATTTCCACGTTTCATAGCGTTCTAAACCTATTAAAAAAGAAATTACCATTTTTGTACAAATTTTACCACTAAAATAGATGGAAATTTTTTCTCTTTGTTCAAATTTAAAATTTCCACGTTTCCATGGCATTCTAAACCTATTCAAACAAATTTAAATTTTTTTTTGAAAAAAAAAATGTAATCTATTACGACTTACTATAGAATAGATGAAAACATTTTATGTGCTCAAATTTAAAATTTCCACGTTTCATGACATTTCAAACCTATTTCGGAAAAAATACATTTTTTTAGCATTTTGGAAAAAAATGTTACCACTAGAATAGATGGAGAAATTTTGTTTTGCTCAAATTTAAAATTTTCACGTTTCATGCCATTCTAAACCTATTTCAGAAAAAAACATTTCGAACATTTTTTTCACCAACATTTTTGAAAAAATTTTTACCACTAAAATAGATTTTTTTTTCTTTACTCAAATTTAAAATTTTCACGTTTCATGGCATTCTAAACCTATTTCAGAAAAAAAAAAATTGAAAATTTTGTTTTCAACATTTTTGAAATACTTATTAAAAAAAAAATGAAATTTTTTAACCGCCATTATACTTCCACTCCACTACGTGAATGTGCAATTGAAAATGAGACAGATGGCAATAATATTTGGCATATGCACCGATTATACTTTTATTGAAAAATGTACAGGGTGGTCATCCCAAGAAATAATTCAGTCATGGTGGACATTTATAAAGGTATTTGCGCAAGCCTTCCATATTTGGCACCCGTCATTTAGTATTGAACTTTTGTTGTTGGATGAGCACTCTGTATATTTTTTTGACCAAAACTTATCAGGTTTCCTTTGTAATAAAAGTGATAACTATATTCCGATTATTATTTTCAATGCCATTTCGTAATTATTAACTTTTTAGAGTGACCGCCATGCACAAATAAAGAGGGAAGTTCTGTGTAAATACCTTTACCGATTTCTTCACCATTTTTTTAATCATTGATTTAAATTTGTTTCAATTTTTCTTTTATTGGTTTCATTGAGAGCTACCCTTATGATGTTATTTCTTTTCTATCTCTACAAATACAAAACTCATTCGTGGTATGTCTTTATCTCAAATTGTCTTTTTTACAATTTTTTAGAAGAGCAATTCAAAGGCATTTTTCACGGTCTAATAAAAAAACCCTTAAGTTCACTTGACTGAATTAAGACGTGTTAAGAAAGGGGTTTTTAATTATTATAATGTTATTCTTCTCAGGCTTGAAAAAGATTTCAAATCAAGGGTACATTGTAAACTTGGATTGTAGCATAATAAAAGGCCCGACGTTCCAAGGGCCTTACAATTTAGAAATGACAAGCTATAATTCCGATAGCTGGATTATAAGGCACTATAGTGAAGGGAGTGGCAGTTGATAATAAAACACAAGTGGGTTAGTGGGTTGAAAAATAAAAGGACTCTTTATCTGGTCTAACATTATTAGAAATTACATAGGGTGTGTTATATATAGGGCGTAAATTGTCCATGACAATGCATATGCATGGCAGTAATCCATTTTTTATACGATTTAGTTAATGATTAAGCTAATAAATATAGTTGTTAGCATACTTTTCCTGAAAGTTGTTGCTTGAGGTTTGTTTTACATTATTACTTCCATATCCACGCACTGGAGTGGAAAATTTCACAAATAGTTTTTATTGAAATAGGCTTAGAATGTTATAAAACGTTGAGATTTTTTTTAACGAAAACAAATTTTTTCTGCCTGTCTGTAACTTTTTTCGTGCGTACGTTTTCTCATCAACATTTTAATACATTAACTTATGTATCATAACGAGATCTTGAACTAAATCATATTTTGTGTTAATTCCAGTGAAGGGCTGAGGGTTAAATATGGTTAAATAAGGGAAAATAAGTAAAGCACGCTGGTAACAGTAGGTGACATTGATTGAGATCATCCCGTTTAAGGGGGGGGAGGGGTGTAATTGAGGAAAAGATGTAAAATAAATAGAGCAAGCTAATAAGAGTCCAGAAACTTCATATTTAGAATATGTATATGCTAAAAACCAACGCCTCAAATTTGTTCACGACATTCGCCTCAAATATTATTAAAATAATTCTAGGACCAATTATTTCCACATACTAGAGTGCAAATATAGTGAGGATGTTTTCCTTTAAAGAGAATTGGATGGAAAATCTGGCTGTGGAAGTAGTGATTCCTTAGGCAGCAGTTTTTACTTCCTTCGCTCACCGAAGGGAAATATTGTAAGCATAAAAGATTCACTCTCCAAGATTTCTTCATTTTTCAGACTACATAGATGATAAAAATGTGGTCTTTTAGTTTCGTCAGTTGGTCTATTCGTCTCTCGGTTTAGTGTTTGTCTACCAGTTGGTGCTATATGTATTATCACGACGAAGTACTTTTAGTGGAAAATGTACAGTGCGGACATCTTAAAAATATATTTTTTTAAAATGGATAATGGACAATAATATTTCGCTTGTCGCACACCTGTCGCGGATGAAACTTGCTACACTTTTGTCGAAAAATATGCAGAGTAATCACCCTAAGAAATAATATAATTAAGGAAGTATGGAGGAAATATAGGCGATTCTATTATCAAGGAGAAAACCTATCCTTTGAGCACATAAGAGTGATATAAGGTATGGACAAGTGGAAAATAAACAGATACATGTAGGTTAGGTCAACATGTGTCGATTTAACTTAATTTATCGTTATTTTATTCCTTCAAAAAATATGTTGGGGTGTGGTTAAATACTTCCTATAATTGTTATAAAGATCAGTATGGAAAAAATTTTGTTCAGGTTACGCAAAAGTTAATTTTGACACTTTTATTATCATTAACATTTGTAAGAGTGTTTTATGAGTATCTGTGATTTTTGAGCAACATGTAAGTAACTTAAGAATTGCTTTAATAAAGCAGAGGATGAAAAACTTTAAGGAAGGCCCAGTCCGAACAAACACCTTGTAATACTTCAAATTGGAACCATGTCAGACAGTTTCCAATTTCTTTTTAAATTATAAGAGGTTAAAGAAAAATTTGGTTTTAATGTAGACATTATTTATTCTATTTGTGACAATATTTTATAAAAGGTAATTAAATGATAAAAACTGCCACAAGTAAAAATGGCAGGAAATTATCTTGAAATATTTATTTTAACACGATTGACATATCTTTAGTGAAATATACACAGGGTCAACATTTATTTAAGAAACTTTCTCTATAACTTTAAATAAATTATGGATAGTAATAACAACAGACACACAAAAAAGTGGTCTGTTTGTGGGACTCCATTGGGTAACTCCTATGTATTTCGACGCGCTGAACACAAATCCGGTGTCTCCTTAGTTTAACCACCCACCAGTTTTTAGTAAATCGCAAAAATAATCTAAAAATTGAATTTTTAGGTTATTTTCACAATTATCTCTATTATACTCTTCGCAAATACAAAACGAAGAGTATATTGCATTCGATCGGTACATTTCTAAAACCGGTAATATTGCTCGTAGAGAAAAAAAATTTCATATCACTGTGTTGGTGATTTAACTCTGAACAACTTTCAAATGTCCGTCCGTCTGTCTATTCGTCTGTCTGTCTGTCGGTCTGTCTGCCTGTCGCCCGCCCGCCCGTCTTTTTGTCTGTCCGTCACGTTTCTTGTAAGCACGATAACTTAAGAACGAAAAGTCTGATAGTGTTGGAATTTATACAGTAAGTTAGTGTTAGCTAGAAGAAAAACCCTGTTTTTGAACAAAATAGATCAATAAATAAAAAAGTTATTGATTTTTTAAATAAAAAAATTGTAATACATTGGGTTGATTCTGCGGTTGGTTCCTTGTGAAACATTCTTCAATAATTTAAATATACAGGAAATTATGCTTTTTAATGTTTCAAGAAGTTTTATTCAAACTCTACACGTGTTTCGGCTTATTAGGCCTTTATCAAGAGTACAAGATATTACTTATATCTTGTACTCTTGATAAAGGCCTATAAGCCGAAACACGTGTAGAGTTTTAATAAAACTGTTTGAAACATTAAAAAGCATAATTTCCTGTATATTTGAAAAATTTAAAAAAAATTGTTTTGCTTTGCAATTAAATTTTTTTTTTTTAAATAATATCATTCACAGAAAAAACTGGGGAGAGTATCTATAGAATGTACAACAATTATATAACAAGTGTAGTAAATCAGACAAGAGTATAATGGTTAGCTTGTTAATTATTATTGTTCCTCTGCGGCTGGTTTTATAGATTTATGAAGAAGTTAGGTACGTCTATGTTCACACATCAGGTGTCCAGATGACCTCACTTCAAACTAGTAGTAGCAATATTCAGTAATTAGACTGATTTTCATAATTCATTCCATTTCCTTGTTGAATGTCTAATAATAACAATTCGACTGGTGCTCTGCCTGCAAGGAAATAGATACTGGCGGCAATTTTTGAAATGTAATAATTGAACACGAATAAATTAACATCATTGATACCTATTAATTCAATATTTACCTTCTGGTGATTTCAGAATTGTATAATTTTACATTATAAAGCTAAATTATATCTACTTAAACATTTTTTATGGAGAATACTGTATATTATTGTGCTTGTTAGCATCATGAGCTTATATTAAGTGAACTCTGCAATTTCTTCGCGAATCGTCTGGAGATGGTAATCGGGAAATTAGTGTTATAAACTCAAAATTATACCTCTGCCTTGTTTATAATCTCGGTATACGTGTACTTACTTTTAATAGACGAAAAATGAATCAAGAATGTGTCGCTAATAATAACAATAATATACCTACATATATTTACACTGTTTTTTCATCTTGAACGATATAACTATATTGTAAATTAAGTAAATGAGAAACGTACTGAAACGTACTAAACTTGATTCAACAGATTATTGACAAGTCCCTCGGTCCCGTCAATTTACATGGTAGAAAAGTACACAGTTAAACAGTAAATTCTGAAGTAATCTACATGACTAATGTCATGTGCTTCCACCCCTTGGGACACACCCTTCAAAATCCGTGAGTTAAAAAAATTATGACAAGGGATAAACACTAACACACTTCATTTAATAACTTACTGAAAACTTCACAATAGTTTCATTAACTAAAATACACTTTTACTCACTAAAATAACCTTTAACAATGTTTATTACCTGATATTTTCACTTTGTATTTACTTATAATCTCTAACCTCACTGTTTTCAAAAACTTTCTTTTCCGCCTGTTTACATTATATACTCTAAAATTGATTCTAGGAATCTTCCATCAATTTCCCATACAGTTCTATTATTTCTAGTAACGTCAAGTCTACAAGTCTTCGCCTACACCAGTACCTCAGAGATGGCGTGCATTACAGGCTTTACGGTTGCTTAACCATGATTGCTAACACATTACTCATGAGCATCAGTCTCGAGCCCATAGGGGGCGTAACTTGCAACAGTTCCCCCTCCTTAAGCCTGATCGTCCCGGTCAGGCAACTCAGAATCATCAATGGATTTCGCCAGTCTATCCAAAATTCATGATCTTCATCTTGTACTTTTTGCTTCATTGAATCCGAGAGACGACATCATTAATTCAGTTAATAACAGTATACGGTCTTTCCCAGAGTGGTTGAAGTTTCGGTGACTTTCCTTTCCTTCGTCGTGGGTTGTACAGCCAAATCAGATCTCCCACCTTGAGCCCTCTCAATTACCCTTACGGTTATATCGAGCCTTCATTCGGTCATTTGCTGGTGACGGATCCGCTATATTATTAGCCAACCTTTCGTATGAAGCTCCGGCTTTATTTCACCCTCACTTCCAGTTGGTGGTCCCTTACTGGCTGCACAAGTCTTGCATTTGCGACATCAAGCCTCCACATTCTGACGACTTTTTATCCAATATAATCGTTCTCGTATTTTCTTCAGGGTCTTGTTAACACCGAATTGCCCACCGGATGTTCCATTGTGCATTTCCCGAAGCACCTTCTCTACTGATACTTGGGAATCACTAGCCTTCCATTTGGGCTTTTCTATGCTCTTCTCAACAGCGCGTCCATGACTTTCAGTGAGTCTCACTGCGTCCATTATGCCTTTAGTCCCGTTCCTTTGTTTCAAATCATTTTGGACGAGTTCCCCCTTCTTTAGCTGTTAATATAGGCCCAATTTGCGCATCGTTCAGTTGCTCTTGTCTGAGATTTCATTTGTCCTGCCATCCGGAACCTCCACCTTAACAGTGTTGACTACTCTCGTGATCTGGAATTTCTTCTGGCGGTAATACTTGAAATATTCCTTGCAACTTCTTCAAGATAAAATGTCTGCATCTTTCTGAGGTTCCGTTTCAGTCTCATGTCCTTTTAGTGGCGGACTTCTTGGAGCGCCTCGAAACTGGGAAATCTTTTCTTCCACGTGCCCCATCTGACACTGCCTGCTTGGTACTGGTTTAATCTGGTTTTCCCCTCGGCTTCACAGCATCTTCGGTCACTCTCCAATTTCCTCTGTGGACATTCTAGTTGAATATGTACTAGTTCTCTAGTCTCTTTCATGTTTGCAGCTTTCACTCCCCTCTAGTACCGTTGTCGATATGCCCTATTCTGCCGCAGTTGTAACATTTACCACTATTTTGTTGTTTTTCCTGTCTTCTAGGAAGATCCAGTTTAGCTATAATTTGACTGAGCATTTCATTCATTTTATGCAACTCGGTCAACATAGAGTCCTGGTTCTTATTTTCTAGTTGTGATTCTTCGAGAGTCATAGCACACACTCTCGACCTTGAAGTATCACTATAGACGGCTTCTACTTCTAGTGCACGGATCAAGGTTTTGCTGCTAGTATTATGTCGGGATATCCTGAGGACTCGCCTGATCTCCTCGTCCCTTATCTCATTTAAGAATGCTCCCACTGCCAATGGCTCTTTGAATTCTCTTGGCGCATTAGGATACGCCAAATGTGCCCGTTTTTTCACCGCAGCTTCAAATTCTTGCAGACTTTCTCCAGATTTTTGAACACGCAGTTTCGGCTGGGCCTGGTAGATTTGTGCAAGGTGTTGATCGCCATATCGCAAATCCAAGGCAGCTTTTAAAACTTTAAAGTTCCGTTGTTGGTCTACCGGAATTGTTTGGAGTAACTCCGATGCTTGGCCTCTTAAAGCCAAGACTAATGCTATAGCCTTCTCTTCGTCATTCCAATTGTTTGCACTTTCTGCTACCTCAAACTCTCTCTTGTACGTTGTCCAAGAACTTTGGCCGTCAAAAGAGAGAGGTTTTAATTGTTGGACTGATGATACTACTAATTGGCTTCCGTTTTCCCTAAACTGCCGTGTAGGCCGGTCTACTTCTCCTCCCATCTTGAGCATTTTGTCTTCGACCGTAGCTACTTTTTCTTTAACTTCGCTTACTTTTTCCTCGACCTTATTTACTTTTACCTCAGCCTTGTCCATTTTTCCTTCAACCCTATCTGTTTTTTCTTTGACTTCACTTAGGTACTTCTTTCTTGACTCTATTTTTAAGTTCTTCGGCTACTGAAAATATGGATCTTCGTTGTGTCTTAATAACTTGCCTTAATTCGTCTCTTTCTTTTTGTTCCCGTTTCTCCACTTCTTGTTCTTCCTTTTGACCTCGTTTTTCCTCTTCTTGTGTTTCCTCTTGACGTCTCCGTTCTTGATCCACAAGAATTTTTCTTAATTCCTCCTGGCGTTTCTGTTCTTGTTCTTATTGTTTTCTTTCCCGTTCCTCTTTCTCTTTTTGGCGTTTTCTTTCCTGTTCCTTTCCTGGTTCTTTCTTTCCTGTTCCTCCTTTTCTTTCTTTATCGTTTTTTGGAAATCCGCTAATAAATCCAGCGTTTGTTTTTCGGATGCCATACTTCTGATTGTTTTAGGCATATGATTACGTTAAAATCTATTAAATATCGGTAATAGATCGGTCCAGAAAAATCTCGAAACAACACAAGAAAAAGTTTTATCTAGACTCTGTCACTATCCAGTTGAAAAATTTTAATAATCTCCACTACTATCAAAATAGAAAAGTTCTAGAAATATCACGAAAATCCACTTAACAACATGAACTAGTATTGTTTAGAGTCTTTGTCACTTTTCAGTTCAAAAAATTTAATTACTACCACTAACGTCCTAATAAGATGTTCCAGAAGTGTCTCAAAAAGGTACTCTTTTTAGAACGACAAGAATAATTAAGTTTCCATGGTCAAAAATTCACTAAATTTCATGACAGTTTGCATAACACTGACCATTTCAATATAAAACAACCGTATTTAGCGATAGACAAATTTCTCACAAAAAAAACTAGTGACATCACTCTAAAAAACATTTCATAATATTATGTAAAAATTTAGCCGCCTTTCTTTACGAAATTACGAGAAAAAGAAATGATACCATCACAATCGACACATACTAGAGCATAACAACAAATATACCACACAGTAAACAGTTCACTGATTTAGCCCATTGTTTTTTTTCTTACAAAACAAAATATTTTGTTAGTTCAACGCACAAGGTGGCCATTCCCTAGAGAGAGACATCCGATATGGAAATATTTATTATTTTTGCCCATAACTTTTTTTTCTTAGTAGGAATATTTAAAAAAACTATAAGAGTACCTAAGTAGAACCATAACAAGACTATTACTATGAATTTTCAGTCAATAATTTCAGTGGTATGCAAAATAGCTAGGTTTAAAACTACGAAATAGGAAGATTAACATAATTTTTACATTTAAACCGAGCTATTTTGCCACAGAAATTATTGAGTGAAAATTCATAGTAATAGTTTTGTTATGATTTTACTTAGGTACTCTTATAGTTTTTTTAAATATATGTACTAAGAAAAAAAAGTTATGGCCAAAAATAATAAATATTTCCCTATCGGATGTCTCGTTCTAGGGAATGGCCACCTTATGTTCGATGTAAAATAAAGGTGGACCGAAACAACGGCCAGAAACTGTAGTGTATACAAATGGTATAATAAATATTTCTGCTGGAGCTTATTAGAACGAATTTGTCTTGTATTACGTATTTTGAAATAACATGCATTTTTGAAAGTATTTTACAATGTATCATTATTTAAATGTGCTGTTAAAAACTACTTGCAGTGGTTATTTGATGTGTATATAATAAGGATGCCCAAACTTAACGGTCTAGATAATAATGTTTTTTGTATGGCTATTATTGTGATATTTCATGAAAACAGGGGAATAGAGGCCACTAATGTAATGTGATGTAAAAATAACTTTCAATACCACAAAATATTCGCACGTACTTATTGTTATATAACGGATATATTTATCAGTTTGATTTAAAATAACAATATCCCATTCCCAATAATCAGTTCCCTGTTCTAACGCAATGACTTGAACTTCTCTTTTATAGCATATATTTATACCTCTACGTGTCCTGCGCTTGGGATCAACAGGCAAGCTTAACCATTCTTTTGTACTGATGAAGCGGCTTGGTGACGAGGTTAAATCTCGTGCCTTCTTGTCAATGATACGGTGCAACTATCTCAAAAGGTGTTTTTGCATAAACTGAATCACCGCACCGCTGTGAAATAAACTAGACGCAACTGATCAACTTGTCGAACAGTGGTCGCTGTTGCAATGAGTAGGCAATAATAATATGACATATACCTGATCTCACGAATTGGACCATAAATAACATTATTAAATTTTCTGGTTGACTTGCCGCTAAGGACCTCCTGTAGCTATAATCCAGCAGGGTTCAGAGCGACAGCTCTATAAGCTGCCCTTCCGAAATATATAATTATGTTTTGTGGTTAGTCGTTGCCGTCAAGCCCTTCACAAACAACTGGGGGCAGATTGACGGCCACACAAGATAAGTACCCAAAATGAATGTTACCGTTCTAAATATTATTGCACTGGATCAGATAGAACATAATGCACAAGCGTTGCTTTTTAGATTTATCATTGAACTCGCTGCTTTTATTTACAGATTTCATAAATTTTTAAAAGGATGAGGTTTTCAGTTCGACCCGTATGTGTTTTTTATGTTTATTCAATCGTTGCTCTAGAATGCCATAAACGATTTATATAAAAGTCTTTTGCAAACTGTAGAGTATGACTCGACATTGGCCTCATATTAGTTTAATCGAGCTGTGTGTAGTAGTGAGATAGAATCGGAAAAAAGTTTTTTATTCGCGTATTTAGCGAATGTAACTGTGATAAAATTATGTTAAAACTGGTAGTTAGATATTCTTGTAGTAGCTGATACTGAGTCTGACGTAAAATGTTAAAAATTCAAAATAGCAAATTGAACAAAGCTGCCATAATCGCATAACTTTTGAAGGTTTACATGAAAATGGAAATTTTTTTCTTACTTGTAGAAACCACGTAAGAGGCCACTGATAAAAGAAATTGAAGAAAATGGTCCACCCTTAAAAAACCTCGGTGTACCCCGTACACCACAACATTTTAACTTGTCTTATAACATTGAATAATTAATATTATCGAAGACTCTAGTTGCTATATCAATATACAAGCAAGTTATCTATTTTAAATCTAGTATTAAGTGAGAAAAAATCGGAAAGAGGCATGAGTATGAATTAGGGCCGTTACCTTCATTATTGATTAAACACATTGTTAACTAATTTGCCTGCTAATTTAACCGAAACAAATAGGCTAGGGTTAAAGTTGGTTACGTACCTTGCGCTTTGCGACATATTTAGTAGTTCAGTTAGTTAATCCAGTTTTTCCCTAGTTGGCATTATTAATTTGCGGGTTCTTCTTCTTCTTCTGATGTATTACTTTAGATTTAAATAGTCTAGTGTGGGCATACGCTCTAGATACGTTATATTTCTAGTTCTATATTGAAAAAACATGAAAAATAAAAGCACGTTTTATAATTTTCTGTAGACTGAGGTTATGGTTGTTTTAATTGCCATTAATTACCATTTATTATTCATTGATACTTTTAGTCTTCATGTTATTACTGTTCAGTGTGTTATATGAATTTCTAAATGGTACTGAAATGGAGAAAAAAAAGAGAGGTACCAATTTCACCTCGAGTGATTATGCAAACTTTGAAACTAGAGTTAATGACTACCGAAAATAAGAAAACTGATGGTGTCTCTTTGACGTGATATGTACATATGTTATTTATGTGATCCAAGTCATCATCATTGTCGTCAAAAAGTTCAGCCAATTCACGTAATTCATTTTTGAACGCAAAATTTACTTAAGTAAGTACGGTAAAACGTCGTAGACCAAGATCTCAGAGCTTCCAGACCTACGTCATTTTAGCAAAGCTAATATTTTGGCAATAAATAGTGTGATATGTATCTAAGAAAGTGTGCATATTTGCTAGCTTGAAAGCGGAACCCTTTTACAGATAACAGGTACAAAAGGTACAAAAAAAACCTTCCTAACCTACGTTAAAGTAGCTGGTTTTCATATATGTTTGACAGAATACTGTTAAAAACCAACATTCATTATTGCCAGACCCTTTCCGTGGGCCCTAACTTCCGCCAGACGCTATAAGGCTCGAACAAAACCCAATCTAACCTAACATAATTATTTTTTTATTTCGTTTCGTCTTTTATATAGTTGGTAGTAGATATGGTTCCTCAACTATGTTAGGTTAGCTACCGTAGATTAGTAAGGTTTTTTTGTATCTTCTTACAGATAAAAGGGCCCCGCTTTAAAGCTAGCAAATATGCATACTTTCTTAACTACATGTCACACTATTTATTTTAGCTTTGCTAAAATGACGTAGGTCTGGTGGCTCTGGGGTCTTACTCTATCACGACTAACTTTACTTCACAAAAAATACGGTTATGTTCTCGATCGTCTTCGGTAATCGTATCTCGATGCTAAGATTAAATGTAACTACAGCCACGCCCACATTTAACTACGATCAAGTCCTAACTGAGCTTGAAAGTAATCAAATCAACTGGTTAATGTTCAGTCAGATACTAAATTAACTTAATCGGGACCGAAAGAACCGGCCTTAAGGAGTATTAGAGAACATTCGAAGTTATGACGAAGTTACAGGTTATATTCAAATCTGGAACTTCTACTCTCTATTTGAGAACAATTGAAGTTATGGCGGAGGAGCGGTTACAGATAAGGTATTTTCGGAATTAAAGATTTAAAATGATGATTTCAATAGCGCTTTCATAATTGCCTAAATCTTGTAGATGCACATTGAACCAATAAGAGGGGTGAAAATCAGTCATGATGAAATAAAATTTCACAGTCATTGATTGAACCTTATTATCCAATATCGATTTTGAGGTCAGTGTAAAAATTTGCAAGTAACATAATCGAACTGATTTTTTACCAATATCAAAATCGACATTAGATATGGTTCAATTAACTGAAAGGCGATGATTTTATTTTGTAATTTATTTTGTAACATTTTCAAAACATATTTCAATCTCAAAGGTAATAAAGTTCAATTAACCTAACAATACCAAAAAATGTTTTTGGTTGTTTGGTGGCCGTTTTTTGGAAAGAAGTACAATTTGTCTCTGAAAATGTTTTATACTATTACAGATTAAAGTAATAACGTAATAAATAAATGGCAACACGATTTTTACTGAAACAACTTGCAATTTTGGTTGCTTTGAAATATTTGTTACATCCTCATATCTGTTAGTTACGGAACAATTTATGCAAGTAGTCTCTATTGTTCTAAAAGATTACAAACTGTTTTGTTTTACTGTGTAACAATTTTTTCATAAATCTATTTCTAGCACTACCAGGATTAGATTTTTACTTCATTGCCAAACACTTAGAAATGGCACAATTAAACACAAATCAAAAAATTAAGTAACATATGCCTATATTATAAAAAATATATAATTTTAATTAGTGGCATAGCTGACTAAATATTAATTTTATTAATTAATTAAATGAGGAATTAAAACCAGTAACTATCTTCAAAACAGTAAAGCATTTAACTAAAGGTAGCTGGTTTACATCTAGAAGTTGTTTTACAAAATGTTAAGCAATTTATCTTCAAGGAACAATATGTAGAACTAGGTAAATGGAAAGTAAGTGGGTTGACAACCAAGCTGCGTGTTGGAACGAACCTCCATGGATGTCCGGAATCAGCAGCAGTGCCCACTTTACGCTCGCAAATCAATCAAGTAAGTACCTTACTCTTACTACCTCCCATTTATCACCTTCCACACAGATACAGCATTCAGCATTCTCATCTAGGTCTTTTTGTGTAGATGATCTTAACCGACAGTGCCTGGTACACAGACCAACAAGATTTCGCTGGTTTGATCTGTATAACTATAAGAGTTGTTTAGCTCTTGCCTTTGACGACCTTAGTAAAAGGTCTTGAAATGGTCTAATCATGGTATATTTTGCCAACGCTCTGGAGGATTTTTTCATACCTGAGAAGATATCATTCTCTATTTTGGCAGTACTAGATCATATAATAAAAGCTCATCCAGTCGGAGTGGCAGAGTAGTCAGACAAAAGCTAGTTTTTGTTCTTGTTCAAGTAGATTAAGACATTTGGACAGTTTCATGTCATATTAGAACTGCTTCAAGCAATTTTAGAGTCGCTTGGTGATTGTTCTGATCTATTCGTATGGCAATGTGGTCATATAATCTCTGCACTTATAGTTCAATGGTGTGAACTTTTACCTGAATTACACTTGCATGTTGTTCTAGGTTTTACCATTTATTAACCATGAGTATACAGCTGTATACTCTACTCCAACTAATTTACCTTTTTTGGAGTCATCTATATATCAACAACTAATCTACTCATCCTTTTCCGGAGGACAATAAAAGGTAAGTTTCTGTTGATCTGGGTAGATATCATCTGTATCACATCTGTTGTCATTCTCAGATTCCGGTGGCTCTCTATGTCCTATTCTGTTCCTTATGACGACATCAACCTTCGGCAGATAAGTAGCCGTTTAATGAGATCTGTATACATAGAGATCTACAGTCTCTCTCTCTCTCTCTGTCTGTTTGTCTCCAAATGTAAATGAGATGGTAGATCCACGAGAATTTTCATAGCTGCAGATAATATGGTGCCTTACACCCGTCATGGCCTGTTATGTTTTCTGTACAAACTTAAAAATTGGTTTCCGTGGTGCGTTGGAAAAAATTCAAAATATCAGTGTGTACAGCAACAAGTTATCGTATAGCCAATATAAGTTAAGGGTCGATGCCTCAAGATTTTCTACAAATTCTGCTACATGTTCCCAAAGTTGGCTTTGTAAATTATCTTGTCCAGGTGGAACTTATCACACGTTAATCGTGTTGTCCAGAATTACTTCGAGATTTCTTGCTCGCCCTGCAAATGGAACCATTTAACTTTAAAGGGACGGCATATTAAACTTGTCCAGCTTTCTTTTCTTAGTAAACGATATTATAGATTTATGAGGGTTCAAGAATATCCATTTCCTCTCTCACCAGCTGTAAAGTACAATTAATGCTCTTTGAAGGATCTCAGCGCTTTTCATTTAATAAAACATTTGCACCACTATATTGCAAATAAAGATGTAGCAGATCATCCATGGCAATGGACCATGTAGAGGAATATAGAACTCCACCCTGTGGACACCCTTTCATGGTTCTCAATTTCATCCCACAGGAAAATGGTTACAGTTCTCTTTTTTAGCACGTTTACAGCCGGTTTTACAATCGAAAGTTAACTTTCATGTTAGTTGACTCTTACTTGCAGGTTAACTACAACTTTACCGACAGTTGGGTTTTTCAATATAAAGTTAAGTAATGATTTGTAAACGAGAGGTTCTAAATAACATTTATAATGTTGGTACTGGAAAAATGGGTAATATACATACAATTTATGAATTTCTGTCAAAGTCACGTCACCTGCTATCAAATATAAAGGTCAGAAGTAATTTACGAGTTAGTGATTTTATTTTTTTTAAGTTTTATTAAGTAAGTAGGTAGTATTTAGTCACCATCTATTTAAAAAGTCTCTTCCATCGTATTTTTCGAAAAAGTTAGGTCTCTACGGGATTACCTTGGCTCCTCATCACTGCTATATGCATTTACTTCGTACATATATCCATTTTTAAGTAAAATATCAAAAAATTATTTTGTGACAGTTATTTTATAGGTTGTAAACTGCAAGTAAACTGCCAACTTCTAGTTTACCCACACCTCATCTGCTAGTAAAGATAACTACTAGATAACTACAACATTGTAAATGACCTGATTTGTAAAACCCAATTTCTATAATAACCTGAAAGTTAACTCTGACTGGAAGTTAACCAGCGATTGTAAAACCGGCTTTTAGAATCCAGGGACCTATTAGTTGGTTAGACCCATCTCGTGAATGTAGCTTTGTAAAAGGAATCGAGTAATACATTGTTAAATGATACTTCAATGTCAACCCACTGCTATTTTCTCGAGAAGGCTGTCAAGGTCTAGTGCAGTTCAGTTGTCAACCTGATACGCACTTTTTGAGGAGTTTTTATGTAGCATATCTCTTATCGTTCCAAGCATATTTCCTAACATTTTCAGTAGGAATGGTGCCATACGAATAGCTCTAAATGATTTAGAATTGGCGTCTTTCTAACACACTGTATAGATAAACTTTACCCAATTGACCAGCCAATGTGTATAAAATTTCAATCGTTTTATGAAGTCGTTTGAAAGATGCTTCTGGTTGTGTAGAACTTTGGTTATGGGCAATTAAGCAGCCTAGGGATTTTATCAAGGAAGAACAATTTCCTGAATAATAATTATTTATGCAAAAAGATGTGCATGCTTTATGCAGAATAGGTTTGGGAAGTTGGACATCTACTGCAGATGGACCATGCATAAATAAAACTGCTAAAATTCAATTGCAAACGTGTCGTGACACTTTTATATAATTTTTATGTAAACCACTATAATGTTAACCAAGTCACGTGAAGTTTTATTGCTTTTGTTTACAATATTTAAATAGCTCATATCTGATCTCATCTTATCATTGTCAAATGTAATTTAAATATAATGATGCTATATTTAGATTTATTTAAAATTTATATTACCTTCTTTCCTCTTAATATGGGAAGTGCAGGACATCTATGAGTTAATTTAAGTCGCCCATAACTTCTCACAGTCATATTTCATAAATAATAATTGTATTATGAGCTATTCAAATCGCTTGCTTGCTAATGGTAATTTTTCTTCCTTTTTTATTTGCAATAATATACAAGTACAGGCACGATGTTATTTTTATTTCCAAATAAACAATATAATAAGATATTAATTTTAATTTAATAATAGCACACCAAAAATCTTAGAACTTTTCTAAATCAGGAATACACAGTTCATTTAACAATGCTCCCTGAAATTTAATTTCCATGTCGGCTATTAATGAACTCGACATTTATTTAATTTCTATTTCGTAGAATACTAAACAACAAAACGTATAGTAGAAAACATGGTCAGTTTGGTCTAAGAATCTGTTTCTTATATGATAAATTAATATAATTATAATCGAAAATTCATCAGCGGCTCTTTTGCATAATAGATTTCAAAAATTGTAATGTAATAGTGAAGAAGGATCACGTGAAAATGTATTGCACCTAAATTTTCTAAACGGTATTTCAAAACTGAATTACTTCAATTACTAGCGTAAAATATTTAAAAATAGTTTTTTTGTTGTAATATATTACAATTTAATGAAACGTCGAAATTTTAAATTTGAACGAAAAAAAGAATGTCTGTCTGTCAGCAACTTTTTTGTCCGCACATTTTCTCAGGAACGGTTTAAGATATTGTCATATTGACTGAAATTTTGTACACATATCGACATTTGGAACTGAATTAGTTTTTAAACTTATCTGGTGAAGGGTTGGGGGATAAATAGGAAAATAGGGAGAATGAAATAAAGAAGCTGGTAAGAGTACAAAAATTTGGAATTTGGTGTATATGCGAGAAGCCAAAGCCTCAGATTTTTTTCTAATATTTTCCATCTCCCCACTACCATTCCATTATTAAATGGGTTAATAAAATAAAATTGAGAAATTCACTTGAAATTCTGTACTCGTATACACATACAATAACAACATCTGAAACTAGATTAGAAAGTAGATAGTACGAGTACAGAAACTGGAGATTTGGTATGTACAGTAGAAGTCAAGGCATCAGATTCTTTTATAACATTAAAGATGCTGCTGAAATAAAATTGAGATATTCATTTTAAATTTGGTACTCGTATTATTATAACACATTTAGAACTAGTTTATATTTTGAGATGATTCCATTTAAAGGGGTGGGGGTAAGTAGGGGTAAATGGAGGGAAATAAATAAAGCAAGCTGGTAAGAGTACAGAAACTTGGAATTTGGTGTATGTAGTGGAAGCTAAGACTTCATTATTAAAGGGGTTGATAAAATAAAATTGAGATATTCACTTGAAATTTGGTACACGTAAGTATTGTAATGACATCTGATTGAGATAATTCCGTTCAAGGGGGAGAATAAATTGGGCAAAATAAGTAGAGCAAGTTAATAAAAGTCAAGAAGCTTCATTTTTGGCGTATATGCTAGAAGTCAAATTTTTTCATGACATTTGTCTCAAAAATTATATTAAAATCAATGATCAATTAATTCCACATACTAGAGCATGAATATAGTCAAGATGTTTTTCTTTAAAGAGACTTGGATGGGAAATCTGGATGTATAAGTAGGATTCCTTAGGCAGCGGTTGTTTTAAGCTACCCTACTTAATGTACATACATATTGAAAAACTTATTTTCGAAAATTCTTTTCAAAAATTCTCTTAATAATATATCCTCATGTAAAATATTAAAATAAATTAATATATGCGCAGTAATGCAATCTAACAAGATATTGAATACAAACGAGATGTCCCTATTTGGATCCACTGATTCATATGTTTGATAATTCACATATCAACAATTTTCAACCGAAATGGCGAAGGTTTGCATAGTATAAACACACAGAAGAACAACTGCGAAATTTGCAAGGTTAAGGTACATTTACATTCAATTCTAGTTCATCTTGCATAATGTGCTTCCATAAAGATTCACATTAAAACACTCTAGAATAAGTTGGTCCTAATTTGATTTTGAAGTGCTGCACGCTGCATATCCTTCCCAAATCAATAATTTAATTTGTAGCCAAATTTAGATTTTAAGGTCACAAAACAAATAGGTACGTGATCTTTGAGATTTCTTCGTATTTTCATGTTTTGAACTATCCGGATAAAGGCGAATATAGACTACACTTTGGATGTGCATCGCGGATTATTCATTTGTAGTGAATGTAAAAGGTCAAGAGCTCTATTACACTAGGCCACCGGTGGCGCCACCAAGCTGAGACACTGGTGGTTTAGTACATCGCGGGGCATTTAAGTAAATATGTCCTATTACACTAGGGTAAGTGGTGGCTCCACCGAAAATTGGTGACGTGCTGGTGGAAAGCCCTGGCAACCGCTCGGGCAACTTGTGGTGGCGTGATTGCATAGCGAGACATTGTTTTATATGTAACCTATTACACTTAGACACCAGTGTTGCTCCACCAACATCATTTGCAACTGATATATTGACAGTTTAAATTTAATAATGTCGGATGAAGGTAATAGTGAAAAGTGAATAGTGAAAGTTCGTAAAATGAGGGTTTTGACATACGAAAGTAATTAAAAAATTTGTTATCATCTGCACAAAGTTCTTTAAACAAAGTATAATAAAGGCCTTTTTCTTCTCTTAGTGCTAGCATTGGATGTACATGCGTTTTTCTATATCTGCATCTTTTCTTTCTTTTTCTTAATAAGACGAGAAGAAGCACACTCTCGTACCACGACATGGTTAAAAATGCACTTAATTACTGAATATTTTAGGTTGCATCACCGGTGGCGATGCTCTTTTTCACAGCTCCACCAGTTGCGCCACCAGTGTCTCAGCTTGGTGGCGCAACAGGTGGCCTAGTGTAATAGAGCTCTAAGTGGGAGATAAAGACGAATTTAGATTATGCATTTTTAATGTATAATGCGTATGATTCATCAGTAATGAATAGTGCAAATTGTATGTTCACTGGAATTTCATCCAGGCTGAACGTAACAGTTAGCAGTGAACGAGGTAGAGAGGAATTCCTACTTTCGATGAAATAGTTGGACGAATTCATCGAATTGAAAAGTGTAAACCTGATTTGGTGAACAGTGAACAGTTATTTGACGGTGTTTAAATATTTATATTGCATGTCTGTTGTTGACTTATTATCACAATGGGTTTTTGGATTTATTTATCTCCGGCTTTCATCTTTCACATTCACTGCAGATGAATCTTTCGCAATGCACATCCAAAGTGTAAAGTCTAAATTCGCCTCAATAAACTATTGAATGTTTGAATTCATTTCACTAGTTTTCAACATGTCATCAACTGAAATAGTTCGTTTTAGTTCTCGTAGATAGTTTTTTCTGCTGTTTGCAAAATCATATAAAGAATATGTTTCATTACAAAGTAACTTTTAAAAACAACGCTTTTAAAATAGTACTAAAAAGAAAAAATAATACAACGAATTAAAAAGTTATGTTAATAATTAAAAAATTATTATATTGCAGGTTTTTTCAATAACTTTTTTATCGCTGGATTAATTTTAATTTGGAATCTCATAATGTAGGGATTTTAATTGCACACAAATCACCTATTCTTCACTTTCTTCTACAACCTACAGTTTTTCCAGTGTTTTAAGAAAACTGATTTTCCGCTTCAATTGTTTATATAAAATGATGATGCTAATGCGGCTACTAATTTACACACGTCAAAACCTCTATTTGCCTGGCCTAATATTTGAGATTATTATTACGCGATGAAAAATAATATAATATTTTCAGTACAACTGTTTATAATAGGTTATGTTAAACAGACTTTAATTTATTAAACGAAATCACGACACTTTTTAATTAATTTTCTTTAAGATAGCTACAAGTTAAAGTAAGTATTTGATAATTCTAATACATGCATAGTAATAATTTACATATAAAACACATTATTCATGATGAATGCATTACTTCTATTATCATTCATAAATTGTAATCGCAGTATAATAATGTTTTACATGACATCGTTGACCGCGGATGACACCGCGTTTGGAGATTTCGCTTTCCTTGGAATTCAATTTTGTCGAGAGGTTATTAGCATTCGTATATGCATACGACGCGACGTTCAGTGTCACATCATCACATACAAATGAGAATGTGATGTAACTGAGTGCGGGGAGACGCGCAGTCTGCCCGTGCGGAGTTACGATGCGATAAGCGGATAAGCTTTAAATGTTTGTATCAACAACTCTTTCTCCTTACTTATTTAACTTGGAGATTTGGTAGATATTTCTCTACTTTTACTTCTGATTTATTATGAACAAGTAACTATCCTGCAGCGAGAGATTAAAATGTTGCAAGATCGAAGTGATATGAGGAGGAATGTGTTGGGTAAAGGAATATAAAATTATCAGATTAATTAATGGTCATTTTTTTTTACAGCCTGATATGTTGAAAATGTACATGATTTTTTCCTATATTACACGAGGAAGCTAATACGTCACGTGCGTTTACATTTTCTACTTCCATTTGATCATTAATCTATACTTACTAAATTTTTCCTAAAGAACCTAAATTAAAAGAGCTTTTCTTATGTATGAGCGTCGCAAGGAAAGTTATATTTTAACTAATTAAAAAAGAACTGCTTTGCCATTTTCTGCCATTTTGACTATATAGATATCGAGATTCTTACATTTTTTAGTTTATTCATTTTAGAATGGTTAATTATCGAACCTAGATGGGATTTTTTAAACATCCGATACATTAATTTCATACCCGCTTTATGTAAGGACAATACGAAGTTTTTTTTTATTACAAGAACACAATATTTCGATGCATTTTCATAATTTCACTATTTAAAAAAAATCTGAACCTAATCCAAGCCCTTACATTTATCTGGTCCGTACCGTAACCGCAAATGAATCATTATTTTATTTTACATAAGCATCATGACCGAATCGGAGCTCCTAAAAATAATGTGGGTTTTTAGGGTTTGTTCGGTTAGTTTCATTCCATTATAAAGTTCGGAAATCACGCGGGTTCGAATTCTGGCTAGTGTATGAACGTTCAGTAGTGAAATAACTGTGGTTAAACAATGAGTTGTTGCTCAGGACTTCGAAGCTTTTTCAAAGCCTCTGATTTTCCTAGAAGCTAATTTCCCTATGTTTTCAGGCTTTTTCTAGTTACTTTATCCTTAAGCAGACTAACGTTTTGCAAATAATATGTTCCGCTGTCTCTGTTGCAGCATCAGAGTATCTGCATATATGATTTTCTGCCTTGCCCATATTCCTAAGACGATATCTTATGGGACAATGGCCTGTTAGAATGCCTGTCAACAGCGTTAAGCCGAACTTTTCGAAAAGCCTTGTGGCAATGTTTGTCAAATGAGTTATGGACTTATCGCTTGTGTTTGACCTGGAGAATTCTACCAGTAGGACTTTTTCTGCTTCTCTTCAACTTCCCAGCATATAGCATATAAGGAGGTTATTGTAATGGGTTCTAATGCTACATTTGTAGTGTCCTAATACACGGCCCTGTAATGTGACTTCCAGAGTCACACTCATCGTAATTTAGCTTGTCATAATTTGATTTATTGCCATTTTACGCATACGTAGAAGATATGTATCTTCAGGCGGGGGATGCATAGTGGACATACCATCGTTCAGAGGGGATGTAAGCAGTCGGTTACTTGTATATATTAAATGACAAGTAAAAAATTCCTACTCTTTGATAGAGAAGAGATTCGGCAAAATTTGCAGCTTGGGGGTAGCTGTTAAAAAAATTTCTAGATAAAAAATAGGTACTTTAAAACATATTCTTTATAGGATTTTGCAAACAGTGGAAAGAAAAGCTATCTATGAGAACTAAAGGAAAAACTATATGTAAAAATATTAATGAAATCTTTGCATTCTTTCGATAACCTGACTTCTGGTTATGCTAACAAGTAAAAATTCTTATCTGCCATTCTCATTTTAACACTAGCATCCAACCTAGTCCCCTACGGCTAAGCAGGCTAAACTAGTATCCACATGATCCCCTACGATATGTAAATTCAGTTAAAAATGAGAACAAAGGCCTGAAATTAATTTATTTACGTACCTTGTCGTTAAAATTTTTTTCATTCTAAAGAACTACATTTTCATAAAATCTCATTCAGTTTCTTGGAAATGCTTAGCCTTTGAAACGTTTTTCGTCCTTATTGTGGACTCATCAGAATAGCCTAAAGCCACTCATAACGATGTTCCATGCAAAACTAAGACAATATCCATGAACAAGTTTAAAATAATTATAATTGACATTGATTGATAAAAACAACAGATCTACACCTATCTATTATCTAACTAGTATTGGAGCCTATATACTCTATGCATGTTTAAAAGTGAATTATTTATTATTTGTTTGCTTATAGTAATGAAACATATTCTTTATAGGATTTTGCAAACAGTGGAAAGAAAAGCTATCTATGAGAACTAAAGGAAAAACTATATATAAAAATATTAATGAAATCTTTGCATTCTTTCGATAACCTGACTTCTGGTTATGCTAACAAGTAAAAATTCTTATCTGCCATTCTCATTTTAACACTAGCATCCAACCTAGTCCCCTAGATAGCTTTTCTTTCCACTGTTTGCAAAATCCCATAAAGAATATGTTTCATTACTATAAGCAAACAAATAATAAATAATTCACTTTTAAACATGCATAGAGTATATAGGCTCCAATACTAGTTAGATAATATATAGGTGTAGATCTGTTGTTTTTATCAGTCAATGTCAATTATAATTATTTTAAACTTGTTCATGGATATTGTCTTAGTTTTGCATGGAACATCATTATGAGTGGCTTTAGGCTTTTCTGATGAGTCCACAATAAGGACGAAAAACGTTTCAAAGGCTAAGCATTTCCAACAAACTGAATGAGATTTTATGAAAATGTAATTCTTTAGAATGAAAACATTTTTAAAGACAAAGTACGTAAATAAATTAATTTCAGGCCTTTGTTCTCATTTTTAACCGAATTTACATATCGTAGGGGATCATGTGGATACTAGTTTAGCCTGCTTAGCCGTAGGGGACTAGGTTGGATGCTAGTGTTAAAATGAGAATGGCAGATAAGAATTTTTACTTGTTAGCATAACCAGAAGTCAGGTTATCGAAAGAATGCAAAGATTTCATTAATATTTTTATATATAGTTTTTCCTTTAGTTCTCATAGATAGCTTTTCTTTCCACTGTTTGCAAAATCCTATAAAGAATATGTTTCATTACTATAAGCAAACAAATAATAAATAATTCACTTTTAAACAAATAGGTACTTTCTCAATTAAACAAAACAAATTTTAGTTGTTATAACTTAAAGTCAGCTGTTAAGCCGAAATTAAATAATTCTAGACCTTATGAAATCATTCATGCCTTAGTGGTTGATCTATTATGGTTATTTGGTGGTTGGGTAGTCGGTATGTAGTGAGTAAATTATTAAATTATTCATGCTAGTGGCACTGTCAGTCCGTGAACATTAAATTATTTATTTTATTTAAAGAGTTAAGCCATATGTAACTAAATATATGGTCTAACGGTTACTTGAAATGAGATTAAACTATTTTGGAAAGGATTAAATTTAAGTTCGGATTATATATCTGATTACAAAACCTCTAACGACCATAAACCTTTAAAAATGTGGATTTGATTTTGACTAATATTACACTTAATTTTATAGTATTGGAACCTACCATTAATACACAGAAATAGAACATATGTGCACACTGTATAAACTTGTACACTTTCGAACGAGAAGCAGAATAAACACCATTCAGATTCATTTTGATCCCTTGTTACATGAATAAACAGTAAAGTATAAATAAACAGCAAGCATATGAAACAAAGAAAAGTGAAAAGGATAAAGTAAAAGTTTTCGCGGTAGAATTGAATCGTTTTTTGACGGACGTCTAATTTAGAAGATGCCGAGGAATTAGTCACGGTTCATTCTGAGAAACCTCAGGCAGGGTTGGACTGACGATATTATTAACGCTGTGGCTAGCCTCCCGGTACCGGTATCTGGATAAATCCCGGTACCTACCAAAACTATGGGCCTTAGACCCCATGTTAAATAAAGATTTTTTGTTTGTCTAGTCGTTTCCCACCACTAGTTTTTTTTAATGACATGAAACTAATTACACCCTGTATAACAGTTATAACAATAATAAGGCTTGACATATTACACAATCATGTTATTTCAATTTTGTTTTGTGCTTCGGAAAAACTATGTTCAATTTTTATAGTATTTTCATTTAAATTAATATAAAAACATTGGTGAAGAATGGAATACCTTATTACTATATAAAAAAATACCATAGGCCAAAATTCTCATAAGAAGGCTTTATTTTATTGTTTCTTGCAATAGGCGCAAAACCAGGTTCCCGATATTTTCTTCAGTGCAGTACATTTAAGATGTCTTCTAAGTAGACACAAACTGCATTTAATTATTTCTTCCTCAGATAATATGACATTTTCACATATACAGCAAACTAAGGGACGGTGGGATTTTATATCAATTAGTTTTGTTACCATTTCCCATACATCGTCTTTAAAAAAGTTCTAAAATATAAAACTAAATGTAAACTAAAACCATTCATCTATATATGAAAAATGGTTGCCTACCTTATTGGGAGCTGAATTGCCTATTCTATACTATACTATAAAATAATGTTTCCAAATATGTTCCCTAAACCATATACAGTTTTTTCCAAAAGTGGCATATTTAAAACAGTGAGAGAAGGAATATATTATAATACTACAGGGTGTAATTAGTTTCATGTCATTAAAAAAACTGGTAATAGGGACCGATTAGACAAACAAAAAACCTTCATGACTTTTTTCTCTAGGGGCACTTTGAAAACGACTGGCCTAAGTTTAACATTTTAATGTTAAGGTAGAAAACATTTAAGAACCACTGTTTTTCAGGGTGAATGGATGTTACAGTTCCGAATATTAGAAATAATAAAAAACTGTAATACCCGACTTGTGTTCCCGCCGGAAGAAATGCGGCACTTTGATGGGATTACTTGTACCTAACTTTTTGTACCACTAATTATGAAAATGTAAACAATTCCTTCTCTTTCGGCACAACGCAAGCATTGCATGGCCGCAGGGGTTTTAATAGGATTTGTTTACATGTGTTTTTTAATTTGGAACAAAGTTATTGTAGCTCTTATTGTCGCTTATAAGAATTTATAAAATTTAAAAGTGGTTTATTAACATTTGTAACATTGTGTTAAACGCTTAAAAAATTAGTAATTATTTTATGAAATTGGAAAACGAACAGTTAGATGTCCGAGATACGATAATAGAAAATAGTTGTGTATTTTAAGTTAGGAAAAAAATCGGATTTTTTTAACGAATTGAGCGCATAATTTTTCCCAATCGAGTATAGAAAACTAAAAATCGATTCTTTGGTCTCTATGAAAATGAATGTAAACAGTAATAAACAGATCAAAACAACAACATCGAATACTAATAATAATAATAATAATCATAACTATAATGCCCAATAGGTAACACCCAATAAACTGAACAATTCTTTTGAATTTTTTACAAACATTTTTTGAAATGACCTCCATCTCTACGTATACACATTTCGGCACGTCGAACTAAGGACAAACGCACTCAGTTCAACATATTTGGTAAATTAGGATAATTTTTTATGGTCTCTATGCACATTAAAATACGTTGTTGCAATTGTTCTAAAGAGTCAGTTGGATCACGGTAAAGCAGAGATTTAAAATGCCCCCAAAAATAAAAGTCCATCGGATTTAAACGATAAAGCTCTTCCACACCAGCTGCATTTCTATCACTTTCTCCATACACCAAGTGCATATCCACGAGCTCAGAATAAGTGTAATCTCCCATAATGTCCAGAATCTGCGTTTTAAAACACGACACTAATCTGTGAATTAACGTTATCAATAAACAAAACAAAAAGAAAAACTTGGTCCAAAATCCAAAAAGCAACACAAAAAGCACGAACGAGAAGTAGTGTCTTACGTAACCAAGTACTAACAAACGATAAGTCAATAAAATAAATCTTAACATAAGTGGCACAAAATTCAAAAAGAAAAAACCAACAGACAAAACCACGAAGCGGATACCAAGTAAATACACTGAACTGAAATTATTACTTGAGAATATTACAAGGGAGAGTATAGCACGCGTACTAAAATAATTTCGCCGCGAAGAAGCAAAAAACATGGCGGTGTCTTCCGTCGGTCGCTTTTAACTACTTTGTCGGCATGCTTTCGCACGAATGTCAGAGTATCATGGACCACAAGACGCGAGACAATAAATCCTACCCTAATATACCAGCAGTTCTCAAACGATGTTATTGAGCTCCTCATCATTTTGTTATTGAGGTTAGAAGGCATTTGGATAATGAGTATCCAAACAGATGGATTGGACATGGCCGACTAGATCACCAGATTTCAACCCTGCCGATAATTTTCTATGGGGATATCTCAAAACTGAAATGTACAGCGTCCCAATAAATACTAGAGATAAGTTTCTTCAGCGAATTTTCCTCTATAGTGACCAAATTAGAGACAATCTTGCGCAAACTAGAAAATCTATTGGCAATTTAAATAAACGCCAACAAAAATGTATGGAAGCTGGTGGTTCTCATTTGCACTAAGTATTTGTAGTATTTTTAAATAATTTTTGTAAATAATTAATGTGACCATTTTTAATTATTTGGACAGTTAACGTAAGCAAATATAGTTGTTTTTCTTCAAATTCCCCTTTTTGCCAGATTCAATAGCTTGTAAAAAAACCGACAAAGGTGCGATAAAAAATCTAATTACACGCTTATATTTAGTGATGTATCAACTTTTATAATTGGCACCTAAATGTTAAAAACATATATTACAGGGTGATTATTCTTACAGGAATCGGAGAAATGAAATTAAAAAAGTCCGGAACTGGAATTAAAAAAAATTATAATAGCAAAATCCTAAGGACGTTCTGACCAAAATAAATTTAGACCAAAATCAGTTTATCACCCTGTATCTCAGAAAATAAGAGCGACAGGAAAATTTCAATGGCCGTTCGTGAATACCCAAGTGGTCCTTTACTGCCCCTGGAAGTATGTACAGTTCCTCATGAAACACCCTGTATATCCTAAAGGCCAAGGGCTCAATCATTTTTATGATATCTGCCGCTTCCGCCCCCACCTTCAATCCATTATTATAGGAGTTAACAAAATAAAACTGAGAAATTAACTTGAAATATGGTACACGATGCATTATAACGAAATCAGTACAAGAATTAGCGTTAACAATGCAAAACTGGGACCCACGTTTCATAAAGTTGTACAAAAGTATTTCCGACAAAATCTATATTTAGTCTCCATCCTCAAAGGCCCGTAGCTTCCGTAGGAGGAGGCATTTAAATCATATATTTATAAGAACTTCCCTGCTTCTGGAAACGTAGTTTCCACACACACCAAAACTATTGAACACAACACTCAAACACCAGTTTTAGTAATTTCCTGATTATGCTAACGTGGTTAGTGAAATGGAGGTCAGAGGCAGTGTCACAGGAATGTTCCAGCCTCTCCAGAAATAAGAACTTTTCCTACTATTTTTCTGCATGTACACTCAGAAGCTAAAAGGAAATGCTGAAATATCAGAACACTGTATAGCAATTAGCTAACGCAAAGGATGGATATATGCTGTACATCGACGCTGTATTTATATAAAAACGTGCGAACGAATTTTTCTCCTAATTAACATGGAAACTGGTAGATAATTCCGTAACTTGCTTTTTTCTTACATTGTATTGATAAATGATCTACCCTTGACCTATGCGTCCATGAGAAAATAACACTACACCATATGGCCAATTCGTTACTGCACTACTTCAAATTTCTTTTGCTTTAAGTTCAGTTTTGTCACAATATTTGAACTTGACAACATCTGTTTAAGATATATTTAGAATTTGCATGGTAAATTCGTTCCTATTAACCCTACTTCGGACGATAACTAAGGGATTACCGACGTTGCATCGAGGGTATTCGTGATGGTCATCAGAGAGATGATGCCGGGCCCAGTTTTAATGGCTAGACCACACAGAAAGCCCACCGATGCACCTCGATTGCTAGCTACACTTCTCTTCACCTCAACACGTTAAAGATTGATTACCATAACGCAAAGTTTCGAATTTCTATGTAGACAGTGACTTGATACATGGTAGAAAATATGGGTCTTTTTCTATTTATTTGAGATGAGCGAGATTGCAACAGGTTTGTTACATGTTTATTCTTTGATCACGCCATAATATTCTACGATTTTTGCAATTTGTGGAATAACGCGAGACTGAAATAAGTAATATACTCCTCGCAATGACGAAAACAAAGAGTATACTGCATTTGATTGGATCGAAATCATAAATATCGTTTGTAGAGAATAAAAATCATTATGAGTTGTGATTAACTTTTAAAATGTCCGTCTGTCCATCCTCCCGCCCGCCCGTTACTTTTCTTGAAATCATTATCATAAAAGAGAAGAGCCTGATTGTATTCGAATTAAGACAGCAAGTTAGTGTTAGCTGGAGGAAGAACTCTATTTTCAACTAAAGCAATCGGTAAATAAAAAAGTTGTTAATTTCTCGATTTTTTCTTTATTGTGTTCTTAATTTTTTTGTTTTATAATTGAATACAAATCTATGATTTTCAGCTTTACAATTTTATTATAGACATTAACACATATTAGACTTCAAATCCAAGCATTGCGAGGAATGAGCTACCACGTACACAAATAAATAAATTATTTAAATGATAAATAGTAAAATGGTTTGAAATACAAACATTCTGAATATAGTTCTTTTATTCTCTCGAATCCACTATTTTTTGGTCACATCAAGTGATAAGACGACAATAGAGAATGGTTGATAAGAGACGAAGAGGAATACCTCAAGAACGTTGATTCATTGATTGATTTATTGACTGACTCGTCAGTGCTTATAAGGTACTAAAGTTGCATATATTATTATGCGGTTTCCCATATAAAACTCACGGAGCCACTTTTTTGGAAGGGGCATTTGAATTCTGTAAACGATATTCACCAGAACGTATAAATAACTTAACTTAACAATTTTGAGTAAAAATGGTATTTCTACAAATTGAGATATAGAGGGCGTTGCGATGCAAAGAAGCGATTCCATTAACTTTGAAGAGAGGTGCATATGATGGAACATTACATTACAAGCAACTTTTATAATACAAATCATTTTCGAAAAATTGCTGGTGTTCGGGATAGTTGATTCAATATAATGTTTTCAAGTAACAAAATATCATATCTTTTTAAAAATATAATTTATACAAGTCAAGGCAACAAATCCTTTGGGACATTTTTCATAGTAAAGAAGACTAATTTGGATAAGGAATGAAATAATTTATGATCTGATCGGCACATATTGATTGATTTGCCAGCGTAAGGTGAGCATTGCTGCCGATACCGGGTATCCATGGAGGTTCGCTCCAACACGCAGCGTTCCAACACGCCGGGCGAAGACAACCAACGGACGGCCAAACCGCGTGCCGGAACCAAATATCGGATGTTTTATATAGCGCCGGACCGGCTGCATACGCCGGGTTGGACATGGGACATGCTTGTTGTCAGCAGCGGGAGCAACATGACGCATGGGGTAGGAATATAGGATGGAAAGTGTGGGTGTTTGTGTGATGCTTCTTTTAAGTTTCCATGATTCTTTTTTAGTTTCCTTCTATCATCATCGGATGGGGGAGTGTAGGCGTTTGCAAAATGCTTCTTTTCAGTATCCGTGCTTCTTTTAAGTTTCCATCCATCATCATCTCCTTATTTATTCTTCCACCAAGTCTTCCATTCCTCTGTTTCCGAATCTAGCAGTGTGCACCTCCTTCTGTTCGCTTGCGTTCACTTCGTTTGTCTGCCGAGACATACATACATTCGCTCGCCGCAGGGAGCCTTTTTTTATTAACCGTTCCACAGGTAAATAACCATTTACGGTAGAAGTGTCCTATCTCTCGGTAAAAAAACTTTTTATGACAGGTTATGGGAACGAGACCCGAGAGAATATTTTGCACACCCTGTATAAAAATACAATTAGACTTATCTGTTTGTCCCCTTTATTTTTACGTTTGCAGCTTCCCGCTTTCTTCTGTAGTATTCCCACACTGCATGCACTCGTTCTCATCCTTCCTAAAACTCAGCTTGTTGTCATTCACTTTTAAATGTAAACGTATGTTGCTCTCCTCCAATTGAAAAGTGACCCAAGCTCCAGGTATAGATTTCACGTCGTGCCTCAGCTAAGCACTATACTTTAAACGCTTATTTATTTTGTTTTTGGTATTATTAACGTACACTTTACCGCAATTTTTTAATTATTAATTCGGTGTCTGCTTTGTTTTTCTATTATTACACTTCACCTTACGCAGAACTTTTTAATCTGCCGATGACTTAAATTTTATCGAGTTTAATGGCGTCATATTATTGTAAATAAATTAATAGATCTGGAGCGTACCACGGCACATCCACCCTAGACGCCAGCCACTCTCGAACCCCTGATCGGAATATACATTATTATTTATTTTTGAACGGGGCACCCTATATATTTTTATTAAACATTAAGGAAACAATTATTTTAAGCATTTTCTCGAATGCAATCATATGTTTACAATTGATAAGTACAAATATTTCTAAAGCCAGTGCTTTTTCGAAAATGTTTCGTATGATAAAATATGCTTAGAATGTAAGTCCTACCACATGCTTCTTTTTGAAGATTCCTGTGATGGAACAATATCTTTATATCAATTTGTAAAAACAGTTTTCATTGATATATTCTAGTGAGTACCTCGTAAAGAACTCAAATATCTCTGTTAGTTACCGAGAAAATAGCTTCTGGCGTTTTAAGTGTAATACGTATTGAGAATCTGTTCTATTCACGAGGTCGCAGTAGGCTAGGATTACACCTGACATTTGAGTTGAGTGCTTTAAGAAATGCAGCTCCTGAGGTTCTATCTCTGTACCAAAATTCAAATCTCTACTTCTAGTAATAAATTAAAAACAGGGATGTTTTCGTCTTAGAGTGTCACATTGTATTTATCTATTTTTTTAAACGATAGGATTTTTCCTCTACCTAGAAGACTAGAGGACTTAGTCCACAACACGATCCAATTTTTATTCAAATTTCGATGTGAATAACTTCATACTATCATATCTACATTTATTTTTGGTACTTATTATATTGTTAATGTCTACATAGGATTTTATAACTTAGTTGCTTTTTCTAATTACGACACTTTTTACTAAGAAATGTAACTGTTTGAGGTTTATTTCATGAGGGTCCTGAAGACGAGTAAAAAATGAATCGAAACGTTGACACGTGGGAATGACCGTCTTTAATTTTTATACAATATACCGTTTAAAATGATCCTTTGAGATAATAATGTCGCAGTCAAAAAATACACTTCGTACACTGTGTCTAATAACCTGAAAAGATTGAAGATCTAATGATCCGAGAAAAAATTTATTCGTATAGAAAATTACCTTCCTTCATTAGTAACCTACAGTTACTTAGTTAGCCTAAGCAAGCATGCTAAAGATTTCAGCGTGTAGATAAAACTTTTGTCATATACATTTTACCTAACGCTGTGTAGAGAAATAAAGTAACAGGTCGTCTTCCATGTTCTCAAGTATTTTATTAGTAATGTTGGGAGACTGTAAATAAACTAAAGAACGTGTCTTGAATTTTAGCAGATGCAGTTTAGAGTTTATTATTTAATGAGTTGGTTAAAGCTGTCATTATCTTGGTTAAAATATCATCACGAAAAAAATACAGTTATGGTAATAATGCAATACATAAAGGAACCGAAATCTTAATCTTATAATCAAGTTGTACACAATGCTTTAACATTTAAGATGGCAGAGATGTTGTTTTATAGAAATTAAAATAAGAATATAATTCCCAAGATATTTTTAAAAATGATACATAATAGGTAATTTTAAAATGTTTATGCAGATGTTAATTACTACAAAAAGTGGTTCTGAAACCAAAACTCGAAATATATAATGGCATTATTTTAATTTTTACTTCCCTCGCCCTCCGAGATTTTTTCGGATTTACACGTTTCAGATCACGTAGATTACGAAAATATAGATTTTTCAATTCCGTCAGTCTGTCTGTATGTCTGTCGGTGCATTATCTAAAAAAACTTCTGGATAATAGTCAAATTTGGTAGGTAGCTAACACTACTACCAGCGAAGAAATGGCTGAACTTTCACTGGAAAATATACAGGGTGGATCGTCTAAAGGGAATAAATGATGAAAAAAATTTGTTTTTGCTCAAATTTAAAATTTCCGCGTTTCATGACGTTCTAAATCTATTTCAGAGATAAAAAAATTCAAAACTTTTTGAACATTTTTTTACCAGTAGAAAAACGAATTCTTTTGCTCAAATTTAACATTTCCACGTTTCATGACATTCTAAATCTATTTAAAAAAAAATAATAATTCAGAACTTTTTGAAATTTCTTTTACCAGTAGAAAAACGAATTTTATTTTGTTCGGTAATTCTGGAGAATAACGGGGCATTGGAATTTTTGCGTAATTTTTTCAGGGTAGACTAATTTGGGGTCGTAGAACACGAATCTGAAGTCGGTTTTCAATGCAAATGCATAGTTTTTCAAAAAAAAAAAATTTGAAATTTTCCACCATAACACGAACATTTTGTCAGTGTAAACACTAAAAACACCTCGATTTCGGCCGATTCGGATCGTGTATCCACAATGTAGGTGCTTTTTAGAACAATGCACTTTTTACACACTGCAAAAAAATTGCTTTTTCATAATAATACATAGTATAAATAGTAATTTTATTTATCTGAATTCAGAACTCCATTATTTGGCAGTTCAGCCATAAGATTGTCGCGCATGCGTGTCAAAATACTCAAATTCATTTTATAAATACTTATTAAAATTGATAAAATAAAAAATATATTTTAAATAATAATGCTTTTATGATCATCGTCGCCAATACCAAAACCTGGTGTTTTATTAAGAATGTTTTCAATATATGGCGTGTCCCAAATTGGTTTATTTAAAAATGGCCCGTTTTTGTTATTACCCACTAAGGACCAGCGAGGAGTTGAGATGACGCACATACCTTGCCAGGAAAGGAAATGCTCCTTGCTCTTCTCGGATACCACCTACTGACTTTCAACCTGATTATCATTAATAAGTGGTGTCCGAGAAGGGCAAGGAACATTTGCGCCGGCGCAAATGTTCCTTGCCCTTCTCGGATACCATTTATTACTGATAACTAGGTTGAAAGTGAGTAGGTGGTATCCGAGAAGAGTAAGGAGGATTTCCTTTCCTGGCAAGGAAGGTATGTGTGATCTCACCTCCCCCTGGTCCTTACTGGGCAATAACAAAACAGGACCATTTCTAAGTAAACCAACTATATATTGAAAATATTCTTAATAGAACACCAGTTTTTGGTACTGGCTACGATGATCATAAAATCATTCTTATTTAAATTATATTTGTTATTTTCTGAATTTTAATTGCTATTTATAAAATGAATTTCTTTGTTGTGCTTTGAGACACCTACTTTTCAGGGTATTTTGACACGCATGCGCGGCAATCTTATGGCAGCTATGGCTGATCTGTCAAATAATGGAGTTCTGGATTCTTATTAATAATGTTATTAATTAATTAATATTATTTATACTATCTATTATTATGAAACAGCCATTTTTTGCAGTGCGTAAAAAGTGTATTGTTCTAAAAAGCACCTACATTGTGGATACGGTATCCGAATCGGCCGAATTCGAGGTGTTTTTAGTGTTTACACTGACAAAAAGTTCGTGTTATGGTGGAAAATTTCAAAATTTTTTTTTTGGAAAAACTATGCATTTGCATTGAAAACCGATTTAGATTCGTGTTCTACGACCCCAAATTAGTCTACCCTGAAAAAATTATGCGAAAATTCCAATGCCCCGTTATTCTCCAGAATTACCTTTTGTTCAAATTTAATATTTCCACGTTTCATGACATTCCTAATTTATTTCATAATAAAATGTTTCAAAAAGAAAAATTTTAAAATTTTGTCAATGAAAAATTTTAAAAATATTTTGAAATGTATTTTTACTAATAGAATATGGTGGAAAAAATGTTTTGCTCAAATTAAAATTTCCACGTTTCATGACATTCTAAAGTTATTTCAGAAAAAAAAAATCAAAAGCAAACATTTTTTGAAATTTTTATAATTACCTACTATGCTTACCAGGAATAAATGGTGGAAAAAATTGTTTTTCAAATTTTAAATATCCAAGTTTCATGACATTCTAAATCTATTTCAGAAAAAAAAAATTCAAAACTTTTTGAAAATCTTTTTACCAGTAGAAAGATGGGATTTTTTTGCTCAAATTTAAATTTGCCACGTTTCATGACATTCTAAATTTATTTCATAAAACAAATTAAAAAAAAAAAATGAAAATTTTGTCAAAGAAAAATTTGGAAAATATTTTAAAATATATTTTTACTAATAGGATATATGATGGAAAATTTTTTTGCTCAAATTTAAAATTTCCACGTTTCATGACATTCCAAACCTATTTCAGAAAAAAAAATTCAAAACTTTTTGAACATTTACTTACCAGCAGAAAGATGGGGTTTTTTTGCTCTAATTTAAATTTTCCACATTTCATGACATTCTAAACCTATTTTATAAAAAAATTGTTTTTAGTGAAAATCCCATCATGTGGGTAGGACCTATGAATTGTTTCGTTTTCTGGTGTTGGTATTTTAATTATTATAAGGTGTTGCAGGACAATTTTTCAAATTCTTCCAAATACGCTACAGAATAATATATAATCCGTAAAAAAATCATACAATATAAAATCTGAGTAACAGATTTGTTTTATCATTTAAAAATTTCTCAAAGTTTAATTTGAGCCCTATAGGATTTATTTTGGCCCGCAATCTACTATGCAAAAACAGGCGAATTTTAGGCCTTTTTGCGGTCATTCTTTGTAAAGGTATTTATGCAAGCCTTCCATATTTGGCACCTTTTATTTAAAATTGAATTTTTGCTATAGGATGACCACTCTATATTTTTTTAACCAAAAGTTATCAGGTTTTCTTTGTAATAATACTTTCCGATTACTATTCTAATGTGTGGTTTTGTAATTAATAATTTTTTAGAGTTACCGCCCTGTATAAATAAAGAGGAAAGTTCTGTGTAAATACCTTTGCCGATTGTTTTAGGTTATGAGTACACAATTTACAATTAACTTTAGGTGATACCTTTAAAGGAATCCATAATAAGATAAGTCCTATACAAAAACTATTCGCTTGCGAAACACGTGTACCCTGACCCGAGGGCAGCCCATAGAGGCTCTATTGAACCTCCTCCCACTTAGCATAGTGAATCAGAGGGAGGAGGCCAGAATGAGGATATATAGGCTACAAAATTCAAACAATCCGAATCTCCACGGCGTTAGATTGGGACACATGCTTATACTTAACATAGCAATATTCCCTGTTGAATATGAGGTCGAACAATAGAAATAACTTTTAACAAGCCTTTCAATATCACAATTTGAGATAAGAATACTTGATCAACAGGAGTTTCTGACATAATATGCAAAGGCCTAACTTGGCACATAAAGAGGTATATGACGGACAGAGGAGCTGGAGCATGAATATATTCAGAAAAATCAAAAGCTAGCGTAAGCTTCTCTCTTGGATAACACTCTACTGTATTCCAGACAAAATTATGACTATTCCTGAGTGTGAACGAGAGAATGCTAATCGACGCTACGGCAACCATGAGATCTCCATTGCATCAGACCGCAGCAAAGATACTAGATTCCAACAAGGTGCCGTTTCGACTGGTATGGGTCTGCATCAAAGAGCATAAAATTCTTAATGAGCAGAAAGGAGTTAACCTACTCTGTGTGTTGGTACATTCCAGAATAGATACAATGAAGAAGCCAATAAACTTACTAGACAAAGAATAGCCAATACATATTTTGGTCAAAAACCGTGCAGAGAATTATTAAAAGCTTAATAAGCGGACTGATCAACGGTTTCAAGAAATTTACATGAAAAAACTCATTAAAGCAAATCCAAAAGAAACTAAAGAACTGCTGAAACAACAAAAGTCTATTAAAATATTGATGAAAATTCTGATCTTTCCGATGAAACATTGAAAATGCTGTTCCGATGTTGGCTGGTATTTTAAAGGCTTTGGAGATCGTGCAAAATTATATCACTTCTATGCTTGCGGTTAACGTAGACTCCCACAGGCTTGAATAATTTCTAATAAGATATTTCATTGAAATTTTTTCGAAGATCCAAAGAAGAAACAAAGTATAATTTCCGGTTATTTTTCATTCAAGCTAGGTAAGAAAACAAAAATGATTGCTCATGTTTTATATTCATGGTCTTCTTATAATGGGCAATGGCGACGATGACGATAATGATGATGATAAAATTTGAGATTTGGGGTTTTAAATTATGTGAAATAGTCAAACAGTTATAGTTTACTGAAATTAATCCTCATCCTTTTTCCCAGTAGAATATAGTACCTATTTCTATTGTCAATTTAAAAATTCAGTCAAAATCGTTGCTACCCCGATAAGTCATTACAAAGCCTGTTTGTGATGGAATAAAACCCGAGAGCTCGTACTTGAATATGGAAAAAGATATCCGTATACGAATATAGTTAACTAGATATGTTAAGCGTTTACCTGGCTCACCATTACAAGTCCCATATAACCACCTGGTTCATTCTTAATATTGCCGGTAGCATAGCCGTAGGTTAAATGATGTTTATTTACTTTTATTGGAACATTTATGGAGTTACTCATTAAACTAACATTATTTATTATAAATAAATAATTTACATGATGCCTATTCATTAATATAAAGTAGTAAAACAATATTTGCAATAATTAAAAAGTGATTCTAAAAATTCTCGGTCGACGTTCATGACATCCCTCGTATCATCAACTATTCCTTTGTCGATCTTTGTTTATGATTTCTAAACTGACTTTAGATAAACTATACCTACTGAAGAAAATTATTGATCTTATGCTAGTACATTAATTATGACATATACCTTTAAATGCAAGACACCATATACCATTTCCTAAAAAGACGCGTTTATAAAAATGGATGGGTAACTATTTTCTTTACAAACTGCTGATACCAAGAAGAACTTTTACAAAGAACGCAATTAATTTTTAGCATTCCCCTGCGGTAAAACATACGTATACATCAAAAATAGACCATTATAATTTGCAAAATTAATTATACTATTGAAAAATGCATATGTTTATTACACGCATATCCTTGATTTTTGGGTTTATTATTCAGGTGCCGCCAGAGTTATAAAAATAGCATAATTACTAGGAGCTAATAACAATGAATTCGGGCTTTTTGTTATTCTAATTAAACACATACACGACAAAGGCGATGTTACTAGGAAATACATACAAATCAACTTGCGAATCTATACATGATCTAAGAAAACGTGTCTGAATGTTTCAAAATAAACACAACCCACTATCAAAATGTCATCAAAACAACCATCTAGGTTCTTTGTTTTCAGACTATCTTAGGAGATAATAATCAATTATCAGCATGCGATAAATATTTATAACCAGCGGTTTGCATTAATTTTTTTAAGTTTCTATATCATTAAATTAGCCTTCATAGAACTGCAGGTCTATTAGAAAATTATATCATTTAAATAATGGTAAAAAAATTTGTTCGGATATATAATTAAATTATATCCCTGCCATTATCATATTATATAACTTTAAATACCAGTTTTGTTCTTATTAGTAGCATTCGATCGTAAATATTATTTACCATTAAATATAGAGTTCAAAATAGATATATCAGGTGAAACAAGTACCTTGTAAGAAGATGTTATTTTATTTGTATTCGGATTTGCTGGGTCGTCTTGTGTCATTATGAGAGTAGATTTTGGGGTAGTAGGGTCATACTTTGTTATGTAGTAGCATAAGTATATGGAAAAAAACGTGTGGAAATCGTTAAAGCGTACTAGTTTCTTTTGATTCAGCATGAATTTCGCAGAAGGTATGCGAATTGCTCAGAAGCAATAATGCAATTTTTCCTGTGATGCTTTTTGAAGGACTAAATATACACGAACCGTCCCGAGACTTTGACAGTCTTGAAGATAAACATATGTGAAGAAATACCCAATATAACAAGAGAAGTGATGGAAAATGTTATAGACATTGCCTCAGTCCTTGATTACTTCACATTAGAGATGGTGATATTCTCTGTTCACAATGCAATAAATTTAAAATTTCAAATAAAAATTTAACAGTAAGCATTCAGTTGTTTCATATTCATGTAAAATTCTGCTTAATCTCTTATTTAACGTCGAGCTACCCAGACCAATCTCCAATGCCAGCTGATCAGTGTTTGTGTAAACACTGACACACCTGAACTGAAAATTTTCCTAAACCACCACTATATTAGATAACTACTATATCTTCATGACTCTATTTGGTTGGGATGTGAATCCTATATGGAAAGATGCGTCCGTCACATCAACTGGCCATTAAGCTAATTTATTAAAATATAGTATTATTGAGTTTTAGTGAGCCATAAAACAATATGATTGTACCCACTTGACTTAATCAAATGGATACATTATATTGGACTAGCATTTTTAATAATCATCGTAGATTTTTTTTTTATAAAAAAATCCACTTCATAACATGCTGAGTTCAAATATCAAATAAATTAGACTGCATATGCATGCATGCATGCGTGTAAGTTTCTAAGGAAAAAACAATAAGAGTTGACACAAAGTGGCGCTCAACGTGCGGCTTGATCAACAAATAGGCATAGAAATGGTTAGAAAGTTCGGCTGAAAATAAATATTTTTGTTCATTTTGTCCCTATTTTATTAATATATTAATATAACTTTCCGTGTTTCAATTCAGTTGAAAAATCATGGAAGTATGTTACTTATGGTATATAGAGTTAAACTTAATAATATATTATAAGGTATGATACCCAGAGTAAATTTTGGTATTATATCATTTCCCAATGCAAATTAACCAGCAACTAATTTACAAGGCGAACTCATGACAAAACTAATGTTATTATTTGATAAGTTAGAACAGAAGTTATCTCGAAACATAGGTTCCAGTAAGGCTAATTTGCTAAATGTTGAAGTATGTAGACAAATTTCAAATTTTGGACTTATTCCACATTATTGATAACGGTGTGTGTAAATCATTTCTTGCAAACAAGATACCGTTGTTAGACTTAAAATTTGTATTTCAAATTTGGAGCGTATGTAAATCCTCATCATATCAGTTATACAGAGTGATCGCTAGAGGTGTAAAAATTATTGCTTTGTGTAAAATTGCGTTCCATTATAACTTTAGAGGAAAGTGTACTAGGGCTTTTCATTAAAAACATAAAGTTGTACAAGAGATCGAAATTGCAATATATAGTGTCTCCTAAGTTAGGCGATATATCAATTTTACTTTAATGTCGGGCGTTGTATGTAAAATAACATGATAAAATACCTGTTGAAAATGAACCATATCCACCAAGCAGAACGATCACCAGAGGCATGTGAATGGGTTGATTTATATAAACGAATTAAAGTTGCAGTAGGGCGTTGTCGAATACCTATTTGAAAAATAAAAAATGTATTTACTGTGTGCTTCTTCTCACTGCACCATGAACAATTTAATTTTGCCATGTTTGAAATAAATGTTGATCAAAGAGTTATTCGCAGTTGGCCACGTTCGACTGCAACTTCTACTCGTTTGATTTAGGTATCTTTACTTCTGCTATAACAAAAATTGAGTTGACATTAACAGTTTACCGGATATCTCTCAAGGTAAGTAACAAAACACCATGTTGTGATTTTAGTGGAATAAATTTGAAATCATTATAGACAACAATTATTGATCATTTTTAGTATCTTATTCTATCAAAAACAGATTTTTACTACTATAAATTAATTGTTTATATTTATTTGTCCACGACTATTAAATAATGTACTCAATATGTATGTGTTTCCTTAAGGATAATGCTATCCATTATTCTCTGCAGTGAATAATGATTTCATTATTCACTGATTGCAGTGAATAATGAGGACAGTCAATTGTTTGCAAGAAATGACATTAGTGGCTTTTTACCAACAATTTAAAATGTCAAAATTGTAGTAACCAAAAGATAAGTGTTGTCTCTAAGTTTTCTAGGAAGCACTCAAATGCCGAAATAGTATATTATGTAACAAGTTTTATAAACGTCATTTTAGTCACGAGTTTTATTAATCGCGAGCGACGCGTAGCGGAGCGAGTGTTTAATAAAATGAGTGACTAACAAGTTTATAAAGCGTGTTGCATACTATACTTTTTCTACGACAGCAAATATCTAAATAAAAAATTTGAAGGTTATTTTAATATTTCATTTATTAACGTATCAATAACATGGTAACAGTAAAAAGTTTATATGCACGTTCGTATTGACTTTTAGATTTTTCTGGCAGCAAACTAGCAGTTGCCGATGCCGCTGCTTGGGTAATTTCGGGCGGAGTACCAATGAAAACATCTTCTTCATTTTCACTGTCGTTTAGGCTCATTTTTCTTCCAAAAAATACAAAATTAATTGTCTCTTGTCACAACGCGTCGATTTATTTTGAAAGATTGATGACAAGAATTACGGAAAACTAATTTGATTTTTGCCATTAATATATCTAGAATTAACCTCAGCCGTGACTAATATCTCGTTGCTAAGTTCAGCCTGTGACTAAAATGCACGAACTCACGGTTTGTCGAAAGCGTGTTTAAAGGATTATTTAGCGTCATGGAAACGTATACGATAAACGCCATTTTAAAGATGGAAGTAGAAAAAGGTATTTTAATAAACACTCAAAAACTAGGTACATTAGTAAGTTCTTTTGAAAGCATCATCTATTTCTATTAGCAACACGCGGAAATCCCCAACATTGTTTTTGAAACCATTTACTTACATGTCTACAAACTGTATCATTTTATTAGTAAGCCATGATGTGTCAAAACGTAAATTGATTTGAAACGTCAAAATTTGTGCGATTTCAACGCCAACGTTATTTACAATAATTTTACATTTTAGGTACTCAAAAAGGGCAATATAATTCAATAAATCGGTACTGACAGTGAAAACTAGATTTCAAAGATACCGCCAGAGACAAAGGTAGCTGCAGAAATCGCCTCATTAAACTTGTGGCCCGAAAAATCGAGAAAATTACATATGATGTCTGATGACATATGAATTTTTCCTAAATAGGAGACATTGAATGAAGATGAATTAAATAAATATTAAATATTTAATAGTCGTGGACAAAGTATAGTATTCTACTCGCATATAATGGCTATTATATGCTCGTTGAATAATATACTATTAACAATGCCGAGGGATCCTCCGTGTAATTCTAGTGCCCTGCGTGATTAGATATGCAAATATTATTAAATTGGAAAATGGAATTAGGACGCCACAGTCCCCTCTAGTAGAGGAGCTACTTAGAATTCTAAAAATCTTACTTCTTTGCTTCTGGATAAATGATTCGATTAAAGAAACTATGTCCCTAAGATTATTTTATAATTTAGGGAATGTACAATACATATTTTAACGTCTTATTCATATTAGCATCTTGACGGAGTTTAGCTATAACAATTCCATCACAACCGGTAAACGCATACACATACAACACAAGAACCATTCCCAGCGACATTGCCATCTACCGCAGCTGGAACTCGAACTCAGAGAAGACAGCTAGCCTTATTCTCCAGTTATTCAACTGCGGCTTAACCATCCCCTACCACCTCGGTACACTTTAAAAATGCCACTGAACATTCACACCCTCGTCAGGATTCCAACCCAGGGCTCCGTGGTCTCTCGCATGATACGTGAGAATTGAGTCACAATTTAGGACAACTGCTTTAGAAATATTGAATACTATCGTTCATCATTTTGCTGTTCTATGTTTTAAATTAAGATTTTTCTTACTTATTGCCCTACACAGAATTTTCGTTTTTAAGATCATTTTTAAGGATCACCTTAAAAACCTTAAGATCAAATTTAATTTTTTCATTCTGATATTATATTTAAAGGTACTGGACGGAACATTTTTACTTAAAGCACAGCTGTTACGTTCAAACTTTTCTTTGACAACTAGTTAAGTTGGAATTGTGACTCATCGCCTTTTTGTGTACAGTCACCGTAGAAAACTTCAATTTATGTCAATATGTTTCTTTTCTGAAGACATTAAAAATTATATTTTTAAGATTGTGAAATTGTCTTCCCTACTGCCATCCCTGGGGAGTGCGGAGAAAAAGCAACATTAATTTATTATTAGTAGGGAACGTTTTAAGTATGAGAGGATACATATATATATAATTACCAATATTGATACTGGTACCAGATAATTAAAAAAATAGTAAAATATCTGGTACCTTTCGGAACACCATTTAGAAAACCTTCTGTACACATCAACACAAAGTTAGTTAATTTTTAATGTCAGTGTAAACGTTCCATACTAATAAATAACAAAAAATACAATAAAGTATTTAATAACAACGACAATAAATACATTTTTATGGGAGTTTATACCAACATCGAGTCCTAGAGTTCTTCCGAAAGAATATCTATGTGGCATTTAAAATTTATGTAAATGCTTGCTTACATATGACCTAATAATGAGCCGGAAATACAACTTTTATACGTGTTAAAACGCATCAACGAAGTACCTTTAATTTAAATAGTATGCAGAGAAATATTGAATGAAATTAATATTTGTCTAAATACGATTTATGTTATTTCTTGGTTCAATGTGATGACCCTGTTTTAAGATTACGTAACTTTTAGCCTCAGGTGATTACCACGTTATACTCTTTAAATATTAAATGAAATTAATGTTTGCCTTACTTATATTGGTAATTCTTAATCAACATTCAGGGTTGCACAAGTTGATGGGAAGTTGGAAAAAGGCGAGGAAAAATGCGGATATAAGCTGAGAGAGTAATGCTCAAAATATTACCTATCATTAATGTTGTTTAAATCGACGTCACAATAAAGTTCTCGAGTTGGCTTGGATTGTAATTATACAAAATTTAAATGAGAGTATTTATAGCAATTGTTTTTTAGTAACTTTACTTCGATTTCTTGCTGGCGTTCTAATGTCAATGTTCTATCACTTTCGCTTTAATATAAATTCATGGTAAAATTTAAAAACAACTTTACATGAACTACTGTCAGCATGTTTTATTTACGATCACGAATTGTTGAAGACAAAGTATTTACATTCAAGAGATATGCTTTCAGCGTCAGTATTTTAGACGCATTTAAAAATGATGAAGGCGATAGCAGATGATACAAGATGGTGAATATGATGGATGCTTTGAAATGTTTCAACCTACATCGATTTTTTGTGGTTTTTGAAGCTATGTATAGGTTCAAGAGATAAATTTGTTCTGAGTGTAAATACTACTTGAGTTCTATGTTGCTTAACGATGGTAACAATCTGTGATTGAAGCTTCTAGGAGATAATCATTACCAACCCAATTAACTATATTAAACATTTTATTATATACGCGTATCCGTCTTTATTTCTTAGTTCGATGCTGGTAGTAAAAAATTCTACACAAAATAACTCAACAAAGACGAACGAAATTTCCCGTTCCTGACGGAATTTATCCATAGCTATCTTTGACTCAATCAAGACACACCAATACAGGCAACTATTCCCTGTGACATTGTCATCTGCCACATTTGAGAATCGAACTCGGGAGATATACAACGACTAGTCATATCGTGCCTGCTATTCAACCACAATCTACTTATAAGTTATCAGAGTAGATCAATCCTTCGTAGAATGATAATGTGAGATAATTATTCGGTGTACTTAAAATATCTAAATGAAGTATTTATGAGAACGGATATGTCAAAATTGTAAATGAGAGTTTGATAAATTGGAACACGACAAGAGGGGATGTGATAATTTCTAATTTTGTCTAGTTGCTATTCAAATTGTATCGAATGCTGTAAGAGATGTAATGTTAGAGAATAAAATCAGGGACATCAATGTTGTAGAGGCACAGGAGGTAACAAAGGAGTCACTGCACGAGAGGTTTTCGTTGAATTACAGCCTCAAATACATGTAAAGCATCAGTTGGGTCACATATCGAGTTCACTTAGTTATTTGTTAAATAATGCTACTAAATCCATTAACTACAACTGCATCAAAATCAAGTAAGTAGAAACGAAAAATGGAATAAATTGTTTTTAGTGGTAACATTTTAGTTCTATTAGTTGATG